>CM033394.1:28656675-29099118 GCA_019426215.1 Buddleja alternifolia
TTTTATCCTGCATATTCTCTCTTTTTTGATTTTTTTTAGTATTTTTCCATCATAAATGTTCTAAATCCAACCCAAATTAATTTACTTATTTACTATAAACATGGAAGGGGCAAAAATGAATTTGGATTGAGATTTATGATGAAAAAAAAATCATAAAAGGGAGAGTATGCAGAATAAAATAGAACACAAAGGGGCGCTACGCAAAAAACCGAACAACAGGGGGGTTTGACACAGGTTTCAATTACCACGTGAGGATTTTATGCAATTATCCCTCTTTAATAATCTTTTTCTTCCTTCTATTTTTTATGTGACTATTTTTTACTATCGTTTATTGCAAGCATGTGGCAAGAAAGGATCATCTAGGTTAGTAACGTAATGTACATAATACGGGGACATGAATACGTACATGATGCCAAAGATTTTCAGAAATTATAAAATACGACACCACGGGGATGCACCTATATATATAATTGATGCGGGGTAAAATTATAAGTATGTGAATGTCACGTGATTTACCACGTGGAGAGAGTATCCGACCCAACACACGACAAACTATGCACTAAGGTTGTTAATGTTTAGACTTGCACTCGCTATAGGCAAGCTGTTTACGTACCCATTTGGGTGGGATCAAGTCTTTTCGTAGTTCAACGGTGGGATTATTTTCTATGATTGTGAGCTGTTTTCTCTCTAGCACACTTTTTGGTGGGAAGAACAAATAATAATTTACCATCAGGTCTTTTGGGGTATATATAGAGTTGATGGTGAGCTCTGGGCCAGGGCTTAACTATCGGCCCATTTGCTTATTTATTAAACTAGTGAATATATATTTCGTGATTGTCGGCCCAAATATGATTGTAGCCCACTTGCCAGATTGGGCCTACCACATTAATTTGTACCAAGCTATACCGGAGTGATCACCCGGTCCAAAATCTTAGGTGGACTAATTACAATTATGCCCTTAGCAAAATTGGTGCCCATCATAATGCCTCCTACTCTCGGGTGTGCTGTATAGGATACCCGAGAGTAGAAATATGCATGGGTGTATGGCAAACCTCGTCGACTCGGGGGATCTAACGAGTCGCCCCTTTGAAGAGAGATATCATAAGTGTTACCTCGAGGCAACGTAGGTGTCCCCTTCAGGCAACACCCGTGGTTACCTCGACGTCAGATGCCTCAGGGCTGAGCGGCCTCTAGGTCAGAGGGTTGAGCCCCTCGAGGTTGGATGCCTTGCAATCCCTAAGTGTGCGAGGTATTTCGATTTGGGTAGGCATTTGATGTCTTAGGGGGAGCTCTTAAGTTATGAACGTCTACCCCACTAGACTAATAACCTCAGAGGGGTTATTAAGTTAGTCGACGAGGCACTTTAGAAGAATTTTTGTTGGTGAGTTATGCTTCAAGAAGACCTTTATTTGTGAGATGCGCCTCATAAAGAGGGGCTTGTCATCTCGAAGGAGCTCAGAATTTTGAGGCCTCTATCTGGGGTTTCAACATCCCAGAGGGGTGTGTGCCTTACCCAATGGTGGTACATATTTTGTCTCAAGGAAACTTATCCTCTCGAGTCGGCATGTGCCTTGCTTCAACACAGGGACGGGGACAAGAGGCTTTGCCTTGGGGCAAGGGGATTAGGGCCTTGGCCTTGAGGGGTGGTGGTTGTTTTTTTCTCACTGCAGTGGTGGATTTATTTCCAATGGCCTTTTGCGCTTGTTGGATGTTTTCTTATGTAATACCCATGAAGTAGATTGGACCATATGTCAAAAATATTTTTGTTCTCCCATTAGGTAGGAGAGTCCTCCCCTTTAAGAAGAATTTAGGTAACGATCTGACGTATCGCCTGTATGTGGCGAGGGGGTCGCCCTGCTGCTGTCCCCGGGGGCCTCCTTTAGAACCTCACGGCTGTGTGCCATTGCGGCGTGTAGCCTTGGGGCTTTTGTTGAGGTTTTTCGCCTTCGTGTAATTCCTCACTTAGATGTTGCGTGAGATACCTTGTATAGGCAGGTGAGATTTGAAGCCATGGTCTAGTCTCCTGTGGCATATTTTTTTGTGAATCATATGTTGGCCCGTTTTAGGCTTCAAGTAAGTCTTTACTTCTTTCTCTGTGGCCTTATGAGCTTTAACGGGGTGTACCCCGTGGCTTCATGAGCACTAGGTAAATTAGTTATGGAGGAGTAAGGATGTCACGCCCCAAATTCAGCCCACAAAGGGCCGAACCTGAAAGCGTGAACCAATCCTTACAGAAACCCAATCCAAAATCAAAACATAATTTAGCAGCTTATCTAGTAGGGTCACAACCCTAACACCACCCACTAAATCATCAGTAACTCACTATTCATAAATCTCTACACTTCTCCACTAGAGAATGACCACTATACCCGACGATCCTTCGAGCTAGTCTACCTGCTCAATCCACCTATAACGGGAGGAAAGAAAGGTAATATGTAAGCAAAGGTTTAGTGAGTGCCAGTGTTTTCGTAGAAGGTGTTTAAAATAGTTTTAAGACCCAAAATGATAATTAATGAGGTGAAAAAATAATAGTTTTTATTTTTCAAGGATCATTGAAAAGACAAATTAAAATCACAGTTACTTTCACAACAACAGTTGGACAATGAGGGGTACGATACCAAAACTTCAATGTATGCATTTACATATGCACTTAAGCAGTAGGCAGTTAAAACCAATTAATACTTAAGCAGTAGGGGGCCATGTTAGCAATAACATCGTGTCCGATGACTTTGCTCATAGCACTTTGGGTCCCGCTGCTTCTTTCTTATCACCTCTGAACACTCGGCTTAAAAGCCATCACCTTATGCCTCCCCACATAGGCTCACGATGCCCATTTGGTCATATCCCGGGTATGCCACAATTTAATTCCCATGACCCATTCATCCTCAGAACACTCCATCTTTAGGTGTTGGGATTTGGCCGTGGATAGCGGGAACCGTTTTAAGACTGCAGGCCCGTGCCTGTCTAGCTGAACCCTAGCCCTATCCACCCCCGACACTTGGGCCTGACACTCAACCATCTATAATATGCAATCACATAAATTCATAGTTGATGCAATAGTCGCCTTTTAGCTCATGATACAATAATTTGTCAATTTCATCGAATAAGTGTCAAACGTTCGTCAAAGATATACTTTCTTGGAAATTATTTTCTCCAAAAATATAAATTTAGATTGATTCATGAGCTTGAAAAATGTACAATGCAATGGTTAAGAAAAAGTGCTTTTGGCATATTTGAAAATAATTTTAGTTTGGCAATGGTAAAACCACGACAAATTGCATATAAATATATATAGGACATAGTAAAACTTCCTTCCAGTTTTGAAAGACATATAAATATAATTTTGGGAGGCAACTCACTATACTTCCAAGCTACTTAGAGTTGTCATCGGCTAAACCTCCAACACAACCTGCTTTAGCCAAATGACGGGATAGAATCCTATTCACTATACTTAAACATAGAAACCTACACAACTTTGTTAACCCGACCACTAAAACTAACTGAGTAAACACGAACTATAGATATATAAAGTACTACATATTCATTCACATCCGAATACTTATGACGCACAAAAGAGCAAGAACACATCTCAAGGCTACCACAATGTCTAGTTTAGCAAGTTACGATGTGAGAATTTTATAAAATCATAAAACCTTCCAACTTATCCCAAATTTTACCAGTGTGATACCGAATACTATTGAACATTAAAAAAATTTTTAGAAGGATTGTAGGTTCGATAAGACCACATACATATCAAAACCTCATTGCTATCATACAGAAAACACAGTTAGCGCAACATTGTTTATAGAATTTTTTAAAATTGAATTACAACTTAAAAGCTTCCCAATTTTAGACTTAATACCATGTACTCAGCAGAGATATGTCAGTAAACTTGTTAAAAGGAATGCAAATGTCTAAGTATGATATTTTAGGCCTTTCAATCCACTTTCCTGAAACAGAATTGCATCTTGGAAGTATTGATTTCAAGATTTTTAGAAAATCCATCATAATTCCAAATTTCACAAACATTTACATGTATAATTAAGACACAAATAAGAATATCCAGAAAATATTTCATACACTAATATTCTCGTTTGGCCCTCCAAGAGATTTCTCAACACAAACTAAAGAATAACAAAACTTAGTACACCTTGTTTTCCATGGTAAAATTCTATTGCATGTGAAGTAAATCACTTGATTCTTAATTAATACAAGCTATAAGCAATATGAATCTTCACAACACAGTTATAGAGTCACAATTATAAGATTTTATTCATTTCAAGTTCGACCCAAATCAGATTACACATGCAAGCTCCAAAATCACTATTCCCACTCATAATCATCCTTTGCGTGTAAGCATCTAGCTATTAAACCAACAATCCAACAAAACCCAGGTATAATTAATCATTCAAGGTGTATAAAATCATCACCTTTCAATGGTAGAGGATAAGAGCAACCCAAGAAGCCAAAAACAAGAAGGAATCGCAAAAGGGGCATATTTGAAGTTCTACTTGGGAGCTCTTTGTTATTCGAACTTCTTAGAATTTTCTCAAGGTAGATTTGTGAAATTAAAGATACTGGGGTATTTCTTAGCTTATTAGGAATAAATGAAGACCAAGAACATAAAAATCGGACTTCATTTGATGGTTCAAAGCTAGCTCACAACTCAAACTACCATGACTCATTTTTGCTGGAAATAAAGAGTTCTTTCTATAATGCGCTTCTCTTTTCTCTCCAGATCTGATAAGGAGTGAAAAAATAAGAGGAAAGGAAGATTCAAGGTTGGTCTATATATAAGGTGGTGAGGATGACTAAAATAAAAGTTCTCTTATTAACAAATAGACCCTACAACTTATAAACTAGATTAAGCCCACTAAAAGATATAAAACTTACATTCAAGCCCTTAAACTAAAAAAAGATATCACTAAGGCACATTCAATCAAGTAGTTTTTAATTCCTAACTAAATAAGAATGAAACACAATAAATTTATTAAGTAGGAAAAAAATCAACTACTACACATAGAAATATGTATAGTTATAGATATCACAACAATAATATCATTTTCTTAAGATTATAAAAAAAATTAGTAAGCATAGTAATTGCGGAAAAGCTCAATTATTACACTCTTATAATTTTATAATAATACTATAATATTAAATCATTTAAACCGTGGATTCACAAAATGTATTAATGACGCCATATTGCACGAAAATTGGAGGGGTATCACACTCTCCTCCCCTTAAAAGAATTTGGTCCCCAATTCTAATTTGAATTGGAATACCGTCAAGGATAAGAAAAAAATTGTTTATTTGATAAACTTGAAAGGAAGACACTTGTAGTAATTTCTCAAGGATGCAAAGAAATTTGAAAGTAGGATAACTTGTCATAGGAGTTTGACTTACTTGATTTTGTAATGTACCAAAAAGGGAATATCTTTCATGATAAGAAGGATCGAATAAATTCAAATAACATTTCAAAAGGGAAGCATTCAGATCAAAACTTATGAAGATACTGAAGGTTATAAGTAATTATTGTTGTGAAAAAAATGCAATGGAAATATCCCATTGTACCTTTAATAATAGACTCTACCACAAGACAACTATACAACAAAAAGATAAAAGTATGACTATATCGTAGTTGAGGGTCAATTATAACAGGTATATTGATAAAATACAACTTGAAAAAACATACTTACCGAATAGGTTTCTATTAGAAAAAATGACAAAACCAAATTACTTACTAACAACTCATAAGCTACACATGAAAAGGAGCAAATGTACTTTTAGCATATATATATATATGTATATATATATATATGTATATGTATATATGTATATGTATATATATATATGTATATATATAATAGACTCCAAATTTTAATAGTCACTTTAGTAAAAAAATTTGTTGACTAAAATAAAATATTAGTTTCTATCAAGTATAAGCAAATGATAATTTTCCAAAATGCTTCCTTTTTTTTTTTCAAAACATCTTTGATTTTAATACTTTTATAAAATGCCTTGTTTATTGAAAACTTCAAAAAAAAAGAATTGAAGGTAACACTTCAAAAATAGTACAATAAATTTTCTAAAGGAAAATGAAATCTCTAAATATAAATTTTGTGCTCAAAACAGTCTTTTTATTGGAAAACTTTCTAACAGTTTTCTAAAAATTTTAGAAGATTTCACATTACTCCAAAATTTATCAAATTATAAAAGTATGTTCCAAACATAACCAATTTATAGAGAATATTTAAACTCCAAAATTCGTTCATTTGGACATTCAAAATTGAGTTCATTTTCCTTTCGATGTTAAAACCAGTATGCATATCTTGAACATGCAATTACACATCTATACGGACGCAATACACACAATCATGAATCCACATCAAATCAGCTCAATCACTCACGAATATCTAATAAATTCAAAGTGACAGCCCCTATATTCTAATTCACCAAATGTAGGTCATAATTCAACCTCCAATTGAACATTTTTTCTTTTTTCTTTTTTTGGTGTAGTCAAGGAAATGATGCAACCTTGGGGTATTGAGAAAAGAAAATAAAATATGGTTTGGGACAACTATCATGAGTATTGAAGTATGAATAAAGGTGTAAGTAATTAAATGGTTTATATCAACTATCTTAATAAGTTATAAGTCACTAGTTATATTAAATAATGCACTTCATTTGTAATTTCTGTCATAGTTAATAATGATATAATGTTTATAAAGTTTCCCATTTCTTTAAAACTCCCAAAAGTTTGAGGTAATACATGTAACACATATAGACATTGCAGCAAAATTTGAAAAGCCAAATAATATCTCTAAGTATGGTATTGGAGCTCAAAACAAAAACATTGCTGAAACTTGGAAGCACTCTGGCAGCTTTAGTTCAAGAATTATAGGAAATCAAACAAAAATTAAATGCTTACCAAAATTTAAAGATAGACTATATGCAAAAGAAGTTAGCTCCAGAAAAATTAGCACATGAAAATTCACTCATTTGTTTGCTTGAATATAGTTTTGAAAACAGTTGCAGAAATTGAAACTTTGTAAACTCTTTTCTTTTCATGATAAAACCATTATGCATGTCTAATAACTCACTTACTTCACAACAATTCACGTGTCAACCAACATAACTTCGCATAATAGAGAACAATAAGTGATAGTTTTCAAGAATTTTGGATTCTCAAGTTTAAACCAAAACATACTACACATGTAAGCAAATTTTCAGTCCCGACATTCTAATTCACTTCATGCATGTCACAATCCAACCTCATATTAGAAAATTTACAAACAACCTCAAGAGTAGTCACATACTACAATGGTTTAACGTCATTTACCTTTGAATTTCGAACAGGTGGAAGAATTTATGTTTCAGTGCTGAAGCTCACAATGATTTCTACAATTTGTCATAGTTGACAACCTCTAGCTATTTACTAGAATATAGTTTATCTATGATCGCACTAAAACAACTAAAAGAACAACTCTTAGCTACCCTATTCTAAAAAGATTATATGACTAGACCATGCAAATTTCTCAGTATTCACAAAGACTATCTTTCATTTTAACGGACCTTCGTAACTCCAGCATCCTTTTCCAACCAAAGGCACCTATAAAAGCTACTCTAGACACATTCCTAAGTCAGTACTACAATTGGAATAAATCAATGGTTGGTCGGAAGCCCCAAACAATGGTCTATCACAATTTAAGCATTGGAAATGCTATTCTTCAAACCCTATTAAAATCTTGAACTCTCATTCAATACCTAAATCACAGTCTGAGGAACCTATCCCGGTATAGCTCAGGCACTAGCCCAAGCACTGAAACCATTCTGTCATGCCCCAAATTCAGCCCACAAAGGACCGAACCTAAATGCATGAACCTATCCTTACAGAAGCCCAATCCAAAATCAAAACACAATTTAGCAGCTTATCTAGTAGGGTCTAAACCCTAACACCACCCACTAAACAATCAGTTGCTTACTATTCATAAATCTCTAGACTTCTCCACTAGAGAATGACCACTATACTCGACGATTCTTCGAGCTAGTCTCGCAGCTCAATCTACCTATAATTGGAGGAAAGAAAGGTAGTACGTAAGCAAAGGCTTAGTGAGTGCCAATGTTCTTGTAGAAGGTATTTAAAAATAGTTTTAAGACCCAAATCGATAATTAATGAGGTGAAAAAATAATATATTTTATTTTTCAAGGATCATTAAGATGAGAACAATGAGGGTTATGATACCAAAACTTCAATGTATGCATTTATATATGCACTTATGCAGTGGGCAGTTAAAAACAATTAACACTTTACATTGCACACTTAAGCAGTAGGGAGGCATGTTAGCAGTAACATCGTGTCCAATGACTTTGCTCATAGAATTTTGGGTCCCGCTGCTTCTTCCTTGTCACCCCTGAACGCTCGGCTTAAAGCCATCATCTCATGCCTTCCTACTCAGGCTCGTGATGCCTGTTTGGTCATATAACGAGTATGCCACAATTCAATTCCTACGACCCACTCACCCTCAGTACACTCCGTCTTTAGGTGTTGGGATTTGACTATGGATAGCGGGAACCATTTTAAGACTACAGGCACGTACCTATCCAGCCGAACCCTAACCCTATCCACGCCCAACACTTGGGCTAGACACTCAACCATATATAATAGGATCACATAAATTCAAGGTTTATCATAGTCGCCTTTTGGCTCATGGTACAATAATTAGTCAATTTCATCAAATAAGTGTCAAACGTTCGTTAAAGATATACTTTCTTGGAAATCATTTTCTCCGAAAATATGCATTTAAAATGCTTCATGAGTTTGAAAAATGTACAATGCAATGGTTAAGAAAAAGTGCTTTTGAGATATTTGAAAATCATTTTAGTTTGGTAATGGTAAAACCACGACAAATTGCATATAAATATATATAGGACATGGTAAAACTTCCTTCCAGCTTTGAAAGACATATAAATATAATTTTGGGAGCCAACTCACTGTACTTCCAAGCTACTTAGAGTTGCCATTAGCCCAACCTCCAACACAACTTGCTTTAGCCAAATGACGGATTAGAATTCTATTCACTATATTTAAACATAGAAGCCTACACAAGTTAGCTAACCCGACCACTAAAACTAACTGAGTAAAAACATGAACTATAGATATATAAAGTACTACATATTCATTGACATCTGAATACTTATGATGCACAGAAGAGAAAGAACACAACTCAATGCTACCACAATGTTTAGTTTAGCAAGTTATGGTGTGAGAATTTTATACAGAAACCTCATTGCTGTTATACAGAAAACACAGTTAGCCCAGCATTGTTTAGAGAATTTTTTAAAATTGAACTAAAACTTAAAAACTTCCCAATTTTTGACATAACACCATGTACTCAGCAGGGATGTGTCAATAAAATTGTCAACATGAATGCAAATATCTAAGTATCATATTTTAGGCTTTTTAGTCCACTTTCCCGAAATAGAATTGCATCCTGGCAGTATTGATTTCAAGATTTTTAGAAAATCCATCATAACTCCAAATTGCACAAACTTTTACATGTATAATTTAGACATAAATAAGAATATTCAAAAAATATTTCATACACTAATATTCTTGCTTGGCCCTCCAAAAGATTTCTCAACACAAACTAAAGAACAACTAAACTTAGTACACCTTGTTTTCCATGGTAAAATCCTATTGCATGTTAAGTAAATCACTTCATTCTTAACCAATACAAGCTATAAGCAATATGAATCTTCACAACACAGTTATAGAAGTCAAAATTATAAGATTTTATGCATTTCAAGTTCGACCTAAATCAGATTACACATGCAAGCTCCAAAATCACTATTCCCACTCATAGTCATCCTTTGCATGTAAGCATCTAGCTATTACACCAATAATCCAACATAAAACCAGGTACAATTAATCATTCAAGGTGTATAAAATCATCATCTTTCAATGGTAGAGTGTTAGAAATTTCATGTTAGATGTTTTGATGATGACAAGATAGGATTTTATGTTAAACCCCAAATATAATGTAAGTTTCTATTTTCATAGATCAATTGTATTAGCGTTTGAAAGTATGTAATTTTGTTAGGCTTGCAGTTTTTATCTTTGCAGATTTTAGACTAAGTATTAGATACCGAATCGCTAATAGAATTCTGGTTGAGTCTATTAGAGAAGAAGCCGAAAATCAGCGTCTGAAGTCAAATGAAGATGAAGATTTGTTCTTAGAGTCTATCAAACGCTAAAGGACTATTTCAGGATTTATGGATCAAGCGCTCAAAGCTCTCCAGCGATCAGTATCAGATTCACCTGAAATAATTCCTCAAGTCATGAAGGATTTAAATGCAATCATTCAACGGACATTTATTTCCAACGAGAAATAAATTCAAATGCATTAAATGCCTGATAAGATTATTAAATGTGATAAGCTATTCTGACTTGTGGACTAGCCACCTTTTGACTAGACTGTCAAGTTTTCAAAGTTCAAACCGGCTCCTGTCCAATCAGAACCAGTAGGATTTCAAGAATGTTAGAGAAAAGGCTGATTAACGCGCTGCATGAAGAACACAGGCTCATATGTGTCCAACGGACAATTTCCAAGAATAGCCTATAAATACCTCATTCCATCAAACCCTAAGAGAGAGAATACATAACGTACATACACAAGAAACATGCGAAAAACTTTGCTGAAATATTTTCTCAAGAAAAGCTTAGAAACTCCATAGCCAAAACCTTGCAAGCTTTTCACATACATTCCAGACAGTCACAAATATCTCAAACATCTTTCAAAGAAGAAACCTAAATTCTTACTGAGATATTCCAAGTTGTTTGATCTTTCCAAAAATAAACAAAACCTGTGTGACAAAACCCTCAACCTTTCATCTGAGTGAGAAAGTCGTTGAAACCCCTTACAGGCAGTATTTTTGAGTGAGAGAAGCTTGTCGAAGAAGATCTTCATTGGTGATGAAGTCTGTGTGATCAAGGAGCCCGAGATCATTTTTCACATCTTTACTATCTTGTAGAAGATTATTTGACAATCAATTTAGTAAATTCCGTCCAAGTGAAAAAGGAGAAGAAGGATGTAGCTGGGATTACAGCACCCAGTGAACCTTATAATTTCATGTGTTATTTACTTTTCATTATTGTCTTGTTTTATATTCTCTTATTTATTCTGAAAAAGACAAGCTAAACTGCTAATTGACTATTTAACCAAAACGAACACTAAAGCTTTAAAAATTATTTCCGCTGTGCTAACCCTGATTAAGTGATTTAAGCTTTACCCTACTTTGGTAAATTGCTAAAATCACTAAGTCTAAGTTATCTTTATTGTAGCGCCTGGCCTAGTGCTCAGCTTTCCAAGCTTTTAAAACTTTAAAAGTGATACGAAATTTTTGAAGTCGAAAAAGACTTCAGGGTCTATTCAATCCCCCCCTCCCTTCTAGACCCTTTCGTATGCCACTTGGGACCACCAAGTGGTATCAGAGCGGTTAAAGTAGAAACCTAAAGTGTTTATTGTTAGGATTATGCCCTCAGATGTCATAGAGGATAGAATGTATAGGGCATATATCTTGTATTGAACTTAAACTCTTCTTAAATAAAAGGCATTATTGAGTTTTCACTTAATTCTTATCTGCATCTATAAGTTGTGTAAAACTTTTTGTCCATGTTTTCAGTGCGATCCCTCTACTTCCTATGGGATAGGAAGATTGGCACTCGAGAGATCGATCTTGATTACTAAAATAAGTTCGCAAGTAATATGAAGTCTTTAATGAACAAATAAAGACTTCGAATACTTGTACAATCTTAGCTCCGACATGGGAGTGCCTATTTGGTATTATGGGATGATAGGAGATTAAGATTGTAGACACGTCAGTGGAACTGATATGTTCGAACACGACTCGCATCGGTTCTGTCACATGGGTTTTCACTCTGTGATTGTCAATGACGTAATTGATTATGCGTAATAGGTATATGTGAACCTTTAACCTGAAGTATCAGGCTGAAGATGCACTTGTGACGTCAAGTCTTTCACTAGAGTAGCTAGACCCAATTCACCTTTTGGTGGGGTCAACCTCGAAGTGCGGACTTGATGGGGAAGTAGTAATCTTAGCAGATATCTAATATGGGATTTGTTCTCTCATAAGTGAATGAGTATGTACCCTATGTAATTATAGATAAATAGAGATCAAAGTCTTTGGCCAAAGCAAACGAGACGATTGTGCTTAGCACTAAATCGATTTCAATGATCTCGTATTTATTATGATTTATACATATGGTCAAGTCCAGTGAATTTGACATAACCATGACTCTCACTTGACCGGGGAACGTGAACAAAGGGTTTATACATATACGGTATTTACGATTGGAAGGTTTTGGAATGTCTTATCATTCGTTTTCGTTTGGGTTACGAAGTGGGCCATGTGACTGGCTAGGTGTTACCCACTTCCTTTGGTTTCCTCTCATTGCCAAACGAAATGAACCTAAAGAGTCGCGCTAAAGGATTAACAAAGAAAAATGAAGAAAAAGGAATTTCTATTATTTCTTCTAGGTGTTTTAATTTATGGGATAAATTAAATAATTAATTATTCATTAGATGAAAAAAATTAATTATAATGATACGATTAATTATTAATTAATTTCCTTGTGAAATATATTAATGAATTAATTTATCTAATTAATTTGGTTATTTAATTAATTAATTTATTTATTGGATATAATATAGTATTAATTAAAATAAGAAATTAATTAAAAAAAACAAATCCCGGGGCTAAATAAGGAGTCCAATTCGACGCCTATGAGGCCTCAAAGTGGCGTCTTTGAGAGGCCACCTAGTAGGGCTCTTTTGTTTTGACTTGTTCAATAAGTCATGAGGTATATAAGGACTCTTTGACTGAGAACAAGGAAGAAAAAGAATACACAACTCTCATAACTCTCAAAAAGAAAGAAAAATATTCCTCCCCTTCTCTATACCTAGCCTTCGACCCTAGAGAAAGAAGAAAGGGGATTTTTCGTTTGTTGATCCGTGCGTGACGATTTAGAGACGATTTATTTTCGTTGTTCGGATCAAGTTCAAGTTTGAAGAATCAAATCAAAGGATTGAAGATTTGGAAGCTTCAGTATTTCGAGTTTGGAGAAGAAGAATTTTTTCTCCATCATCATATTCATATTAACGAGTAAGTTTTATTCGTTATACGCTTTTAAATTCAATTATGCGAATTAGAGTACCAATTGGTTTTTCGTTTTATTTTTTGAAATCCCTTCCACTGCGTTTATGATTTTTCAAACGAAACCCAACAGTGGTATCAGAGCCAATCTCTGATTTGCATATTTGATCTTGTTTACGTGATTTGAGAATTGCATGTTATGTGTTTTTGAAGCATGTTTGTATGTTTTTCTTAAATCTGCGTTTTATGGTTTTTTACCTAGTTTTTTGATTTTTAGTTATTGTAAATCTGGGGATATTTGATGATATTGAAAATTGAAAAATACCGAGCAAAAACGGGGCTCAAAAGCCTGGAGAAAAATGCGCGCAGCAGCGCGTGAACAGTGCGCGCACAGCTGCGCGTGCTGTTTAGCGAATGGCTCGGCCCTGCCCAGTCACGGCCCTGCCCAGTCGTGACCGTGGCCCTACGGGTCATGGGTTTGGATACCCAATTCGTTGATCAGGGTCATGGATTCGGGTCGTAAAACGGGTTATGTTTGGGTCGAAATTGATTTTTGAATTTTGGGTGATTTTAATTAATTGGGTGGATCAAAAGGATGATGACCCGAGTAATTTAAATCAAGCCCAATTGAAAATTATCCAATTTCAATTTGTTAATTAGTTTGGACCTAATCTAATTAAATCTAAATGGGTCAATTAGATTGGTGATTTGGACTTAAAAATTAAATTTAGCCCAATAAGAAATTAATAAACGTGAATGTTGTTCTGATTAATTATTTTGAGACCAATTAAATTGAATCCAAGTGGACCAAAACGATGGTGACTTGGGTTTGATGAAATCGAGTCCAATGAGATTAATTGGAATATAATATTTAATTAGAACTAATTAATTATTTTTCTTGGAGATTAATAATTGATTTATGGATTAAATATTATTATTTTTTCCTCGACTTGAAAATTACTTCATTTTGAATAAGGAATATAAATTATTTTTCTTAGAGATTAATAATTAATTCTTTGATCAAATAAAAGTATTTTCAATGTTTGATGGCTTTAAATCATAATAAAATAAAATATAGAATTCCATATTTTATGTGTTCATATTATTTTAATTAAAGGTAGATGCATTTAATTCTTAATTTCATACATCTAAGTCATCTAGTTGGACTAGAATGATTTTAATTGAAAAAATGAATATGTGAAATCATAAGGAATTTTATAAAGGACTTTTTAGTTGGACTAAAATTTTAATAATCAACATAAGTGATTTAATATTGCGAGCATGTATTAATTGTTGCGAGCATGTATTAATTGATGCGAGCATGTCTTATGTGATTAAAACACTAATCATGGACTTAGGATTATATGTTTTACCTTTAATTTTATGGGTTATCAAATTTGAAGCTATTTATTATATTCTTAAAAATAATGCATGAGTTGTTTTAGGAATCGAGATAAAATAGTTCAAAGTTGATAAACTCAAAAGGCCCATGAATGTTTAATAGGTTTAATATATGCCTTTTGTGATAGCCCATTGGCTCAGGCCCTCTAGTAAAAATCCATGATCAAGTGATGAATTTATTTATTTATTTATTTAAATTCTATATTTATTTATATTGAAAGGCATGATTATTAGTAGTATTTTTATGTATGATCAATATAGAATGAAGCGCTCTATAAATTGAATAATTTGCAAAGTGAGACCAAAATTTTTTTGACGAATTAAATTCTCCCAAATAAATTATACCGAGTTAGAAAAGGATGTTTGACATCCTCACCCTCCACTAAGCTTTCTAAAATTAGAATTACTATAAATGTGTAATGCTTCCCAGTTATGGGGGTTATATATTTAGAAATAATTTGAAATTTTATAAAGTGCATGCAAATGCCTTAATCGAAACATATTTCACCCCAGAAACCTGTTCAGTTGCAAGGTAAAATTCAAATGCTAGATTATAGGAGTTAGTGGGATAAACTCGGGTAGTTCACGAACCTAGAATTTGAATGGGTTGCGGTTTGGTGAACTATGGGGAAACGTATTGAAATATTTATTGGATAAATTGATATTAGATATCACTTCAAATAATTAATGGGCCAGAAACCGGTTAGGTTGCAACTTATTTAATTAATTGAGGACCTCAATACCTGCTGTGGAATCGATGCCAATGATGATTCCCAATTTTCACATGGGAGTGTGAGATTCGAATAATGCAGTGGGAACCATGATAAATTTTAAGTCCTTAATTTTTCTTGGTTAAGTCAAAACAAGTAATCTAATAAATCTGGTTTAGTTCTGCAGCCATTTTCTCGTTTATCTCTCTCAAAAATGACAAACCCACTTTCAATTCTACTCGAAAAGAATACTCTGACTGGACCCAATTATGTGGACTGGCTTAGAAATTTGAGAATTGTCCTCAATATGGAATCACTGGGATACGTCTTGGAGGCTGATATCCCGGCGGCTCCTGCTAGAACACGTGCCAACGAGGAAGAGGTTCAAGCCCATGAAAAATGGGTTAAGGACAACCTCCGGGTGAGAGGATACATGGTGGGATCTATGACTAATGATCTTCAAAGGTCACATGATAAGATGCTCACTGCAAGAGCTATCCTAGCTCACCTAGTAGAGCTCTATGGAGAGCATAGTCGAACTGCACGATATGAGATATCGAAAGAGCTCTTCGGAGCCAAGATGAAAGAAAGTGAGAAGGTTGGTGATCATGTCCTCAAAATGATTTCGAGGATCGAGAAATTGGAAGCTCTCGAATTCACCATGAATGCCACCCTTCAAACTGACTTAATGTTGCAGTCTCTTCCTGATTCCTTCTCTCAATTTGTGGTTAACTTTAACTGCAATGAGATAGAGTGCAATTTAGCTGGGCTAATGAACAAGTTAGTTACTGCACAATCTCAAATGAAACTAAAGGGAAAGGAAACTACCTTGGTCATCTCTTCTGGACCCAAAAAGTCTAAGAAGAAGAAGAACAAGAAAAAGTTTGGCGAGTTTGGAGCTCAAGGGGGTACCAAGAATTGTAAGGGAAAGGCTCAAAGATTTTACAAGAGCAAAGGACCTAAGAAAATGGATAGATGTCTCGAGTGCGGTGAGCTTGGACACTGGATGAGAAACTGTCCCAAATTAGGCAAAGGCGCACAAGGTATGGAACTATTAGTTTTTGAAACTAAGTGTTCTATAATCCTATTTTCTACTTCGTGGATTTTGGACTCAGGGACTAGTGCCCATGTTTGTTGTTTGGATCAGGATCTACAGAGAAGTAGAAAGCTGGGCCGAGAAGAAGTGATGATCAAAGTAGGCAGCGGGGAAAGCGTCGCAGCTACTAGGATCGGATCTACTTCTCTTTATTTGAATTTTGGACATTTACTGTTTTCAGATAATGTTTTGGTTTTCCCCAAGGGGATTAAGAACATTGTATCTATTCCTATCTTAGCTAACATTGGATATACATTCCGTTTTTCTAAATTAAATTGCAACATTTATTATGGAAATAAATTAGTTGGCAATGCATGTTTAGTTAATGGTTTGTGTTATTTAAAGGTCCGTAATTCATCTTATGTTAATGTTGTAACACGTAAATGTGGTAGGAAAGAAACTAACTTAAGACTCAAGTGGTGGTGGTCCCAAGTGGCATACGAAAGGGTCTAGAAGGGGGGGGGGGGTTGAATAGACCCTGAAATCTTTTTTAACTTCACAAAATTTTCGTATAACTTAAGAAATTTGAACGCTTGGAAGACTGAGCGCTTGGGTCAGACGCTTCAGAGTAGTTAACTTAGACTTAGTGATTTCAGCAGTTTACCAAAATAGGGCAACGCTTAGATCGCTTAATCAGGGTTAGCACAGCGGAAATGATTTTTAGCGTTCTTTTAGATAATTTAATCGCTTTGCAATTTTATTTGTCTTTTTCAGAAGAATGTAATGTGATGAATATAAGACAATAAAATATAAATGACACAATAATTTGTAAGGTTCACTAGGTGATGTAATCCCAGCTACGTCCTTCTTCTCCTTTTTCACTTGAAGGAATTTACTATGATGATTATCAAAGAATCACACAGAAATTTTTACAAAATAGTAATGGATGAAAATGATCTTGGGCTCCTTGATCACACAGACTTCAGCACCAATGAAGATCGTCTTCTTCAAGCTTCTCTCACTCAGAAATACTGCCTGAAAGGTTTCAACAACTTTTCTCACTCAGATGAAAGGTTGAGGTTTGTCATTAGGGTTTGTTTGTTTTTTTAGATAAGATCAAACAACTTGGAATATCTCAGTTGGAATTTGAGTTTCTTCTTTGGAAGATGTTTGAGATATTTGTGACTGTCTGGAATGTAGATAAAAAGCTTGAAAGGTTTTGGCTATGGGGTTTCTAAGCTTTTTCAGAAAGAATGTACGTAAGATTTTTGGCAATAATTTTCTCGTATATTCTTGTTGTTGTCCTTCTTTCTGGAGCAAGGTATTTATAGGCAATTTCTTGGGATCTGTCCGTTGGACATATATAGAAGCGTGCCTTTCACGTAGCGCGTGATCATGCCTAAAGTCTGACATTCCTGAAAATTCGCTGAATCCGATTGGACGGGAGCAGCTAAAACTCTGAAAATTTCTGACAGTCTGGTCAAAAGGTGGCTTGTCCACAAGTCATAGTAGCTTATCACATTTAATGCACTTATCAGGCATTTAATGCATTTGAATTTATTTCCCGTTGAAAATAAATGTCCGTTGAATGATTGCAATTAAGTCCTTCATGACTTGAGGATTTATTTCAGGTGAATCTTACATCCATCGCTTGAGATAATTTGAGCGCTTGATCCATGTATCCTGAAATAGGTTCCTTTAGCGTTTGACGGACGCTAAGAGACAAATCTTCATCTCTGGTTGACTTCAGACGCTGGTCTTCAACTTCTTCTCTAATAGACTCACCTAGAATTCTACTAGCGATTCAGTTACTAAGACTTAGTCTAAAATCTACAAAGATAAAAATTACAAGCCTAAACAAAATTACAAACTTTCAAACGCTTTAAACAATGATCTAAAGAAAACATAAACTTACATTTTATTTGGGGTCTAACAATGAATCCTATCTTGTCATCATCAAAACATCTAACATGAAATTTCCTAACAATTTCCCCCTTTTTGATGATGTCAAGACTTTTAACTCTTATAACTCTTTTATAATTTAAGAGTTACTTAAAAAGAAAAGGCCCAAAGGAGTATAAGTCAGCGTTCAAAAAGTTAGTAAAGTTAGCTAAAGTTAGGTTGGCTTCAACAAGTTGTTTCAGCTATAAATCATTCATATATATTGAAAGAAAATAAAGTGTACATGATTTATGCTGAAAAAATAATAAAAGAGAGATAAAATACAAACAAAATTATTTCTTCTGTTGCTTAGCTCTTTCTTCGCCTTGCAGAACTTCTAACGCTAGCTCTTTGAAGAGTCGATCAATGTCGATCATAGTTGTATGATGGACTTCATCATAGTCATGCCTGCGTAGTCTGGCGCTTTCATTTAGCTCTAACAACCTTTCCGTCCAATCCCTTGGTGGAATGCCAAGTTCACGAATCAGATCATATTATATATCTCTTTGACGGTCATTCGACGGTCTCCAATTTACAGGTCGTTGTAGCGGTCCAGCATAAGCATGAAAACCCATACTTTCTAAGAAGTCAGGGTCCAATTGAGGAAGGGCGTACTTTCCGAGATAATACCTTGACTTTCTTTTCTTGGATAGCATTTTCTTAATGCTTGCTAGTTCATCGAACATTGAACGCCAATGTTTATTATCCGTCTTGGAAATCGCTTTGGACTTTTCTTTACTTTCCCCCTTCTTGACTTCATCAAGGGAGTTCTTTAAATCAGCGACATCGCGGCGCAGAAGTCTAACTTCGTCGACTAGAAGAGCAATTTGCTGGGCGACACTCTGAGCGACGGCATCGGATGAAGCGTGTCTTTTCGCATCAGCCGAAGCGCTCTGAGCTAAGTGACGATTGAATTCAGAGGAGAGCTCAGCGATAAGAGGGGACAAGCTATTCATGATAACAATAGTGCTTGTATTTGAAGCGTTGGCAATGTCTCGGCTTCGTGTATCAGACACTAGGCGAATCTGTCTATCAGCAGCCTCAAAAATCTTGGAACAGGAACCTTCGATGTGGGTAAGCGAGTTCCGTACTGCTGTTCTGAAATCTCGGGCCTCTAAATCACTGTCTGAATCTGAATCCGAAGAAGGACGCTCTGGGGACGGGAGAAGTCCGTAAGAGCTTGAAACTGCAGCCTTGCCTTTGCTCTTATCTCGGATGAGAGGTTCTTCAGGCGCTTGGGCAATTTCAGCGTGCACTTCTTCAATTGCGTGATCCAAGATAGAATCTGCAATCACTGGGGGCTCGACTACTGGGGTGCTAGGAGAGTCTGGCAAGGAAGCCTCAGGATTTTGAGCGACTTCCGCAGTAGGAGCAAAGTCTTCTTCCATTATTTGGATGTGGGGAGGAGAAGGTTCTCTAATGCTAATGACCCAAAGGGGGCTAAGAGCTTCCATTACATGCCGGGGACTGTTCAGGCTGGATTGCGGTATAAAGAATATAGCATCTTTTCGCTCTTCGATACTTAGTGCAAGTTGCACATCTTTCGGTAAAGCAATCCCTGAAGTATATCTGTGGAAAAAGTCCAAAATCAACGGCATGAGCGCTTGAGCTGCGTCTTGGTCCACTGGCCTAATCAGCGAGATCATCTTGGCCACTTGAATGTTAGATTCACTAAAGAGCACGGGGTGAAGAGTATATCCTCTGAAGTTGTAACACGCGAAAAAGTGATTGAAACTGCTGTCCATCGCTTGGGCATTTTCAAACACCGCTCTCATGTCTCTGTGGAACTCAGCAAACTCAGCGTGTTCTGTTGAAACATCAACACAAATCTGACTCTGACTGGGAAGAATTGGTTGTTTACTTGACGAAGCATCTTCGTTCAGATCAGGAAAGATTCTTTGAACAAAGGCTGCACGAGGATGCAAGACGTAGCGTCCGCCCTGGCTGTATAAGGCGAGTTGCTGGCGAATGTAGCTTTTGATTGGTTGTCTGTATCGTGGCAAAGCGCTAACATTCCCTGCAATGATCTGACGCTGTTGGAGCAAAAAGGTGGCATATCCTCGGCGTCTGTATTCTATCCCAAACTTGAAAAGAAATGGGTATCTTATAAGTTCTTCGAGGGTATAGAAATGCAGAACAAATTCTTCAGCCCATCTGGCTGTATTCATCATCCATCGTTTTCCTAGTTTGTCCGCTTTAGCTTGATCTTTTCTAGAGGCAAGAAATTTCTCAAAATGGTCCATTTCTTCATCATAATCCTCAGCCCATAATCTGGCTAGATATTCTCGAGCCTCATTTTCTATCCATGAGTTGACCGAATTTGGACGCTCAGCAACAAAAGGTCCTTTTCCTTTCCATAACTTTAGAGGATTAGGGGATAAAGCGTTTGGAGGAAAGTTGACGACGGAAGGAAGAGCCGAATATCCGATTTTGTTGAGATCTGCCTCATCTGGATCTTTGTTCCAATCACCCATGTGGGGGTTTTTGAAAACAATCTTGTTTTGGCGCAGAGGATAAAAGGACTCTTCTGAGCGACCGGTGAAATTGAATCGCTTCTTGTCAAATTCTGATTGGTTGAACGCTGGTCGATGAATATACTCAAGGCGTAAATGAAGACGCTCTGAACTGTACAGACCAAGATCGGCAAAATGCTCAAAGATCTCAAACTTGTGTGAGTCTGAAAGATCAGGCCGATGGAGAGTTGTTTGAAATTGGATTTCCAACTCGGCAAGCGTTTGAGTGTCATGTTCTCTGGCGGCATAATAAAATTCAATATCTGAAGAGTATCCGCGCGGGAAGAAATCAATGACACGAGGAGGAGGTCCTGTTGGCGTAGGAACAAAAGCAATAGCCTCTGTTGGGATAGGGGCCACTTCTATCGACCGCTCAGCGTTTAAAGTTGCTTCACTTGCTGATGAAGTTTCAGCGTCAGGAAGAACTTGTGATGCCTTTTTAGTGATATCCGCAACAGTTGCCATGTCCACATCTATTTCAACTGGAATCTCCGAGAGGGGAGGGGCATTAGCGATTGGTACATCTTGAGGTGCATCTTGAGCTGATACATGTAAGCGATTGAGAAAAACATGCAAAAATTTCTACTAAGTAGAAATTACAAACAAAAGACTACATTGCTTACCCTGAGGAATATCATCGACTTTTTCAGTCGCTTGATTTGTTTTTTGAGCAACTTCCTCAGGCTCCTGGACTTCTTCTTCGGGGTCTAAATCGATAAAAGAAGTTATCGGATCAGCACGAATGGGGATATTTAGTTCTTCAAGCGTGTTGAGAACATATTGAATATCTGCTGCATAAGGTGCTGAAAGAGTTTTTATCCTAGCGTTAGAAACTTAGAGATTAACGAGGAAAGGATAGGCAAATTTTCTTAGCAAATACTTACCCTGATCATTTGAAAGCCTCTCAGATTGAGTAGCGGCTTGAGGATCTGAGCTGACTTCGAGAACAGCGTCAGAGAAAGAAGCACTGGTTGACTCTCTAAGCGCTGGATTTGATGGAACGCTAGAGGATACTGCGGGAGTAGAAAGAAGAGTACGCCTTTGTGCAAGCGGTACTTCTTCTTCTACGGCTTCTTCTTCCTCGGGAACAAGAAAGACAAACGCTGGAGGAGGAGATGGAGATTTAGGAGAGGGAGAAGGAAAAGAGATCTTTTGCTTCTTTTTGGGGACCGGCTTCTTCTTCTTAAGATCAGGCTTTTGTTTCTTTGCGGGCTTGGATGGCTCAGTGACTTTGAGAATGATCTTTCTCTTGGGTCGCTTGACCACCACTTCTTCTTCCGATGAAGAGGACGATGATGAAGAAGACGTTTGATCTTCATCATCACTGCGAACACCTCATTCGGCTGGAAGTCGCTCACGCTGTTCTTTAGGAACCGCTGCTCCGCCAGGTTTTCGCGGGTTAAGAAGCTCGCTTATTATTTTCTTGCCATAAAATTTGGTCGCTGGAATCTTTTTGCCAAAAGATTGCGTATATCCGCAAGCGCAAAGAATACTACTTAGCACAATCCCGTAAGGCTTGGGATTAACAGACTTAGCCATCGCTGCCTTGAAGCGATTGAACACGTAGAGAGACCAGTTAACTTTTAACTTGGTCAGGATGGCTACCATCATCTTGTATTGAATGTTGGTGATTTTGTCGAAAGTTCCTTTTCTGCATTCAATAATCTTTGAACAAATATCAGCGAGGATGCCGTATTCGCCCTTCATATCATTCTTCTTGAAGTTTGGCTCATACGCGGCGTTAACATCGTCTTTCTTGATCAATGCCCAGACTTTGGTAGCATCTCCGAGATTCACATGTTCTACCTCACTACCATGATTCGGGAGATTAAGTAGTGAAGAAATCAGAGGAGTGAGAACAAAGGTCTCTTAAGCAGAAGGGAAGACACAGGATATGGAATTGCCGTCTTCAGAAATTTCACCATTATTGAAAAAGTAAAGAGATTCTTCTTCAAAGTAGTTGTAAGCAGTAGTAAGCATGTCTCTCAAACCAGATTCTTGAACGAGTGGAAGAATCGTTCGAAGAGGGAAGTTCTGGTTATCAAAAAGATAATCCCAGTTAACCAAAAATCCGGCGTTAACTGTTACTGGTTTTTCAGCACGGGAAGGTTTTCCGGTAGTAGAAGGTGCTGTTTTGGAAGATTTTGAAGCTTTGGGTGCCATTGCTGAAAGGTGAAATTTTGAGAGATAAGAAGGAAGTTTTTGCCTTTTAGAGAGATAACTTTTACAGTAGAGAGATTGGAAGTGATAAAGATTTTCTGTAAAAGTTTTGAGGGGTTTAAATAGAAGATAAAAGTAACTCCTCATATGGTAGATAAATGACACGTGTACAGAAGTTAAAGAGAAGGAAATCTGAACCGTGTACACATAACTTCGGATGTCAAAAAGTGCGGTAAAGTTGGATACTATAACATTTTTCGGATCCGCAGTAACTTTTTGAAAACGTTTGAAAAAATTTGAAATTTTCAGCGTAAGTTACACGCGTCTGATTGTACATTGACACATACTCAGATTCATGCATTTTACTGAACTGTCTAGGTTTAGATAGGAATCATAACCGTCAGTTTGATTTGATAGGCACGTGTGGGTAGTTAATGAATCTAGAATTTTGGACTCATCCACACGCTACTTTGTGGCGATGAAAACTATGCATGAATTTTTGTAAAGGAGAGTTACTTTAACGTTGAAGTGGGAATTCTTTCAACGCTGAAGATTCTTTTATAAAGTAAATTTGATTTGATACATATCAATCGCTTGTTGGACTTTTAAACCTTTCATTTATAAGCGATCAGATTGTAATGAGTACAAGTAAACGCTAATAATCGATGCATAAGGTTTGTTAAAATCATTTTGATCATAGTCGCTTACTTAATGAAGTGAATACAATTTTAAAGTTCCCCCTAAAATTGATAACTCATTTCATTTTTGGAAATATTGTTTAGACATAATCATAAAGTGGATTCCCCCTAAATTATATGCCTATTAAATATGATGCTTTATGATTTAAGCGTTTAAATCGATCATACCTAATTCACTTCTCAGAGTGAGAAAGCGTTGTTCGTTGAGCGCTTTGGTGAAGATATCTGCCAGTTGTTTGTCAGTTCCAATGAAATGCATGGAGATATCTTTCTTTTGAACATGGTCACGCAAGAAATGGTATCTAATGTCAATGTGTTTGGTTCTAGAATGAAGGACAGGATTTTGTGTCATAGCTAAAGCGCTTTGGTTATCACAATGGATTGGGGTAGGACCTAGGATTGTTCCATAATCTCTAAGTTGTTGCCTCATCCAAAGGATTTGTGCACAACAGCTTCCAGCAGCTACATATTCTGCCTCAGCGGTACAAGTCGCTATGGATTGTTGTTTCTTACTATGCCACGAAACTAGTCTATCACCTAGAAATTGACATGTACCGCTAGTACTTTTTCTATCGATTTTGCATCCTGCAAAATCTGCGTCTGAATAACCAATTAGTTCAAAAGGAGAATCCTGTGGATACCATAAGCCCACATTTTGTGTGCCTTTTAGGTACTTAAGGATTTTCTTGGTAGCACTTAAGTGTGATTCTCTAGGGTCAGATTGAAAACGTGCACACATGCATACTGAAAACATAATATCAGGTCTACTAGCGGTAAGATAAAGAAGTGATCCAATAATACCCCTATAGTTAGTGATATCAATTTTCTTCCCACTTTCATCTTTATCTAACTTAAGCGTTTGGCTCATTGGAATTTTTGAAGATGATGCATTTTCCATACCAAATTTCTTAATCATATCTCTAGTATACTTAGCTTGGTTTATAAATATTCCATTAGGGAGTTGCTTAACTTGTAATCCTAAGAAAAAAGTTAATTCACCCATCATGCTCATTTCAAATTGTTCTTGCATCATTTTCGAAAATTTCTCACACAATCGCTTGTTAGTAGAACCAAATATAATATCATCAACATAGATTTGGACTAAGAGAATATCTTCATTATGGGTAATTTTAAATAACGTTGTGTCAACGCTGCCTTTTGAAAAGCCTTTACCTATAAGGAAGATAGAGAGAGTGTCATACCATGCTCTTGGTGCTTGTTTAAGGCCATAGAGTGCCTTATCCAGTTTGTAGACCATACTTTTGCCATGGTTGTTGATGAATCCTGGAGGTTGCTCCACATAGACTTCTTCTTGGAGTTTACCATTAAAGAATGCACTCTTCACGTCCATTTGATATACTGTGAACTTGTTGAATGCGGCAAACGCTAGGAACATTCTAATCGCTTCAAGACGGGCTACTGGGGCATATGTTTCATCAAAATCAATTCCTTCTTCTTGACAATAACCCTGAGCGACTAATCTAGCTTTGTTTCTTATAACAATGCCATCTTCATCCATTTTGTTCCTAAAAACCCATCTAGTTCCAATGACTCCTTGGTGAGTTGGTCTTGGTACTAGCGTCCAAACCTTGCTTCTCTCAAATTGGTTAAGCTCTTCTTGCATCGCTTCTACCCAACTTGAATCACTAAGCGCTTCATCCACTTTCTTTGGTTCCATTTGAGATAGGAAGCTTGCGAACATGGCCTCATTAATTGTAGCGGACCTAGTTCTAACAGGCGCTTCAATATCTCCAATCTCTAGATCTGGTGGATGATCTCTAAGCCATTTTCGGTCTGGTTGGAACGGGTTGATAGACTCTTGATTATCAATCGCTTAATTCTCATTTGTCTCTTGCGCAGTCGCTTCATCATTCACAGTTCCAATTTGCTCTTGATGATCATTCTCTTCATGATCATTAGCGATTCTGACTTCATCATTATTTGTAACCTCACGAGTAACCTTAGGAAAAGGCACAAAGATCTCATCATCCTCATTGTCACTATCATCTTCAAGATTAATTTGTGACGCTTGTTGGGCAAGATCTTCAATTCCTACATCATCAGGAATAACCTTACTCGGCTCTTGGTTAGCATCATCAAACACAACATGAATGGATTCTTCAACCTTCGATTTAATCTTATTTAAGTCTTAAGATGTGAAAACTCTTTCCATTCTTGGCATAGTCTAGAAAGATTCCCTCATCCGCTTTAGGATAAAAAGTCTTTAGGCTGTGAGATCCATTGTTATGAATGAAACATTTTGAACCAAAAACATGAAAATATGAAACGTTAGGCTTACGTCCCTTCCACAACTCATATGGAGTCTTCTCATGTTGCTTGTTGATCATACACCGGTTCTGAGTGTAGCAAGCGGTGTTGATGGCTTCGGCCCAAAACCTTTGAGGCAGCTTGGATTCTGCTAGCATCGTCCTAGCGGCTTCTTTAAGCGTTTTGTTCCGTCGCTCAGCAACTCCATTTTGTTGAGGTGTTCTAGGAGCAGAATACTCATGGAGTATTCCTAGATCTGTACAAAACTTCTCAACAAATTGGTTAGTAAATTCAGTTCCTCTGTCGCTTCTAATTCTCGTCACCGTTAGGTCTTTTGAATTTTGCAGTTGACGGATTAGCGCTGTGAGCATGACACTAGTTTCATCTTTGGTCGCTAGAAATTCTACCCATGTATAGCGAGAGAAATCATCAACTATTACTAGCGAGTACTTTTTGCCACTAACACTCATGATTTGAATAGGTCCAAACAGATCTAAATGCAATAGTTCAAGAACTCTAGAAGTAGATAGACATGGTTTCTTTTTGAAAGATGATTTAACTTGTTTACCCATTTGACATGCATCACATAAGCAATTCTTTTGGAAGGAACCTTTAGGTAATCCCTCGACAAGATTTAGCGATATTAACTAAGAGATTGCCTTAAAGTTGAGATGATTCATTTTTCTATGCCATAACCAACCCAATTCATTTTGACTTTTAGCAACAAAGCATGTGGGGTTGTTATCAACGGTAGAATCCCAATCCACTAAATACACATTGTTTGTTCTTTTTCCTCTTAATTTAGTAGACTTAGTCTTAGCATCGTTGACATAGCAGAAGTCGCTTGAGAATTTAACATCAAAGCCTTTATCACAAAATTGACTAATGCTTAACAAATTATGCTTAAGACCCTCAACATAATATACATCACTGATCATGATGTTCCCCTTATACATGATACCTATACCTTTGGTTTTACCTTTGGAGTTATCACCGAATATAACTTGAGGACCATTGGTAGCTTGATAGTTGACTAAGAGATCTTTTGATCCAGTCATGTGTCTGGATGACCCGCTATCGAAATACCAAACTGAAGTATCGATGTCGGCTCTAGGTACCTGCATTAAGGATAGTTCTAATTCTTCTTAGGTACCCATGTTGTTTTGGGTCCTTCAGTGTTAGTAAGTTTGGTTTGAATTAAAACTTTAGGAACCCATATTTGCCTAGTCTTCATTGTGGGAATACTGGCCTTTTTGGGTTTCACATCGTGTTGTGTGTGCTTTTTGGGTGTGTAATAATATCCTCGATTATAATAGTAGTCATAATCATAGTCATGGTCATAATCATCATAGTATCGATAATATGGCCTTGACCGTCTCGGATATTGACTCTGGTATTTCCTTGGCGCTGGCTTGGGTTGCACTTTTGGTGCTGGACGCTTAGCGCTTGATTCACAGTGGTTAGGTTTATTCTTAGCTTTTTGAGCGTTTGGATGAATCTTCCTTTGTGAATCATTTGCTTTTGTCTTTCCCTTGCCTGAGTCAGCTTTGGCTTTCTCATTTGGCCTCGTACCTTTGTCGCTTGGTTCATTCAGCGTTTGACTTGGTGAACTTTCTTCAACAAAGCGAACACCCTTTCCTTTGTTGTTTGCCATAACATTAGGTTTATTTGGTTGTTTACCGTATTTATTGCATCCTAAACCGGTCTTTTCACCAAATAATCTAGTTACCTCAGTCACATTATCCAAGTTTCTAGAAGCTTTTGATAATGATGAGACGAGCTGCTCTGATTTGGCAAGTCTAGCGATCAAATCAGCTTCTCTTTTGACTATTATATCAAGATCATTTTTCAATTGCATAACTTCACTTTCAAGTGATTGGTTCTTCTCAATGCACTGTTGCTGAACTCGCAACTCTGCTCTGAGCGTCACTTTATCTCTTGTGAGTGATGAGATAATATCGAGATCATTTTGATATATTTTGGTAGCTTCTTGACATTCATTGTAGTATTCTTTGACTTTGTCAAGTAATTCATCATAAGAAAGAGGAATTGACAATTCATTGGTTACCTCTGGTAGCGAATCGTCAGACGCTTCATCATCTCTTTCCATAAGACAAATCAACGCTGAGTCGCTTGTAGGCTCATCATCACTGCTTTCATCTGATGATTCCAAATCCTCTTCAGGTGCGAAGAATGGTTCAGATTCCGCTAGCAATCCCTGTTGGCGAAGATTGCTCCTGAATTGGTTTCTATCCGCATGCCTTGAGGGCTTTGACACATTTGGATAAGGGCAATTCACCTGGTAGTGCCCTGGTTTTCTGCAATTATAACACAAATTAGTTTTCATTTTCTGTTCAGTGGATAATCGCTTTGAGACTACTGGCGCTGAGAGATTTTGAGTAGGAGACGGAGGCGCTTGGTATGGAACTGGTGCTACTGGTTGAGGTGCCGAGTATACTGGCACTTGATACTGAGGCGCTGGAGCAGGGGGAGGAGTTTGAAATGACGTTTGTCCGATAGGATTTCTCTTTTCATATCTTAGAAATTTTTTAAATTTCTTGACCAATAAAGCCATTTCCTTTTCTTCATTTGATTCCGAGGATTTAACCTCACTGACCGTTTTACCCTTGCTTTTGGTTGTAGCGATCAAAGCTCCTGATTCAGTCGCTAAAGTCGATGTGTCGCTGACTTCACCTAATTCGAACTCAAATGCCTTTAATTCTGAAAAGACATGCTCTGGAGTAAGAGTCTCCAATGTCTGTGATTCTCTCATAGCAACAGTCTTGATTAGATATTTGCTTGGAAGACTTCTGAAAATTTTGTTGACCATTTCCTTGTTGGTCAATTCCTTGTCTAATGACGCTAACTCTGTAACGAGCAAAGTAAACCTTGCGTCCAATTGTTCTAGCGTCTCATTGGGCTGCATCTTGAAATGCTCAAATCTTTGCATGGCTATGGAAAGCTTATTTTCCTTCATTTGTGCCGATCCTTCACACACTATAGCCAGCTTATCCCATATTTCTTTGGAAGTCTTACATTGCTTGATCTTGTTGAACAATGCATCGTTGTCTCCTAATGCTGAGTAAAGTGCACTTCGTCCAACATTATCTAGATTTGCTCTTTTTCGGTCCTCAGGCGTCCATTCTAACTTAGGTTTCTCGACATACCCATCTGGAGTAGCCTCGGTTGCTTCAGGGGCTCGAGTCACAACTTTCATAATCTGAATGGGACCACCTGTAATTACATCACACATTTCACTATCGCATGAGCACAAGTAAGTGAATGCTCTAAGTTTCCAAGAATCATAATTTGACCCTACCAACTTAGGCATTTTGTTGAAAGCCATAATGAGATGTTTTTGGAAAGAAAGATTAAAGCGACTAGATTAAAAACAATGGATCTGAACAAGCAGTTATGCTCGGAAACGCTTAGGTTTCTAATTCAACCGCTCTGATACCACTTGGTGGTCCCAAGTGGCATACGAAAGGGTCTAGAAGGGGGGGGGGTGAATAGACCCTGAAGTCTTTTTCGACTTCACAAAATTTTCGTATAACTTAAGAAATTTGAACGCTTGGAAGACTGAGCGCTTGGGTCAGACGCTTCAGAGTAGTTAACTTAGACTTAGTGATTTCAGCAGTTTACCAAAGTAGGGCAACGCTTAGATCGCTTAATCAGGGTTAGCACAGCGGAAATGATTTTTAGCGTTCTTTTAGATAATTTAATCGCTTTGCAATTTTATTTGTCTTTTTCAGAAGAATGTAATGTGATGAATATAAGACAATAAAATATAAATGACACAATAATTTGTAAGGTTCACTAGGTGATGTAATCCCAGCGACGTCCTTCTTCTCCTTTTTCACTTGGAGGAATTTACTATGATGATTATCAAAGAATCACACAGAAACTTCTACAAAATAGTAATGGATGAAAATGATCTTGGGCTCCTTGATCACACAGACTTCAGCACCAATGAAGATCGTCTTCTTCAAGCTTCTCTCACTCAGAAATACTGCCTGAAAGGTTTCAACAACTTTTCTCACTCAGATGAAAGGTTGAGGTTTGTCACTAGGGTTTGTTTGTTTTTTTAGATAAGATCAAACAACTTGGAATATCTCAGTTGGAATTTGAGTTTCTTCTTTGGAAGATGTTTGAGATATTTGTGACTGTCTGGAATGTAGATAAAAAGCTTGAAAGGTTTTGGCTATGGGGTTTCTAAGCTTTTTCAGAAAGAATGTACGTAAGATTTTTGGCAATAATTTTCTCGTATATTCTTGTTGTTGTCCTTCTTTCTGGAGCAAGGTATTTATAGGCAATTTCTTGGGATCTGTCCATTGGACATATGTAGAAACATGCCTTTCACGTAGCGCGTGATCATACCTAAAGTCTGACATTCCTGAAAATTCGCTGAATCCGATTGGACGGGAGCAGCTAAAACTCTGAAAATTTCTGACAGTCTGGTCAAAAGGTGGCTTGTCCACAAGTCATAGTAGCTTATCACATTTAATGCACTTATCAAGCATTTAATGCATTTGAATTTATTTCCCGTTGGAAATAAATGTCCGTTGAATGATTGCAATTAAGTCCTTCATGACTTGAGGATTTATTTCAGGTGAATCTTACATCCATCGCTTGAGATAATTTGAGCGCTTGATCCATGTATCCTGAAATAGGTTCCTTTAGCGTTTGACGGACGCTAAGAGATAAATCTTCATCTCTGGTTGACTTCAGACGCTGGTCTTCAACTTCTTCTCTAATAGACTCACCTAGAATTCTACTAGCGATTCAGTTACTAAGACTTAGTCTAAAATCTACAAAGATAAAAATTACAAGCCTAAACAAAATTACAAACTTTCAAACACTTTAAACAATGATCTAAAGAAAACATAAACTTACATTTTATTTGGGGTCTAACAATGAATCCTATCTTGTCATCGTCAAAACATCTAACGTGAAATTTCCTAACAAGTGGCATGTTAGACTAGGCCATGCCGAAGAGCACAAGATCCACAAAATGGAAAAAGATGGGCTTTTAAGCTCACTAGAGTCGGACCCTATTCCTACATGTGAATCATGTCTCTTAGGCAAGATGGCTAGATCCCCCTTCACAGGGACTTTTGAAAGGGCTACACAAGTCTTAGGATTAGTGCATACCGACGTCTGCGGACCATTTGGAGAAATGGCTCGTGGAGGTTTCTACTACTTCATCACTTTCACTGACGACCATTCAAGATTTGGTCTAGTGTATCTGATGAAGCAAAAGTCTGAATCCTTTAAAAGATTCAAAGAGTTCAAGGCCTTAGTAGAAAATCAAACTGGGCAAAATATAAAAACTCTACGATCGGATCGTGGAGGAGAATATATGAGTGCCGAGTTTGATGAATTCCTAAGACAACAAGGAATAATGTTACAACTAACACCACCAGCAACTCCTCAACTGAATGGAGTAGCCGAGCGAAAGAATCGAACACTGTTGGACATGGTTCGTTCATGCTTAGTTACACTGATTTACCATTTCGTTGTGGGGATACGCGCTCCTTACCGCTGCTCATGTTTTGAACAGATGTTCCTCCAAATTTGTTCCTAAAACTCCGCATGAGATGTGGAATAATAGGAAACCGAGTCTTAATCATATTAAGATTTGGGGACGCCCCACTTATGTCAAGAAGACTAAAGTGGAGAAATTGGAGGTAAGATCCCTAATGGGACGTTTCATTGGTTATCCTGAAGATTCCATGGGATTCTTCTTTTACCTGCATGATGATCAAAAAATCATCGTGGCCCTACAAACTCACTTCCTTGAGGATGAGTTCATCTTGGAAGGGGGCAAAGGTAGGAAAATTGTTCTAGAAGAACAAAATGAAACTCCCTCAAATACATCTATTCAAGAACCGAGGTCTGAACCCATAGTAGCACAACCACCACGTAGATCTGGTAGAATACCGCATGAACCTGAGAGATATGGGTATCTACTGCAGGGGGAGCGAGAGCTTCACACTGTAGTATAAGAAAGTCATGAAGATGATCCTTGTACCTATGATCAAGCGATGGTGGATGTAGACGCTTCAAGATGGCGAGAAGCCATGGAAACAGAAATGGACTCTATGCAATCGAACCATATCTGGACTTTGGTAGTTCGTCTTGAAGGTATAAAACCTATAGGATGTAAGTGGATCTACAAAAGAAAGATAGGTAGTGATGGAAAGGTTGACACCTTTAAAGCCAGGCTCGTAGCGAGAGGATATAGTCAAAGAGAAGGAATTGACTATCAAGAAACCTTTTCGCCCGTGGCTATGATAAAGTCCATATGAATTCTGTTATCCATAGCTGCATACTTAGATTATGAGATATGGCAAATGGATGTCAAAACGGCCTTTCTAAATGGATTCCTCGAGGAGGATATCTATATGGAACAATCAAAGGGTTTTGTGTCCGAGTCCGATATCCATAAAGTATGTAAACTTGAGAGGTCCATTTACGGTCTCAAGCAAGCATCTAGAAGCTGGAATCTCCATTTTGATGAAGAATTTAAGGGATATGGCTTCATCAAGAACGAAGATGAACCATGTGTCTACAAGAAGACTAGTGGGAGCAAACTCTCGTTCTTAGTACTATATGTGGATGACATTCTACTTATAGGAAATGACGTAGGAATGCTCACCACTGTCAAGAAATGGCTTTCGAGTACGTTTTCCATGAAAGACTTGGGAGAAGCCACATACATTCTAGGAATTCGTATCTACAGGGATAGAACGAATAGAATGATAGGCCTCTCTCAAGCCCTTTACTTAGAAAAGGTCCTAAAGAGGTTTAGGATGGACAACTCTAAGAAAGGGTTTCTTCCCATGAGGCATGGAGTGCACTTATCCAAGTCTATGTGTCCTTAAAGTGAGGAAGATGGACAAGAGATGAGTAATGTGCCCTATGCTTCTGCAGTTGGTAGCCTGATGTATGCAATGCTGTGTACTAGACCCGACATTGCCTATGCTGTGAGTGTGGTGAGTCGATTTCAAGCAAACCCGGGAAAGGAACACTGGATAGTTTTGAAGAATATCCTAAAGTATCTGAAAAGAACTAAGGATATGATTCTCATCTATGGAGGTGGAGACCTGAAGTTGGAAGGTTATTATGATTCAGACTTTCAGTCTGATGTTGATGACAGATTATCCACTTCAGGGTTTGTTTTTACTCTCAATGGTGGAGCGGTGTCTTGGAAGAGCTCCAAGCAAAGCACAACCGCTGATTCCACCACTGAAGCAGAGTATGTAGCAGCCTCAGAGGCAGCGAAAGAATCTATTTGGATGAGGAAGTTTCTTGGAGAACTTGGAACGGTCCCTAGTGCTCAGCTCCCGTTGCCACTTTATAGTGATAACAATGGAGCGATAGCGCAAGCCAAGGAATCGAGGTCTCATAACAAGGCCAAACATATTGAGAGAAGATTTCACATCATCAGGGAGATCGTTGGCAGAGGAGAGATAGCAGTGCAGAAAATAGCTTCAGCTGACAATAAAGCTGACCCGTTCACCAAACCACTACCTCAGGTTGTTTTGGACCAACACCTGGAAAGGATGGGTATTAGATACCACAATGAGTGGCATTGAGTGCAAGTGGGAGATTGTTAGGATTATACCCTCAGATGTCATAGAGGATAGAATGTATAGGGCATATATATTGTATTGAACTTAAAAACTCTTTTTAAATAAAAGGCATTATTGAGTTTTCACTTAATTTTTATCTGCATCTATAAGTTGTGTAAAACGTTTTGTCCATGTTTTCAGTGCGATCCCTCTACTTCCTATTGGATAGGAAGATTGGCACTAAAGAGATCGATCTTGATTACTAAAATAAGTTTGCAAGTAATACGAAGTCTTTAATGGACAACTAAAGACTTCGAATACTTGTACAATCTTAGCTCCGACATGGGAGTGCCTGTCTGGTATCATGGGATGATAGGAGATTAAGATTGTAGACACATCAGTGGAACTGATATGTTTTAACACGACTCGCATCTGTTCTGTCACATGGGTTTTCACTTTGTGACTGTCAATGACGGAACTGATTATGCATAATAGGTATATGTGAACCTTTGACCTGAAGTATCAGGCTGAAGATGCACTTGTGACGTTAAGTCTTTCACTCGAGTAGTTAGACCCAATTCACCCTTTGGTGGGGTCAACCTCGAAATGCGGACTTGATGGGCAAGTGGTAATTTTAGTAGATATCTGGTGGTCCCAAGTGGCATACGAAAGGGTCTAGAAGGGGAGGTTGAATAGACCCTGAAGTCTTTTTCAACTTCAAAAATTTCGTATCACTTTTAATGGTTAGAACACTTAGGCAACTGAACGCTTGGGTCAGATGCTTCAGTCAAGATAACTTAGACTCAGTGAGTTTAGCAATTTACCAAAGTAGGGTAACGCTCAGATCACTTAATCAGGGTTAGCACAGCGGAAATGATTTTAAAGCTTTAATGTTTGTTTTGGTTAAATAGTCGGTTAGCAGATTAGCTTGTCTTTTTCAAAGAATATAATATAATGAAAAACAAGACAATAATTAAAGTAAATGACACAAAAAATTGTAAGGTTCACTGGGTGATGTAATCCCAGCTACGTCCTTCTTCTCCTTTTTCACTTGGAGGAAATTCACTAAGATGATTATCAAAGAATCACACAGAATCTTCTACAAGATAGTAAATAGGTGAAAATGATCTTGGGCTCCTTGATCACACAGATTTCAGCACCAATGAAGGTCGTCTTCTACAAGCTTCTCTCACTCAGAAATACTGCCTGTAAGGGGTTTCAACAGCTTTCTCACTCAGATGAAAGGTTGAGGGTTTTGTCACAAGGGTTTGTTTCTTTTTGGGAAGATCAAACAACTTGGAATATCTCAGTAGGAATTTAGGTTTCTTCTTTGGAAGAGATTTGAGATATTTGTGACTATCTGGAATGTATATAAAAAGCTTGAAAGATTTTGGCTATGGGCTTTCTAAGCTTTTTATACATATACGGTATTTACGATTGGAAGGTTTTGGAATGATCCTATCATTCGTTTTCATTTGGGTTACGAGGTGGGCCACGTGACTGGTTAGGTGTTACCCACTTCCTTTGATTTCCTCTCATTGCCAAACGAAACGAACCTAAAGAATCGCGCTAAAGGATTGACAAAGAAAAATGAAGAAAAAGGAATTTTTATTATTTCTTCTGGGAGTTCTAATTTATTGGATAAATTAAATAATTAATTATTCATTAGATGAAAAAAATTAATTATAATGATAAGATTAATTATTAATTTCCTTGTGAAATATATTAATGAATTAATTTATCTAATTAATTTGGTTATTTAATTAATTTATTTATTTATTGGATATAATAAATTATTAATTAAAATAAGAAATTAATTAAAAAAACAAATCCCGGGGCTAAATAAGGAGTCCAATTGGACGCCTATGAGGCCTCAAAGTGGCGTCTTTGAGAGGCCACATATTAGGGCTCTTTTGTTTTGACTTGTTCAATAAGTCATGAGGTATATAAGGACTCTTTGACTTAGAACAAGAAAGAAAAAGAATACACAACTCTCATAACTCTCAAAAAGAAAGAAAAATATTTCTCCCCTTCTCTATACCTAGCCGTCGACCATAGAGAAAGAAGAAAAGGGATTTTTTGTTTGTTGATCCGTGCGTGACGATTTAGAGACGACGTATTTTCGTTGTTTGGATCAAGTTCAAGTTTGAAGAATCAAATCAAAGGATTGAAGATTTGGAAGCTTCAATATTTCGAGTTTGGAGAAGAAATTTTTTTTCTCCATCATCATATTCATATTAACGAGTAAGTTTTATTCGTTATACGCTTTTAGATTCAATTATGCGAATTAGAGTATGAATTGGGTTTTCGTTTTGTTTTTTGAAATCCCTTCCGCTGCGTTTATGCTTTTTCAAACGAAACCCAACATTTCCAAGCGTAACTGCTTGTTTAGATCCATTTTTCTAAACTTAGTCGCTTTAAATTTTCTCTTAAACATCTCATTATGGATTTTAATAAAATGCCTAAGTTGGTAGAGTCAAACTATGATTCTTGAAAACTTAGAGCATTCACAAATTTATGTTCTTGCGATAATGAAATGTGTGATGTAATTTCAGATGCCCCATCAAGATCATAAATGTGATAACTCGAGCGGCTGGAGCTGATGAAGCTATTCCAGATGGTTATGTTGAAAAACCCAAGTTAGAATGGATGCCAGATGATAGAAAAAAAGCTAATCTGGATAATGTTGGACGAAGTGCACTTTACTCAGCGTTAGGAGATAATGATGCATTGTTCAACAAAATCAAACAATGTAAGACATCAAAAGAGATGTGGGATAAGTTGGCTATAGTATGTGAAGGTTCAGCACAAATGAAGGAGAACAAACTCTCCATAGCTATGCAAAGATTTGAGCATTTCAAGATGCAGCCCAATGAGAGGCTAGAACAATTGGACACAAGGTTTAATTTGCTCATTACAGAGTTAGCGTCATTAGATAAGGAATTGACCAACAAGGAAATGGTCAATAAGATTTTCAGAAGTCTTCCAAGCAAGTATTTCATTAAGACTGTTGCTATGAGAAAATCACAGACATTGGAGACTCTTAGTCCAGAACATGTGTTTTTAGAATTAAAGGCATTTGAGTTCGAATTGGGTGAAGTCAGTGACACATCGACTTCAGCGACTGAATCAGGAGCTTTAATCGCTACCACCAAAAGTAAGGGTATAGAGATTAGTGAGGTGAAATCAACTGAATCTAATGAAGAAAAAGAGATAGCTCTATTGGTCAAGAAATTTCTAAGATATGAAAAAAGAAATCCTATTAGACAAAATTCATTTCAAACCCCTCCCTCTGCTCCAGCACCTCAATATCAAGTGCCAGTATATTCGGTACCTCAACTAATAGCCCTAGTTCCTTACCAAGCGCCTACAACTACTACTCAGAATCTCTCAGCGCCAGTTGTTTCAAAGCGATTAACCACTGAACAGAAAATGAAAACTAATATATGTTATAATTGCAGGAAACCAGGGCACTACCAGGTAAATTGCCCTTATCCAAATGTGTCTAAGCCCACAAGGCAAAACTATGCTGATAGAAACCAATTCAGGAGCAACCTTCGCCAACAAGGTTTGCTAGCAGAATCTGAACCCTTCTCTGTGTTAGGAATCCCGTACAGGAAAACAGAGAATTGCAGCGGAAGATTTGAGGATTCCTACCGGTAGATCACAAAAATAGATCTGATGATTTTTCATGGGTTTCGCAAAAATTTGAACGAATAAACATACCCTTTTAATTCGTTTATTGATTCTGCAGAACAACAATCCTCCAAGGGCTCTTGTCTCTAAAGCTTCATGCGAAACGACCCTTCCAAAGATCCCAAGACTCCTCCTTCTTTACAGTAGTGGATGGCTAGAGAGGAGGGAGGGGAGAAAGTTCTTTTCTTTTTGTATTGTGTAATGTTATCTTGTCACTTAGGGTTTGTTCCACTATAGGAGTCCTTTTAAACTCAACTAACTTGAGGAACAAGTTGGAGGCTACTCCAAAAAGCCAAAGTGGCCGCTTCTACTAGGGTTGCCTTGGACTGGGTGGGCTTTTAATTTGCTTGTCTAATTTCTAGCCCATCTGTATATATTTAAATTTAAATCTAATTTAAACATAATATATACTATTAATTAATTCCAATTAAATAATGTACTAATCACAGAATTTAATCTAATTAAATCAATCAGTCCACTTAATTTTTTCTAAAGATTTATACAAAAAGATACACCCTGCTTGTTTCTTATAGCGCGAATCTTTGGGTTCGTCTCAATTGGCAAAGGGAGGAATTACCTAAGGAAGTGAGTGTCACCTAGCCAGTCCCGTGGACTCACATCGTAACCCAATTGAGTACGAAATGAACGAATCATTTTACGAACCTCTTGATCATAAATGCCATATGAGTATAAGCCCTTCACTGACGTATCCCGATCAAGTGAGAGTCATGAAAAATGTCAAACTCACTAAGCTTGATACTGTGCATTAGATTATAGCATAATGAAATTACTAAACTACCCTCAATGTCCCACATGAGTTAGTTGTTATGCTTTGGCCAAAGACTTATAATTTCATTAGCCTATAATCGCACAGGATACTTTCTCATTTACTATCGAGACAGTGAATCCCATCTTGGTGATAACTGATCAACTGCTACTTGTCTCATTGATATCGCACTTCGAGGTCGACCCCACCGACGGGTGATATGGGCCTAACTACTCTGGTAACAGATCCAATAATACAAGCACATTGATCATGAACCCTCAAGTCTAAGGCTCACGCATACTATTACGATCAGTAATCCAATCATTGACAGTCACTGAGTAAATATCCATGTGATCGGATTACTACGAGCAGTGTTCGAATATGTCAATTCCATTGACATATCTATGATACTTGCTCCCACTATCCTTATAGTGTTTGACTGGCACTCATCATCAGAGCATGTGCCATACAAGTCGAATCTTAATGCTCAATTAAGATTCTTTGACTTGCGAACCCTTTTAAGTGATAAGGTGTAAGACTCTTCCCATGCCACGTCTTTATTCCATAAAGGGCAAAGAGTCAAACCTTTATTCACATGGACTATATGTTCAATACTTATTTAGATGCCATAAAGATTCATATGAACAAAATACAGATGCCTTTATTAATATCATTTTAATAGTTTGTACAACATAATAAGATACCCTAGTCTAACTATTTATCCTCATTGGCATCTAGGGCATATACCTAACACTCTGCACCTGAAGAGGATTTGGAATCATCAGACAAAAGCAGTGATGATGAACCAACAAGCGACTCAGCGTTGATTTATCTCATGACAAGAGATAAAGAAACATCTAACGATTCACTACCTGAGGTAACCACTGAATTATCTCATTCTCTTTCTTATGATGAATTACTTGACAAAGTTAATGTATACTATAAAGATTGTCAAGATGCCGCTAAAATATATCAAAATCACTTCTCTATTATTTCATCGATCACAAGTGATAAAGTAACGCTCAAAGCAGAGTTGCAAGTTCAGAAACAATGCATTGAGAAGAACCAATCGCTTAAGAGTGAAATTACTCAATTGAAAAGCGATCTTGATATAATTGTCAAGAGAGAAGCTGATTTGATCACTAGACTTGCCAAATCAGAGCAGCTCATCTCATCATTATCAAAAGCTTCAAGAAAGTTGGATAACGTGACTGAGGTAACAAGAATGTTTGGTGCAAAGACCGGTTTAGGATACAATAAATTCGGTAAACTACCAAATAAATCTAATGTTACGGCGAACAACAAAGGAAATGGTGTTTTCTTTGTTGAGAAAGGTTCACAAAGTCAAACGCTGAATGAACCAAGCAACAATGGTACGAGGCCAAATGAGAAAGCCAAAGCTGACCCAGGTAAGGGAAAGGCGAAAGCAAATGATGCACAAAGACGGGTTCATCTAAATGCTCAAAAGGCTAAGGATAAACCTGACCATTGTGAATCAAGCGCTAAGCGTCCAGCACCAAAAATGCAACCCAAGCCAGCGCCAAGGAAATACCAGCATCAATATCCAAGGCAGCCAAGATCATATTATAGATACTATGATAATTATGATTCTGACTATGATTATGATTATTATTATAATCGAGGATATTACTATACACTCAAAAAGCACACACAACAGAATGTGAAACCCAACAAGATCAGTATTCTTACAATGAAGACTAGGCAAATATAGGTTTCTAAAGTTTTAATTCAAACCAAAGTCACTAACAATGAAGGACCCAAGACAACATGGGTACCTAAGAAGAATTAGAAATGTCCTTTAAATGCAGGTACCTATAGCCAACACCGATACTTCAGTTTGGTACTTTGATACTGGATCGTCAAGACACATGACAGATTCCAAGGAGCTATTGATCAACTATCAAGCAACCAATGGTCCTCAAGTTATATTCGGTGATAACTCTAAAGGTAAAACCAAAGGTATAGGTATCATGCATAAGGGGAACATCATGATTAGTGATGTATATTATGTTTTAGTCAATTTTGTGATAAAGGCTTTGAAGTAAAATTTTCAAGCGACTTCTGCTATGTTAACGACGCTAAGACTATGTCTACTAAATTAAGAGAAAAAAGAACAAACAATGTGTATTTAGTAGATTGGAATTCTACAATTGATAACAACCCCACATGCTTTGTTGCAAAGAGTCAAAATGATTTGGGTTGGTAAGGCATAGAAAAATGAATCACCTCAACTTTAAGGTAATCTCTCAATTAATATCGCTAAATCTAGTAGAGGGATTGCCAAAGGGTTCCTTTCAGAAAAATCGCTTATGTGATGCATGTCAAATGGGTAAACAAGTTAAATCATCTTTTAAGAAGAAACCATGTCTATCTACTTCTAGAGTTCTTGAACTATTGCATCTAGATTTGTTTGGTCGTATTCAAATCATGAGTGTTAGTGGTAAAAAGTACTCACTAGTAATAGTTGAGGATTTCTCTCGCTATACATGGGTAGAATTCCTAGCGACCAAAGATGAAACTACTGTCAAGCTCACATCGCTAATTCGTCAATTGCAAACTTATAAAGATCTCAAGGTGACAAGAATTAGAAACAAAAGAGGACCTGAATTTACTAACCAATTTGTTGAGAAGTTTTGTATAGATTTTGGAATACTTCATGAGTATTCTGCCCCTAGAACACCTCAACAGAATGGAGTGGCCGAGCGACGGAACAGAACGCTTAAAGAAGCTGCTAGGACGATGCTTGCAGAGTCTAAGCTGCCTCAAAGGTTTTGGGCCGAAGCTATCAGTACCGCTTGCTACATTCAGAAACGGTGTATGATCAACAAGCCACATGAGAAGGCTCCATATGAGTTGTGGAAGGGACGTAAGCCTAACGTTTCATATTTTCATGTATTTGGTTCAAAATGTTTCATTCATAACAAGGATCCCAAAGTCTAAAGACGTTTGATCCTAAAGCGGTTGAGAGAATCTTTCTAGGCTATGCCAAGAACGGAAAGAGTTTTCGCATCCTAAATAAGATCAAATCGAAGGTTGAATAATCCATTCATGTTGTGTTTGATGATGCTAACCAAGAACCGAGTAAGGTTAATCCTGATGATGTAGGAATTGAAGAACTTGCCCAACAAGCGTCACAAATCAATCTTGGTGATGATAGTGATGATGATGAGGATGCTGAGATCTTTGTGCCTATTTCTAAGATTACTCGTGAGGTTACTAATGATGATATTGTCAGAATCGCTGATGATCATGAAGAGAATGATCATCAAGAGCAAATTAGAACTGTGAATGATGTAGCGACTGCTCCAGAGACAAATGAGGATCAAGCAATTGATAATTAAGAGTCTCTCAACCCGTTCCAACCAGACCGTAAATGGCTTGGGGATCATCCACCAGAGCTAGTCATTGGAGATATTGGAGCACCTGTTAGAACTAGGTCCGCTACAATTAATGAGGCCATGTTCGCAAGTTTCTTATCTCAAATGGAACCAAAGAAAATGGATGAAACGCTTAGTGATTCAAGTTAGGTAGAAGCAATGCAAGAAGAGCTTAACCAATTTGAGAGAAGCAAGGTTTAGACGCTAGTACCAAAACTAACTCACCAAGGAATTATTGGGACTAGATGCGTTTTTAGGAACAAGATGGATGAAGATGGCATTATTATAAGAAACAAAGCCAGATTAGTAGCTCAGGGTTATTGTCAAGAAGAGGGTATTGATTTTGATTAGACGTATGCCCCAGTAGCCCGTCTTGAAGCAATTCGTGGGTTCCTAGCGTTTGCCGCATTCAACAAATTTGTAGTATACCAAATGGACGTGAAGAATGCTTTCCTGAATGGTAAACTCCAAGAAGAGGTATATGTGGAGCAACCACCAGGATTCATCAACAACCATGGGAAAAGTATGGTCTACAAATTGGATAAGGCACTCTATGGCCTTAAACAAGCACCAAGAGCATGGTATGACACTCTCTCTATCTTCCTTATCGGTAAAGGCTTTTCAAAAGGCATCGTTAATACAACGTTATTTAAAATTACCCATAATGTACTGAACCTTCACACACGATAGCCAATTTATCTCATATCTCTTTTGAAGTCTTGCATTGCTTGATCTTGTTGAACAATGCATCATTGTCTCCTAACGCTGAGTAGAGAGCACTTTGTCCAACATTATCTAGATTCGCTCTTTTTTGATCGTCTGGCATCCATTCCAACTTAGGTTTCTCGACATAACCATATGGAGTCGCTTCAGTGGCTCCAGGGGCTCGAGTTACAACTTTGATGATTTGAATGGGGCCATCTGTAATTACATCACACATCTCATTATCGCAAGAACATAAATACGTAAATGCTCTAAGTTTTCATGAATCATAGTTTGACTCAACCAGCTTAGGCATCTTGTTAAAAGCCATCATATGATATTTTTAGAAATAAAGCGACTAAGTTTAGAAAAAAATGGATCTAAACAAACAGTTACGCTCGAAAACATTTAGGTTTCTACTTCAACCGCTCTAATACCACTTGGTGGTCCCAAGTGGCATTCGAAAGGGTCTAGAAGGGTGGGGGTTGAATAGACCCTAAAGTCTTTTTCGACTTTAAAAATTTTCGTATTACTTTGAGGAATTTGAATGATTGGAAAGCTTAACACTAGGTCAGGCGCTTAGGAATAGATAACTTAGACTTAGTGATTTCAACGATTACCAAAGTAGGGTAATGTTTCAACCATCTAATCAGGGCTAGCAAAACAAAAATATTTTTCTAGCTTAGTGTTCGCTTGAACTTGAATTAGTCACTTAACCGTTTTAAAAGCTTTTTCGAGTTATAATATACAAATGTAAAGTAAAGCAATAAAACAGTAAATAACACAAGATATTGTAAGGTTCACTGGGTGATGTAATCCCAACTACGTCCTTCTTCTCCTTTGCACTTGGAGGAATTCACACACAGAGATTTCTACAAAATAGATGAAAGGGAAGACGATCTTGTGCTCCATGATCACACAGACTTCAGCTCCAATAGAGACCTTCTTCAAAAAGCTTCTCTCGCACAGAAATGCTACTTGTAGAATCAACAAACTTTCTCACTCAGATGAAAGATGTTGAGGGTTTTGTCACGGGTTTGTTTGATGTTGGAAAGTTCAAACAACTTGGGATATCTCAATAGGAATTTAGGGTTCTTCTCTAAACAGGTTTGAGATATCTATGACTATCTTTGGAATGTAGATGAAAAGGTTGAAGGATTTTGGCTATGGAGTTTGTAAGCTTTTCTCTCAAATAATTTCAGCAAAGTTTAGACCTTTTTCTTGTGCATGTACGCGTGTATTTAGGGTTTGCTGAAGGGTACTATTTATAGGGTTTCTTGGGATTTTTCCGTTGGACACATGTGAGTGCGTGTATCTCACGCAACACGTTAAACAGTCACTTTCTGACATTCCTGAATATCAACTAGTTCTGATTGGACCGGAGCAGGTTTTGAACTCTAATTTCTAACAGTCTAGTCAAAAGGTGGCTTGTTCACAAGTCATAATAGCTTATCACATTTAACGCACTTATCAGGCATTTAATGCATTTGAATTTATTTCCCGTTGGAAATAAATGTACGTTGTGATTGCATTAAAGTCCTCCGTGACTTGAGAATTTATTTCAGATGAATCTGATCTCTTGATCGCTTGAGTGCTTTGAGCCCTTGATTCATAAATCCTGAAACAGTCCTGTAGCGTTTGACAGACGCTAAGAACACATCTTTATATTCACTTGACTTCAGACGCTGATCTTCAACTTCAATAGACTCACCTAGAATTCTATTAGCGGCTTGATATCTAATTCATAGTCTAAAATCTACAGAGATAAAAATTACAAGCCTAACAGAATAACAAACATTAAAACGCTTATACAATTGTTCTATGAAAACATAAACTTACATTATTTTTGAGGTCTAACATAAAATTCTATCTTGTCATCATCAAAACATCTAACATGAAATTTCCTAAGAACTATCATGAATCATTTAATGCCGCTTGTTAAGGATCTTGCAGACAACGTCACTCGCTTGCTTGCCGAGCATGCAACAGCAGATTCTGAACGTCACTCTCTCTCTACCTCAGCAGCTGACAGCATTGCTGCTCAAGTCGCTCTCTTGATTGATGAGGTTAAGCTCCTTCACAAAGATTTATCTGAGATTCACTCATCTCAACCTCAACATCTTGATGCTGATGTCAAGAAGGGGAAAAAGGGTAAACAAACCAAGAGCTTGCCAAGTTCTAATGATAAGCGCTGGGAAGACCTACAAAGTGCAATCTATTTGATCCAGCAGGCTGACCTCAAGAAGCGTAAAACCTCGTTTCGATAAAGGTTACCCAATTTCAGATTTCTCAGTTGAGCTACTTGAAGAGTTAGGAATCCCACCGATTGCCGCTTATATGCCACTTTATGTTCATCCCAACAATGCTCCAGTCACAAGAACGTATGAAATTTTTGAAAAACTTTTATGTGAACTGGGAATCGATAATGCAGTCTGGCACAAGCGCCTTCATAGCTTTGAAGAGTTGGTTGAAAGAATGGGACACGTATAATTTGCCAACAATACTCACGAAAAGATGAGGGAAGCAAACGACAAGCTTTGGAAGTTTGCAGAGATGCTCTTCAAACAAGAGAAGAAGCCAGATCCAAAGAAACCACAAACTTCCTCATCCAAGAGAAAGCGTTAAAAGCTTTATTTGTCTTATTTCTTGTTAAGCGCTTTATTCTTTCTGTTACGATTTTTGTTTCATTGTAAATCATGTACTCTCAATGACATATTAAATGAATGAGTTTGCTGAAACATCTCATTTCTGGCTATATACTAATTTATAGCTAACCTCTAACTTTTAAACGCTAACTTTATATTATCTTTAGTAATCTTCTAGCTCTTGGACTATAAAAGAGTTAAGGTCTTGACATCATCAAAAAGAGGGAAATTGTTACGAAATTTCATGTTAGATGTTTTGATGATGACAAGGTAGGTTTTATGTTAGACCCCAAAGACATGTGAGTTTACCTTTATTAGAATATGTATAAGCGTTTAAAGTTATCGAGTTGTAATTTTAGTTAAGGCTTTTATCTTTTTAGCTTTAGACTAGTATCTAGTGCTTGAGCTATGATAGAATTCTATTTGAGTCTATCAAAGTGAAATCGAAGATCAGCGTCTGAAGACTTTGAAGATGAAGGATTCTTTAAGCAGCTGTCAAAACGCTTAAGAATCAATTCAGAATGATAACGCCACAAGCGCCTGTCGACACCTGAATTTAATCTGAAGTCAATAAGCAATTTAAAGCAATCATCAACGGACATTTATTTCCAATGGGAAATAAATTCAAATGCATTAAACACTTGATAAGAGCATTAAATGTGATAAGGACTATTGACGGTACAGATAAGCCTTCCCCATTGGCTGTTAACTCAAAGTAGGTCTGCTACCAACTCTGTGCAGCAGAATTTTCGGAGATGTCAGAAAAAGACTATTCTACGCGCCTCGTGTTTCACACGCTCCTGCATGTGTCCAACGGACAAATCTTGAGAAAAAGTCTATAAATAGATACTCACAGCTCAACCCTAAAGACCGAGAATTATTATCAAAGACTTGATATACACTTACGTTGTTGAAATCTATATTCATCCCTAAAAGCTCAAAACCTCCATAGCCAAAATTTCTTTGAGCTTATACATCCCCACAGCCAAACCAATATCTCTTACCTCTTCTTAGAAGAATCATCCTTTCTTAAAGAGATACCTATTGTCTAAGTTACCTTTACAAAAACAAGTCATAAAACTCGAAAAGAATTTCAAGGTCTATTCAACCCCCCCCCCCCCCCCCCCCTTCTAGACCCTTCCATATGCCACTTGGGACCAACAGTTTGTTTGCTATTAATACTCCTAGTTTTTTAGGCCTTGGCAGAGAAAGATTTATTTTGCTTTGGCTTATAGTTTTGGAACAGAGTTAAGGTGAACTTCTCTCCTCCCTCTGTTTTTGTAAAGTTGCATTATTGATAGTGGTATAAAGTATTACTTTCACCTAAAATAGTTGAACCTCCAACACAACCTGCTTTAGCCAAATGACGGAATAGAATCCTATTCACTATACTTAAACATAGAAACCTACACAACTTAGTTAACCCGACTACTAAAACTAACTGAGTAAACATGAACTATAGATATATAAAGTACTACATATTCATTCACATCCAAATACTTATGATGCACAGAAGAGCAAGAACACAACTCAATGCTACCACAATGTTTAGTTTAGCAAGTTATGGTGTGAGAATTTTATAAACTCATAGAAACTTCCAATTGATCCCAAAATTTACCAGTGTGGTACCAATATACTATTGAACATTAACAAAACTGTTAGAACAATTTTGAGTTCGATAAGACCACATACAAGTATCAAAACCTCATTGTTGTTATACAGAAAACACAGTTAGCACAGCATTGTTTAGAGAATTTTTTAAAATTGAACTACAACTTAAAAACTTTCCAATTTTGGACAAAATACCATTACGCAGCATGGATATGTCAGTAAAATTTTCAAAAGGAATACAAATGTCTAAGTATGATATTTTATGCTTTTTAGTCCACTTCCCCGAAACAGAATTGCATCCTGGCAGTATTGATTTCAAGATTTTTTAAAAATCCATCAAAACTCCAAATTGCACAAACTTTTGCATGTATAATTTAGACATAAATAAGAATATCCAAAAAATATTTCATACACTAATATTCTCGTTTGGCCCTCCAAAGGATTTCTCCACACAAACTAAAGAACAACTAAACTTAGTACACCTTGTTTTTCATGGTAAAATTCTATTGCATGTCAAGTAAATCACTTGATTCATAATCAATACACGCTATAAGCAATATGAATCTTCACAACACAGTTATAGAAGTCACAATTATAAGATTTTATGCATTTCAAGTTTGACCCAAATCATATTACACATGCAAGCTACAAAATCACTATTCGCACTCATAATCATCTTTTGCATGTAAGCATCTAGCTATTACACCAACAATCCAACATAAACCCAGGTACAACTAATCATTCAAGGTGTATAAAATCATCACCTTTTCAATGGTACAGGATAAGAGCAACCCAAGAAGCCAAAAACAAGAAGGAATTGCAAAATTGGCAAATTTAAAGTTCTACTTGGAAGCTCTTTGTTATTCAAATTTTTTAGAATTTTCTTAATGTAGATTTTTGAAATTAAAGTTACTGGGGTGTTCCTTAGCTTATTGGGAAGAAATGAAGATCAAGAACATAAAAATCGGACTTCATTTGAGGGTTCGAAGCTAACTCACAACTCAAACTACCATGGCTGATTTTTGCTAGAAATGAAGAGTTTTTTCTACAATGCACTTCTCTTTTCTCTCGAAATCTGATAAGGGGCGAAAAAATAAGAGAAAAATGAAGAGTCAAGGTTGCACTATGTATAAGGTGGTGGGGAGGACTAAAATAAAAGTTCTCTTATTAACAAATAGACCCTACAACTTATAAACTAGATTAAGCCCCCAAAAAAATACAAAACTAACATTCAAGCCCTTATATTAAAAAAAGATATCACTAACGCACATTCAATCAAGTAGTTTTTAATTCCTAACTAAATAAGAATGAAACACAATAAAGTTATTAAGTAGGGAAAAAGTCAACTGCTACACGTAGAATAGAAATTTGTATAGTTATAGATATCACAACAATAATACCATTTTCTTAAGATTATAAAAAAACATTTGTTAGCATAGTAATTGCGGAAAAGCTCAATTATTACACTCTTCTAATTTTATAATAACACCATAATATTAAATTATTTAAATCGTGCATTCACAAAACCTATTAATGACACCATATTGCACTAAAATAGGAGGGGTATCACAAAGGATCAGCATCAAAAAATGACATTGGTTAGATGGGATAGAGCTTGTTCTCAAAGAAACAAGGTTGGACTCAACATCAAATGTTGTAAAACTTAGAATGTAGCTTCAGTTGCCAAACAGGTTTGGGCTTTAGCTCAAAAGAAGGATACTTTATGGATCAAATGGATAAATAGTATATATTTCAAAAAAATGCAGATTTTTGAAATATGAGGTACCACAGGACTGTAGTTGGGTTTGAAGGAAGCTAGAAAATATTAAAAGGAGACTAAAAGCAAGATTTAACCAAGGCAGATGGATCTACATAGCAGATGGCAAATATATTATTCAGAGTTGCTCTACTTGGCTCCGACGGCCCAAACAGATTTTAAGGAGGCTAGAGTTGTATGGAGCAAAATGAACATCCCTTAACACTAATTCATATGCTGGTTAGTAATTCAGAGGCGAATACTAACTAGAGCAAGGTTAATACAATTTGTTCAGATCCCAAATGCAGGCTATCCTTGGTGGAGAGGAGGAAGAGATGGTTGAACATTTGTTCTTCAAATGTTCTTGAACAAAGGAGTTGGCTCAGAAAGTCACAAATTGGCAACAGGTGAGATGTTGTCCAGAACAATTTCCTAGATGGATTCACTGATTGGGGTATGCATTTAAGAACTACTTCTTTAAACAAAGCATTGTAATTGCAATTATAGCATGAACTATTTTCAAAATATGGAGGGCGAGGGACAGTAGAATTTTTTCTCAGAAGATTAACAACAATGAGGCAGTTTTTCATCAACTTATAGATAGAGATAGAACATACTTAGCACAGATAGATATACTAGTATAAGTGTCATATGCTAGTTGATTTTTCTTTTGCGTTGGTGCTTACTGTTGGTTACACTATGTAAATCTGGTTTGTTGGTAATAATTTTCTTACTTTTACCTAAAAAAGAAATCGTGTAGTGCTGATAATAAATGTCGCCTTCGAGTTATGATTAAAAAGTGACTTCCAAGAAAGAAAATATTAGGCCCCGATTGGTTGGCACATTATTTTCCAGTTCTTGATTTTTTATATATTTTTCATCAAAAATGCATTTAGTTGACATCTCCTAAAAATATCTTCAAAGAAGTATTACACTCAATTCCCCTAAAAAAATCTCAAATTTCCTTGAAAAAAGAAATTTAAGTGTCATTTCTATCAGGAAATCAGATTTTTACTATTCACAATTAGACAGCTCATCCAATAACTTGAAAGTCTTTATCTGCCAATATCTTAACACAGTCATCAAAATAATCACATATCTTGATTCAAAGTGAAGCAAGGTATAAATAGGATCCACTTTGAATATCTTTTTATACCTTAATCAATGAGTTTAATTAAATATGTCTAAATTTTCTGAGAATAAAAACTCATTTATACCACTTTTCAACAAAAATAACTTTTCTTAGAAAATGATACATCATATGACACCTAATCAATACAACTTTTTTCTATAAAAAAAGGGGGCAAAATACACTTTGTACCCCTGAACTATTTTATTTTCTCGCAATTATGTCCCCGAACTATAAAACGTATAAAAAAGATCTCTATCCTCTTACAAAATATATATATTTTTAAAAATAGTTGTCAATCACAATAACGACTACAATACCCTAAACTTTTTTATACGTTTTATAGTTCAAAGACCTAAATGCAACAAAATAAGTAGTTCAAGGGTTATAAAAAGTGTATTTTGCCCATAAAAAAAGCTCATCCAAACACCCTTCATTATATGTACACTCCCTTAAAAATAAATTCTTACTTTTTAAAGAAAATGAGAAATGTGAAATAGCAACTCATCCTATCCAGATCTTAGTCATCTTTTCAGTATAATTAGCTGGAAATAGCGCAATTTAGGGTTTTTATTATTAAAAAAAAAAAATTAAGATATTTTGGTGTTTTGAGAAAGCTAAAGAGTATGATGCATGTATATTCTTTAAAAAAAATCTCATGTAGTATCATACCAGTATGAGATACGGAGACTCTTCGGATACCGACTGAACACGTGTCGGATTCATTTTTAAGTGTCCAAAATTAAAATAAAAAGAGGTTTTTAGATACCGTGTCAAGTACAAATTTAACATATCTAACACATCGTGCATCGAAGTGGTATTTTTTTCAATATTATATAATATCTTGTAGGCCAAATTTTGATAAGAGAATTTTTTTTATTTTTTTTTTACATTTCTTTGAAAAATAAAACTTAGAATTTAAATAAACAAAATAAAAATTGAAAAAAGTACAATTCCCATTGTAATACTCAGTCTCCTATTTGTAATACTCGGTCTCCTATTTCTTCAATTGTTCTATGCAAAATCTATAACTATGTTTGGTTACGTTTTGAGCCTGTTTTTGGCCCAAAATTCTGGCCAATTTGTGTTTGGCATACACAATTTGGGCCAGAAAAAAACGCCAATTTTTTACCAAAACTTTTATCTGACCATTTCATTTGTCTTGTCACATCTGTGGCCCCACTGCCTATCATTTCTGCGTGTCTGCCTCCTCTCTCTCTCTCTCCATTGTTCTGCCACTGCGCACTAAACAATTGGGATTTAATATATATATATATATTAATACAGTAAAAATTTATAAATTAAATATATATTGACAAAATATTTGCTATATAAATGTGGAATATATATAATTATGTTTTATTGTGTATATATACTGTGTATATATACGGGTATACATGTGTGTGTGTGTATATATATATATATTGTGTATATTTTTTTCATACATAAACTATTTATTGAATTATTTGGGTTGGGTGTAGGATAATCCAGTTGGGACAGGATACAGTTTTGTGGAGGATCCAACACTTTTGGTGAAAACGAATGATGAGGCTGCAGCTGATTTAACCACACTTTTGGTGGAAATATTTGGCAGAAATGAGAGCCTACAAAAAAGCCCACTTTATATAGTGGCAGAGTCTTATGGAGGAAAATATGCTGTCACTTGGATTATCAGCTCTTAAGGCAATTGAAGCTGGAAAGTTAAAGCTCAAGCTTGGAGGTATAGTTATTAAAATATATGATATTATATATATACAATTATACATAGACCAATGTATATATTTTATATAAATATTTAAAATATGTATATATATATATATATATATCAAATATTATTACGTACATACATGTACATATGAATTCATCTATATAGAATTATTTCAAGTTCAATATTATATTATAATTTTCAAACATTTATATAATTATTAACAAACAAAAACTTACATGATTTGACTTGTACAATAACTTTTGTTCCTTCTGGAAACAAAAACAAACACTTTCTCACCAAAAAACAATTCTCAAAATTAAACCAAACACAATCTCATCAACTACATACGTTTTCCAAAAAAATTCTCACCAGTAAATCTCATCAAAACACAATCCCGAAACATAACCAAACATTACGTATCTTTTGCTGTACTTTATTATCCAAAGTTTTGGATAAAAATGTAAGTATGACCTAATTGATCTTCTTGCACAGCAACGGAGTTTTTTTTCTTTTTTCTATAAGTACCTTAAAGATAGGTAATTATAAATAGTGGTTAATTATGTGCTTAATATTGCATTTGTATCCACGCATGCAAGACATTAATTGGGGAAATTTTAGAATACATCGGATTTAATTGAGCTGGTCTATTCAACACAATTGGAAGCAAGTAATTTAACTGTTGTTTACTATCTTATTTTTGCATCTAATAATATTTGGTGTATCGATTTTATTAGACCCGATGTAACATAAAATCATCCCATTAATTGACATACATATATTAAAGTCAAACAAAAGGGCGGCAATGTATATTTCGAAGCTATTCTGTTACTGGGGCAAGGCATTCACTTTCGGCGCCTTCCGCAAATCAATCAAACAAAATTTCCCCATTTTTCTTCATTATTTCCACACACTAATCGAGGTTGATCAAAAGCAATCAATAACCAAAACCATGGTCATATGGCCAACCTGTGTATAAACAAATATTGTTAAATTTTGGTTATTAAACCCTCTTTCACTTTTTTTTAATAGGAAAAATAATCAAAATCAAATTCACAACAAAGTATTTCATAAGTAATTACGTCAAATGAGTTGCTCCAAACACTATAAGCAAAATAAGCCATCTAAAATAAGTCCAAACCAAATAAACCCAGGCCAACTTGTACACAATCTGTACCCCAAGAGTACTTCAATTAACCCCCCTTAATTATAAGGATTGCCTTGCTTGTATTTCCTAAAGAGCTCTTCAGTTTTAGCATTCCTAAAGGCACAGCACCCAATCAAATACACACAAATCAAAGCCACAAAAGTTATGAGTAATATGATATCAGCTCTCCTCCATTCCTTTTCGAGATTGGCTAATAATCCAGCTTTGCATGAGTTGCATGAATAGCAGAGCTGTGTTTGTTCATTGCTCCACTGCAAGCAGTCCGTGTCTGCACCTGTGTTTATGGGACTGATCCAATATGTTGGGTTCACAAATGTGTATCCACATTCTGTTGGTGGTTTACAGCATCCTGACTGTACAAATAATGTTTATATGATTAAACAAGAAAAGATAAGTTAATTGAAGCAATTAAAGATACATATCCAGTAAGCCACATGGTTTGAAGAATCTTTTGTTATGTATATATGTATGCTTTTTATATATTTGTTATGCTAACAATCAGCTTTGTTTGGCATGGATGCCACTCTAAGAATCAATTAGGACCATAAAGCAAACATTGGGAGAAAAGAAAAAGGAAAGTTGAACTTAATTATGAGCTTTGTCTTGTCTATATTTTATAAAATAACTTACTAATTATATAACAATTGTATCCTTGTGAAATACATTTGGGCATGGCCAAACCGAACCTGGGTTAGAATTTTCCTAAGTAAAAGGTGATTTCAATTCAAATAACTATTGAGAAAGTTGTCTATCAAATATATTGTATTAGCTTAATTAACTGAAGTAATGTTTGGTTATCCAAAAATTGATTTTCTTTTTTCATTTATATGAATTAATTGCTAGGTTAAATTGGGAAAAAATGACAGAAAATTATTGTTAGAAAATTGATTAGTTGATAAGTCATGTACAAATAGTTGGGAAAACATAAACCAGATTTTCTATTTAAAATAATGTATCATATATTTTGTGTTTCACTTTACTTGTACACAACAAAATTATATAATCAGTTTCAACTTTATATGTTTTAGACATTTTTTTTAATCACATACACACGCACAAGGTGAAGTGGAATATGTATTTGCTAATTGAAAAGTTAAAAAAAAATAGAGAAAAATGATTGTGGATTTTCTAACTGATTTCAATTAAAATATTGGTTTAAATTTCTAAATAATTATGATCAAGAACACAATACAAATCAAACATATCATTTTCCTGCGTTTCTCCTCTAGGTTTAATAGTAGCTTTAGTCGAAAGAATTAATCTCACTACTACATTCTTGGATATTGTTTGATTTATCATCATGTCTAGTAATGGAAGTTGGCTCGAAAAAAACTTCCCAAAATTAATTACCTGCAAAGGAGTGATATGAGCATTGAAGAAATCTTGAGCCATGCGATAACTCTGGTTCAGTTCACCGCACATACTGGACGAACTAAGACAACCTCGGATCCTATCCCACTTGTAAGAACTCTGAACCCTCCTTCGGAGCCACCCCGAATAATCATCAAGATTGTACTCCAAGTAAGCCCTACTCGGGGCGGGATGACCCGACCCTTTAATAGTGACCATGTAAATGAAAACAACTAAGCATGCAAGAAGTATAATCAGAATAAGCATAGAAATGAGGTAGAAAATAAGCAGTGATGGGATCCTCCAAAACCCTCCTATGAATCCACCAATAGCAACAACTAGAATTAAAACTCCAATAATTATGACTGGCCATTGTAGGAGTTTCACACAAGAGTTGTCTGGTTCAGTTGCAAGCCAGATTCCAGCACCAATTACTGGAATTGATAACAGCATTGCAACGAAGTTTATCGCTCCTATAACATTGTTACTCAAAGCCATCGATCTCTAGACAAATTAGTTTTTTTTGTTTTTTTTTTTTTGTGAAGTTTGAGGAGAGAAATATGGAGATGAAATTTGCCTTTGAGAAGAGGCCCGGTCCACTACTTTTGGTTCCTTAATTATATAGTGAATTTGTTGTGTTTTAAAAATGGGGTTTTTTGTCTCGGGGGTCTAAAATTTTCAGTCACTTTAGACTTTAGTCCAACTTTTTCAAAGGGCCAACATGATGTACAGAAGGGAAAAGTAAAAAGAAATTGGTTGCTCGAATAGAAGATGATGCTCTGTCTTCACACATTGGATTCGTTCCTTAATTACTTACCGAAATGAATATTTCTCTATTGATGAATCAATTTTTTTACTTCGTTTTACTTAATTAATTTTAGAGAAAATTAACAAAATAATAGTTAGCAGGGTTTGAAAGGGGCCTTTAGCAACATAGCCTTAAGTTGGCCACCTTATTTAAAAACTAGCCCTTATCTTCCTACAATTAAGTTGCATGGCCTCCTCACTTAATGAAAATATGAATTCTTTAAAATGCCACTATTGTAAAAATAATGTTAAATAAAATGTTTGCAAGAAGAAAAACATCTTCCCCCAAAAGAAATGGGTTCTACACAGCTTTCCACCAAGAACCAAAAAAAAAAAAACTCAATTCTTCAAACCATGTTCTATGTACTTCCATTCTCATTGATCATTGAAAATCTAATCTTCAGATTCCGACCACCATCCTTCACTGCTGTGTCTTGGATTTCTTCTAATAGACATGGAGAAGAAAAATTAAAGAAAGTGAGACCCCAAAAATTTGAGGAATCAAGCTCCAAAATTGATAATTTTATCTCAAATCGTATACTATTACATAAAATTTATTGTTTAAAGACTAGACATTTATATTAAGAGTGTAATTTAAAATACTAACAAGATTGATATTTTTTTTGGCTTTTTAAACCTAAAAATCATGATTTTCACGAGGAAGAAGATGTATAGTACTGGGCAGATCGGTGTTTATAGATTGACCAGTTTGACTAGTCAAAATTTTATAGTTTTTGGACCGACAGACCGGTCAGGCTGGTCTTCCAATTTGCCCAGCCATTCCAGACTGACTGCCCCCAATCTTCCCAATTAGCTCATTCAGTAAAAAAGAATATTTTTCTTTTAGTTTTTCAATATAAACAACTTCTTTTTTCTTGTTTTATAGGAAAATATCTGAGATTCCCTTATATTATCAATATGATGGTGAGTGGAAGAAAAAAGATGATGACTCATATGAATGGTTGTTAAGGAATGATGAAATGATGAATATATTATTACTAGATGATAAATAAGGTAAAACTTTTAGAGCTTCATGACCGTATATGTGAAAGGACTAATGTGGATGGAATAAATACATATATAAAATCGAGTTATATTCATTTCTCTTATAAAGCTTTAAGTCCTAAACATATCATGGATGATGTTGACGCCAAATGTTAATTTTTGGACCGTTGTAATGTATCGAAATATAGGACCATTCTATATGTTGAGCTGATCAAGAAGGTTGAACTTGAGATAGGAAATGACAAAGGGGTTTTTGAAGTTGTGAACAACAAAAGGTATGAGAACGGAAAAAATGAAATCAGTCGAGATGAATATTTCAACATCAACATGGAAGAACATAGGATTTATGATATTACATCTGTACCAGGTTATGAGGGTGATATTAATGAATGAGCCAATGTGCTATGGAAAATGTCCTTCAACAAGATACAATATCAATAGCTTTTGCTCCAACTCCAAACCGACAATCTCCACGCCTAGATGTAGATGTTGTCGTCGATCAGTGTGAACCACTATATTGATGACACTTGTAAAGCCGTCAATTTTGTTAGTTTAAATATTGAGATCAGACAGGAATTTACAAACAAGATGGATGTGAAGAATATGATAATTAACACTTTCTTGAAATCTTGTTTCGATTTTAACATAGTAAGGTCAATGATAGGGTTGAGAATTACATGTTTTATAATCCTGTATTCATATATTTTTTTATTAAATTAAGCATGATTTTATACCACATATGCGTGTAATCCGTCTATTTTGAGTATTCATGTATAAATCATGACAATCAAAGAAAAAGGATGAAGAAACAGTAAAAGAAGGAATTTCGGAGTAAAAAGCAGAAAGTTTCTGTTGATCATGTACAAACGCCAGAAGATTAACGTTCGAACGTGTGAAGGAGTTTAAGTACGAATGCTAGAAGAATAACATTCGGACGTGGTAGCAGTTTTACGCACAGACGCAGAAAAGGTCAACGTTCGGAAGCGAATGTTGAGCAGAACAGTTTTGAACCCAAACTCTAAACCTAAAAGGATTCTCCCAATCTTATATCTATAAATACCAGATGCATCTTTAGGGTTAGAGAGCCATTTTTTAGAAGAAAAATAGAGATACGATAGAGTTTTATTTTGATGTTATTTTTTATACAAGTTTTAGAGTTAGATTAGTTGAGAGTTAAAGTTGAAGAATACATCTTGAGGAAGAGCAAAAGACGAAGATCCATACAATCATAGGGGTTTTTCTTCTTTGTTCTTTACTTTCATGAATTCTTTAATCATTTTTTCCATTATGAGTAGCTAAATTTGTAGACTAAGGCCATGTTTAGGCCGAATTATGATTTTTGAGTTATAAAAAGTCTTCTTCGTATAAATGATTTATATTGCTTTGTGTTTTAACCTTGTTCTTAATGTTCATGTGTTTGGCCAACATATATAAGATTTTTATGCTTAATTTATCTGTTTGGAAGAAAGTAAATTAGGGTGCAAGAAGGATTAATAACATCTGTTGAGTTGGGTAATCCCTGGAGTAAGTTAGTGCAGCAGAATTTAAAAATTTTAACAACATCCCCGAAACAAGATTAATTGGCCAGTTTAATCAAACTAATATAAACGAGAAAAACCTTATAACACAAAGTACCTTTCGCGCTATTTCCCTCATACAAGTTTCTTATCTATCAACCCGAACAAAAATCCCTTGACTCGAGTCCTTGAAAAACCGTCGGCCCCTCTCTCAAAATCTGAGCTCCGTTTTTGTTCCTTGTATTTTCAAGCGATCCAATCGTCTCACCTCTAAGATGTATCCACACCTCCTTATAGTTCTCAATAAATATATATGGTGGTAGTATATATTTATTTTAGATCCAATCTAAGCTTATATACGAAGGTAGGAATATATGGTGAAAGGTTAATTTCAACAGATGAGCAAAATCTTGTCAAGAAATAATAGGCGAGGGGCGATTTTACTTGGAGAAAATAGAAGACAAAATTCTCTCTTTTTTTCTCTCAAAGTGGACGAAAATTGTAGGTGTAAAAGTGTGTGTGTGTGTTTTTCTTATCACACATATTTATAAAAAGATTACTAGGTTTGGTTTACTTGGAAGTCAAGATGAAATCAAATCTCCAAGATTTGACTTTCATCTAATCCTAAGTAAGCTCAATTAAGGAGTTTCCTAAAAAGAAGGAACTAAGTTTGCAAGCTAAATTATTCCTTTTCTCTCTCCTAAATATTTCCTTGATTCCAAGTTGATCAAGACTTGGAGAGGAATTAAATCCTCTCCCTTATTTTCATCCACCATCTACACACCCCTCTTGCCTTGGAGTTCAAATTTTTTATCTTACTTGATTTCATTTTTTACTCTTTTTTTAATTACATAGTCTAACCATTTAATTATATATTACATAATAATTAAAGTCCAACCTTAATTATTAATACCCAATTATTTCGTTAATCTTTTTTAATTTCCGACCAAGCCTACTAATTAAATAAAACCCTTGGACTCTACTATGTCTATTAATTAATTAATCTACCTTGATTAATTAAATGGTCTAATTAATTGATCTTCCACCAATTAATTAATATTCTATTTTAGGTAAGTTCTAGACTTTCTTAATTTCACCTCAACTTCCGAAGTTGATTAATCATATCTTATAAGCAGGAACCTTAGAAGTAAGTGTGTGACCCTTTAGGCTCGTTCATGTTCTAGTAGTAAGTACACTTTTCAATGGTGCCTTTGTACCTTTCTTTATTTAGAAAGTACTAGATCAAATCTTCCTTGATTTAATCCGACCATGAATTATTACCTATAATAACATGGCACCTACAAATCGAGGTTATTGTCTAGCAACGGGCCCCGAAGACCTAGACATAAACGATATCAAGATGCTCAACCTATCATAACCACGATCCTCACATAAGTAAGATCCCTCCATCAAATTTTCCAGATTGGTATCTCGAGCAAAGCTTAGTCGAAACTCTTACGACCCAATCTCTATGTCTCCTTCATTGCATGGTATTGATTCTTGCAATCCAAATGAGGAAACACTCCGCCTCTTTGGATTGCTATACTTTGGCCAAAGATTCCTTGAATCGATTCATCAAGCAAAACATAGGAAATGTCTGATTTGCTAAATACGTGATGGATCCCATCTTGGTCTTTCATGTACCTTGACACATAATCATACTATACGGAAGATATACCATGTGACGACTCGCGAAGGAATCATGAGATAAGTCAAAGTATAGTCGACTATGCTCAAATTAACCAATGGAACCTCAGGTCCATAAAGATTACTTTTATGCCTACGTGATTATAGAAAATCCATATTCGATCAGGATAACCATTTTAGGAATTTCCGGCGGGGTTGTTCAGTTCACTTAGTATCCCAAATGAGAACCCTCGTACACATCTATGCCTATGGAACGAGGCATGTTCTCTAAGAACACATGTGTATAAGCAAGTCTTTCTAGTCTTTGTCAATACCCCTCATCTTGACAGGACCTTTAATAACTTGGAACCTTTTAAGAATCACGACCTTAGAGACATATTCCATCATCGTCATTCCCGATGTCCGATGATGTCCCATAGTCATGTGTGATTCAAGGGACTTCGTTCTAAGCATATAATAACAATTAAAGAACAAAGAATACCATAATGAAATTGACTTTATTTATTTAAAAAGATTATCTCATAGAGTTTATTACATAGAAATGGCACCCAAAAATTGGCGCGTCGGGCATCTACTCTAACAATCTCCCACTTTACCTAGAGCCAATTTCCCACATATTTGAGGCTCATCCTTCCTAGATGTCCATCAAACACCTTTTGACTATGGGGTTTGGTAAATGGGTCCACTACATTATATGCCGAGTCTACACGCTCCACTCGAACGTCACCTCTCCCAATGTTCTTTCTGATCAAATGGTATCGCCTTTGTATGTGCTTGGATTTCTGATGAGATTTAGGCTCCTTTGCTTGCGCAATAGCCCCATTGTTATCACAGTACACCGGTATCGAGTAAACAATAGATGGAACGACACCCAACTCATGGATGAAGTTCCTCATCCTAACAACTTCCTTTGCCGTCTCTGAGGCAGCAATGTATTCTGCTTTGGTGGTTAAATCAGCAATCGTCGGTTGCTTGGGACTCTTCCAACTCACTGCTCCACCATTAAGCAGAAAAATGAAAGTAGAAACTGATTTCGAGTCGTCAATATCAGTTTGGAAACTAGAGCTTGTGTAGCACTCTAATTCCAATTCTCCTCTTCCGTATACCAAAAACAAATCCTTAGTTCCCTTAAGATACTTGAGGATTGTTTTAACGGAAGTCCAGTGCTCCTCATCAGGATTCGCCTGATAGCGACTGCACAAGTTAAGTGCATAAGCTACATCAGACCTTGTATATATCATTACGTACATAATGCTTCCAATGGCGGATACATAAGGAATGTGAGACATCCTCTCTCTTTTATTCTCAGTCTTAGGGCATATAGACTTGGAAAGAGTGATTCCATATCTCATAGGCAAGAATCCTCTCTTGGATTCTTCCATGCTAAATCTCTTTAGCACTTAATTTATGCACAAGGATTGGAAGAGTCCTAGCATCCTACTCGATCTTTCTCGATATATCTTCATATCGAGTACGTAGGAAGCTTCTCCCATATCCTTCATGGAGTATTGATTTGACAACCATACTTTGCTAACTGCATCATCCCTATATCATTTCTGATCAATAGGATACCATCAACGTAGAGAACTAGAAAGGTAACCGCGCTCCCGCTAGCCTTCTTATACATACACGTTTCATCAACATTTTGAATATATCCATACTCTCGTATGACATTATCAAATCGTCTGTTCCAGCTTCGGGAGGCTTGTTTTAGTCTGTATATGCACCTCTGGAGTTTACACACCTTGTCTTCATTCTCACTGGATGTAAAACCCTCTGGCTGCTGCATATATATTTCCTCCTCAATTTCATCATTGAGGAATGCAATTTTAACATCCATCTGCCAAATTTTCATATTGAAATGTGCGGATGTGGCTAGAAGTATTCTTATGGTTTTCAGTATCGCCACTGGTGAGAAAGTTTCCTCATAGTCAATACCTTGCCTTTGAGTAAACCCTTTCGCCACGAGGCGTGCTTTATAGGTCGCCACCTCTCCATCAGCTCCAAGCTTTTGCTTGTAGACCCACTTGCAGCCTATGGGTTTAAACCCATCTGGCGGGTCTACCAAGGTCCAAACCTTGTTGGAGTGCATGAAGTTCATATCGAATTTCATAGCTTCTAGCCATCTTCTCGAATCGATGTATAACATCGCTTCCCTATAACTCTTTGGATCTAAGTCCAAAAGGGAATCCTCTGACTTGCTTTCTTGCAAATGGCCGACCTATCTCTCGGGTGCCTTTGGAATCCTTTCGGATCTCCTCAGAGGTTGTGTACTTTTGGCTTGTTCTTTATGAATTGCTTCTTGTGTGGTATCAAGCAAGTTTGTTTGTGGTTCTTGAGGTATCTCAGTATTGAGAATGTGCCCTCGATACCAACGAGGAGTTAGAGGATAGGGCACTAGTTTATGTTGTACAACCCTTTATTAATAGAAAGGCATTTAATATGTTGATCATATAAGTCTTAATGGCATCTATAAGTCTTAAATGAATGAAAAGTCCATGTGTGTCAAGAAAGAACTTCCACTCCTTATAGTAGTTAAGGGGATAGGTATTGGAAGGGTTTGGTACTTGACCACTTAAACAGTTCGCAAGTCGGAGAATCTCAATTGGGCACTGAGAATCATATGGACTTGTATGATACATGCTCTGACAGGGAGTGTCAGTCGAACACTATAGGATAGCGTGAGTTTGTGTCATAAATACATTGATGGGATTAGTGTATTCAAACACGACTCGTAGTAATCCGATCACATTGGTTTTTACTCACTGACTGTCAATTGTTCGATTACTGATTATGATTGTATGCGTGAGCCTTAGACCTGAGGAGTCACGATCACAGTGTGCTTGTGAAATTAGTTCTGTCATTAGAGTAGTTAGGCCCAATTCACCCGTTGGTGGGGTCGACCTCGAAGTGCTTTCCAATGGGCAAGTAGCAGTTGTGAACATGGTCTAAAATTTCAGTTGAAACACCGAAATTTCGACCGAAATTTTGTATTTCTCGGGATCCCGAAGCGAAATCGAACTTTCGATCCAATTTTCAGATTATCTTTTGAAATTTCAACCGAAACCCAAAATTTTTCGAATTTTTTGTCGAAATCTGAAATTTCCCGAAATTTAAAAAATGTTTGTCTAATATCCATCGAAATTTCGATCGAAATTCGATATTTCCCAAAACATTCACCGAAACCAAAATTCTGGCCGAATATTTTTTCTTAATATTTTTATATATATTTTTAAATATTATATAATTAGAAAATTATATTTATATTTGGTAATGACCATACCTACCACTTACCCCCCAACCACAAGAAGTAGTAAAGCAAAAAAGTGGAAATGAATATGATTGAAGAAATTGTACTACTCCATTAGGGTTCTTCAAGATTCAGCACCAAAAGGATATCATCATCATCATTATATGTAGTACTACCAAGATTCCATGTAATGGGCGGAATATTGTCAACATGTAACTAATAATTTTCACTTGTAATATGAAAGTAGAGATAGGACAGATATTAGTGACATCGATTTCGATCCTCCTAAAAATTCGATGTTGTATTGAATAGTAACTTTTACTTAAATCTTGGTACATTTTATTTTAATGAAGTTCTCATGTAATTTGGTTATTATCTTACTATCAAATTATAATTATTTCATATTTTTCGCAACAGTTTTTAGTGATATTATTTAACAAATTCATTATCCATATATTATATATAGAATATTATTGATGTAAAAGATGCATAAATATGATAATTAAAGTTATCCAAAATTTTATTGTAAATTTCCATGATTTCTTTAAAATCAAGACCGAAATTTTGAATATCCCCAAAATTTTCATCGAAATTTCTGTAAATTTACTACACCGATATCTACCCTGAAACCAAAATTTAAGACCTTGGTTCTAAAGTGATTGCCAAGAGGTAATTTACTGTCTCAAAAGTAAACGAGAAGTATTCTATGCAATCATAGGTAAATGAGATTAGAAGTCTTCGGTCAGAGCTGATAAGCTAACTCATGTTTGACACGGAGTGTAGTTCGATAATCTCATGTTACTATGATTCTTAGCTTAGAATCGAGTCATGTGGGTTTGACATATTCCATGACTCTCACTCAATCGGGATATATCAGTGAAGGGCTTATACTCATACAGTATTCATAATCTAGAGGTTCATAATGACATAGATATTTCATACTCGATTGGGCTACGATGTGGGGCCACGGTGCTGGCTAGGTGTCACCCACAGTTAGGAATCTATCGGAGTAAAAACGCAACGGAATAAAAATTTGGGATTCCTATAGGTGGATCACTTTAATGGGATTCGATGATTTTAATAGTTTTCCAAAAACTAAACGAAATTGATTTACCTTATCGATTTCGGAGTTAATCTTAGCGTAACAGCAACTCCTTGAGCTCCTATCTCTAAAGATCCAGGCGAAACGAACCTTCCAAAGATCTCCAAAAATTCCCTCTTCAAATGATGGTGGACGGCTAGAGCGAATTTTTGGGGTAGGATTCTTTTCTTCTTTTATGTGTTATGCAACTAGGGTTACAATGACTTGTTAGTGTTAGAGTTATCTTATAACTCTAATGACTTAACAAACAAGTCGGAGTCTCCTAGGACTCCTTAAGTGGCCACCCCCAGGGCTCCAAATGGACGTGGGTGGGCTTTAAGTTGACCCATTCAACTTAGCCCACCTTTTAATATGTGTTTAATTTAAATCCAATACATATTAATTAATTAATTAATTCCATTTAATTAATCCTCCAATCAAATAATTTAATTTAATCTAATTAAATTAAATATTTAATTCATTGATTTAACCAATAAATCAATGCGCCAAATCAATTATATCTTTCTAAAAGATTAACACAAAAAGACATCATGTTCGTTTCTTATTGCGCGACTCTTTAGGTTCGTCTCTATTGACAATGGAAGCAATTACCAAAGGATGTGAGTGTCACCTAGCCAGTCCCGTGGACTCACATCGTAACCCAATTGAGTACGAAATGAACGAATCATTTACAGACCTCTGGACCATAAATACCATATGAGTATAAGCCCTTCACTGATGTATCCCGATCAAGTGAGAGTCATGGTTTATGTCAAACTCACTAAACTTGATACAGTGCATGTAATCATATCATGATGAAATTACCAAACTACCCTCCATGTCCCACACGAGTTAGTTTCATTGCTTTGGCCAAAAACTTACAATCTCATATGCCTATGATTGTACAGGATACTTTCTCGTTTACTATCGAGATAGTGAATTCCATCTTGGTGATCACTTCACAAGTGCTACTTGACTCATTGAGATCGCACTTCAAGGTCGGCCCCACCAAAGCTTTAGTAACAGATTCAACAGTACAAGTACATTGATTATGAACCCTCAGGTCTAAGGCTCACGCATACTATTATGGTTAGTAATCCAATCATTGATAGTCACCGAGTAAATATCCAAGTGATCGAATTCCTGCGACCCGTGTTCGAATATATCAATTCCATTGATATATCTATGGCATGTGTTCTCACTATCCCATAGTGTTCGACTGACACTCTTTGTCAGAGCATGTGTCATACAAGTCGAATCTTAATGCCTAATTAAGATTCCTTAACTTGCGAACCCTTTTAAGTGATCAGGAATAAGACTCTCCCCGTGCCACTTCTTTATTCCATAAAGGGCGAAGAGTCAACCTCGATGCACAAGGACTGTTTGTTCAATACTTATTGATGTTTTACATGAACAGAATAATAATTGCCTTTATTAATTATCAGTTTTTACAACATAATTGAATACCCTATACAATCTATTTGTCCTCATTGGCATCTAGAGCATATACCTAACAATTTTCCACTTGCACTCAATGCCAATCTCTATGGTATCTAATGCCCATCTTCTTAAGATGTTTCTCTAGCACCGCCTGTGCCAATGGCTTAGTGAGTGGGTCAGCCACGTTTTCCGCTGAGGTTATTTTTTGCACGGCGATGTCGCCTCTTCCAACGATTTCTCGAATGATATGATATCTCCTCTCTATGTGTTTGGATTTGTTGTGAGACCTTGGTTCCCAAGCTTACGCGATGGCTCTATTGTTGTCACAGCATAGTGGCAATGGAAACTCCACACTAGGAACAACTTGAAGTTCAGCCATGAACTTCTTAATCCAAAAGACTTCTTTGGCTGCCTCTGAGGCTGTCACATATTCAGCTCCAGTGGTCGAATCAGCAGTTGTTCTTTGCTTGGAACTTTTCCAAAACACTGCTCCACCGTTCAGAGTGAATATGAACCCAGAAGTGGATTTTCGGTCATCAATATCTGACTGGAAATCAGAATCCGTATAACCGTCTACTTTCATTTCTCTATTTTCATATACCAGAATCATATCTTTAGTTCTTCTCAAGTACTTCAAGATAGAACGGCGATCCAATGTTCTTTGCCCAGGCAAGCTTGAAACCTACTCACCACACTCACAGCATAGGCAAGATCTGGTCTCGTGCATAACATCACATACATGAGACTTCCTACCGCCGATGTATAGGGAACTGTGCTCATCTCTTTTCGATCTTTCTCGCTTTGAGAACTCATCTTCTTAGAGAGATGAATTCCATGTCTCATAAGCAAAAGACCTCTCTTAGAGTTTTTAATCCCAAATCGTTTGAGGACCTTCTCTAGGTAGAGGGTTTGAGAGAGTCCTATCATCTTATTCGATCTATCCCTATAGATTTGAATTCCCAGGATGTAGATAGCTTCTCCCAAGTCTTTCATTGAGAATTTTCTTCAAAGCCATGTCTTAACTAAAGTTAGCAAACTTTCATCATTCCCTATAAGTAGAACTCGGTCTATATAGAAACCCTTGGGCTGTTCTATATAGATCTTCTCCTCGAGGAATCCATTCAAGAACTCGGCCTTCACATCCATTTGCCAGATTTCATAATCCAGGTATGCAGCTATCGCAAGTAGAACTTTGATGGATTTGATCATAGCTACTGGTGAAAAGGTTTCCTCATAGTCAATGCCCTCCTTTTGACTATACCCTTTCGCCAGTAGCCTGGCCTTATAGGTATCCACCTTGCCATCCGGATCAATCTTTCTCTTGTAGATCCATTTGCATCCAATGGGTACAATACCCTTGGGTTGATCGATCAGAGTCCAGACTAAGTTGGAATACATCGAATCCATTTCTACTTTCATAGCTTCATGCCATTTTGCAGAATCCATATCCATCATTGCCTGGTCATAGCTAAAGGGATCGTCTCCATGGTACCCTTTTGCTACTACATACATATTATGCTCTCCCTGTAGCAGATAACCATATCTCTCAGGCGATTGAGATACTCTAGCTGACCTGCGCATTGATGGTTATGAAATGGCAAAAACCTCCACGAGCCATTTCTCAGAATGGTTCACAAACGTCGGTGTGCACAAGTCCTACTACTTCAGTAGCCCTTTCAAAAGTCCCGATGAAGGGAGATCTAGCCATTTTGCCTTTGAGATAAGATTCACAAGTCGGATAGGGATCCGATCCCAATGGGTCAATTAGCCCAACTTTCTCTATCTTATGTATCCTTTGCTCACCAGCATGGTCTAGTCTAAATGGCACACTTCAAGCTGAGGTTAGGAACTTGCCTACCATGCTTCTTTGAGATAACATTTACAACACATTCATTTTGCATTTTAAATAATAAAAGCCATTGACTAAAGTAGCAGTGCCAACAATCTTATTATTATATAAAATATTGCAAGTACTGTCAATGAAATTAAAAACATAATTATTCCTAACCAACATAGGAATTGAAATAATGTTCTTAACCCCGTTGGACAAAACTAAAATATCCTCTAAAATCAAAACATGACCAGATAATAAACATAAAGAAGTTGATCCAATGTGAGAAGTCGTGACACTCTGCCCGCTGTTAACACTAATCAACACCTCTCCATGCTCCAACTTCCTACTTCGCTCCAGATCCTGATTCATCACACAAAAATGAGCACTAGCTCCAGAATCAAGTATCCACGAAGTGGAAAATATAGTTATAGAAAAATTGGTTTTTAAAACAAAAAGTTCCATACATGTTGCACCTTTGCCAAAGTTAGGACACTCTCTCCTCTAGTAGCCTAGCTCACCGTAGTGAAGTCACCTATCTGTTTCTTTTGGCCCTTTGCTCTTCAGCACTTACAGAGATTTACCCTTTCCTTTGTCTATCTTAGCATGTGGACCCGGAGTGCCAGTGGGATTCTTAGTCTTCTTCTTCTTGTTTTTAGGCTTAGAAGTGATGACTAAGGCTGCCTCTTTTCCCGTTGGCTTTATTTGAGATTGTACAGTTGACAGCTTGTTCATCAACCTAGCCAGATTGCACTCTATCTCATTGCAGTTGAAGTTCATTACAAATTGGGAAAAGGAGTTTGGAAGTGACTGCAAGATGAGGTCAGTTTGTAGTTGCAGGTCCATGTTGAAGTCGAGGGCCTTTAACCTCTCAATTTTTGAAATCATTTTAAGTACATGATCCCCAACTTTTTCACCTTCTTTATCTTGGCTCCGAAGAGCTCTTTTGATATCTCATATCGAGTAGTACGACTATGCTCACCATAGAGCTCTACCAGGTGTGTTGAAATAGCCCTCGCTGGACCATTTTGTCGTGAAATCTCTGCAACTCATTAGTCATTGAGCCCAGCATATGCCCACGAACCCGGACGTCGTCTTTGACCCATTTCTCACTAGCGCGCGTCCTTGCGGGCGCAACTGGCATATCAGCATCCAATAGGTATCCCAGTGACTCCATATTGAGGACTATCCTCGGATTTCAGAGCCAGTCCACATAGTTTGGACCAGTCAAGGTGTTCTTTTCATAGTGAGAGAGGTAATAGACAAATAACTGAAGAAAAGTAAAAAGAATTATTACATTTTATCATAATTGTTGTTCCGAGTTTAAATCAAGGACTATCAAAATAAACTTGGCTCCGACTACATTTTTTAATAATTCACACTCTCACTGTAGAATTCGGAAGTCATCCTTGGAAGACTTCATAGTGGTGATTGATTTCTTTAACTAGATTAAAAGGTTGCATCATTTTGTTGGCATGTGGCCTAATTAATCTATTAAAGTGATGTCTTACATCAACCCATCAAATGGATGACTCAATCCCTTTGTCCATTATTCATCAAATATCAACCTTTTAACGATCTTATTGATTTATGAATAATTTAAGTTTAACCCACTGACTATCTATTAATCTAACAATTGAATTTCACATTGCAACATTTTGCTGGTATGTGGGATGAAATTTGTTTTGACTAATGGCATTTCATGCACTTAGAAAAGTCTAAAATATATTTCAATATATAACCCCCATTGCTTAAGGACGATATTATATATTAAATATTATTTGATTTTTCCTAAGTTCAATGGAGGACAGGATAATTAGTACCCTTTACCAACTTAATATTTTTCAAAGTGGGAGAATTTAATTTTTTAGTAGGTCTCACTTTGCACATTAATCTATTTTATATTAAACACATAAACATGGATCAATAAATAATTGAAAGCAGTCCTAGAAAGCTAACAACACATGATGCATGGACCTAAATCCCAGATTGAGCCAAGCGAATGCCTCAATCACTAATTAAAAAAAAAACTATACTAAAGCTTCCAAAGCTCCTTCTTTTATCTCCTTGGCTCCACTTGAATTTCTTATTTGGGCCTATTTTATTTCTAACTATTATAAATTTAATATAATCGACCTATACAAAATTCTATAGAAAGAAAATAAACATGGGCTCAACATGGCCTTTACAACCCATCAAAAAGAAATACATAGATAAAAACGAGCCTAAGTCCATGAATCATGCCTCCCATCACATAACATGTCAAACATGATATATCACATAACACGCGAAAAATATATATGTTGATTTCTAATTAAATTCTAAAGATAATTATTGAATTTATATTCTCGAGGAAAATAAATTTATTTGATTCTATTAGAAAATCCAATTTAATAAACTCCAATTAATTTTATATTAAAATCTAATTTTAATAAAAATCAACATCTAAGTTTATTAAAACCAATTTTATAATAGAAAGTATCCAATTTAATTTAAAGTCCAACTTTACTAAAATTAGATAACTTGGAATGTTAAAATCATTATTGTAATAAACAATATTATTTGGCTCGCTGTGGAGCCAAATAGCATAGCAGCCTGGCCGCTGTGCCGTTGGGCTCACTGCATAGGTTGTCACTGTGCAACCCATTTGCACACAACAGCCCAGCTATCGTGTGGAATGGGCACGCACAGTTAGCCCATTGCTGGGCCTACACACGGCAGACCCAGTCTGCTCTTGTGCCGGCCTAGCAACCGGCGGTTCGCTGCCGGAGATGGGAATTTCCGATCCCCATCTTTTCATGATTATTTTATCACATCAAAATAATATAAAATCCAATTTTATTAATTTCTAACGAATAAAATTCCTCAAGAACACAAAAACGCGAAATTCACATATTTAATCATGCATCGCGAAAAACTGTAAATCATGCATCTAATCACATATTTACACTTAAATTACATACGCCGAACCCTAGGATTTGGCTATGATACCATTGTTGAGAAAATAAAAGTAAAACGTAGCGAAAATGGTGTAATTACAATTTTTTTGAAATTTTTCAATACAGGATCAATCCCCGGGTTTTATCACTCGTATGTATGATAGAGATATCGACACTTTACCAGTTGTAGCGAAGTGGTTGGAGAATCACTAATTTCAAATTTTTCAATACTTTCACGAACTGATCTGGCTGATTGATTGATAATCCGAGCAGAACTGATCCAGCTAATTGATTGATAATCCGAGCAGTCCAAAAGTGATGCCTCTAAATTGTCTCGCCGAAAAAACTCGAATAGAAAAAATCTTCTCTTCTTGGCAGTGAGGCCAACAGCTAGAGAGAAGAGGGAGTGGGGGGGAGGGGGTTCTTTCTTGTGGCTCAAGTGTGTACCTTATGTTATGACCTAGGTATTAATTAATGTGATATATTTATATCACGTAAGTTATAACTTTGGGTTCAATTTAGCCCATGTAGGATGCCCACTAGGCCGCCCCACACGGTCATGGTGCACCTCTTGGTGCACCAATTTGAGCTTGGTCCGATCCCTTATTTAATTAATTAATTTAATCCAATTAATTAATCCAATTAAATAATAGATGGGATATTTAATTAATTTTATTTCTCCAAGAAATAATATATTAATTAAAGCATAAATGAATTAATTTATTTTTTCAAATAATTAATTTTATTTAATTAATTTTAAGTATCCAATACTTAAAATTTTGCCACAAGAAATGCACCACATTTTCTTTTGATCTTCCTTTTTAAGCGTGACTATTTAGGCTCATCTGTATTTGTCAATAGGAGGATTCCATTGAATGTGGGTTGCACCTAGCCAGTTAAATGGCCCACTTCGTATCCCAAATAAGATGAAATGATTGGATCATTTTACCTTTCCTATTGTAAATACCGTGTGAATACAAACTATTCGTTTCCTTATCTCGATCAAGTGAGCGTCATGGTACAGGTCAAACTCATAAACTCGACTCTATGCTATATTTATAATAAGTGTAGATTAGTGAATGCTTTGACCAAAGACTTTAAGATCTAACTTACTTACAAACGTATATGATAATTCCTCTTTCACTTTCGAGGGAACGAATCTCATCTTGGATATCAGTTGAGACTACTACTTGCCCATTAGGTTGCAGTTCAAGGTTGACCCCACCAAAGGGTGAATTAGGTCTAACCATTATAATGACAAACCTAATGTCACAAGTATATCTTCAACTTGATTCCTAAGGACTAAAGTTCAGACACACTTATTACAATTTAATTAATTTTGTTATTGACTGTCAAAGAGTGAAAACTCATGTGACAGAATCTATGCGAGTCATATTTGAGTGCCACTATCTCCATCAGTGCACCTATGATATGAGTTCTTCATTACTTTCTAGTGATTAACGGGCGCTTCTCTCATCAAAACTCATATCATATAAGTCTTGATGATTTCCAATGCCCAATTAGGAATCCTTATCTTGCAGACCATTTTAGTACACAAGTATTGAACTCCTCTAAGGCCTTAGAGAGTTAACTCTTGTGTTCATGGACTTATATATGATTACAATATATAAATGCCATTATAATAGTAAACAACTAAAATGGCTTTTATTAAAAGAATAAAAACAATTACAATTTCATAATGTCCTTTCTTTCTCTAATCCTCTTATGACATTTGAGGACATAAACCTAATAGTAACGTCCTGTGCTATCGTAATTAAATGAAATTATAAGTTTTTGGCCAAAATAGGAGAACTAATTTATGTATAGTTTATAAGGGTAGTTCAGTAATTTCATCTTACTATGATTCATAAAGCATAGCATCGAGTCCTGTGAGTTTGACGCAATCCATGAATCTCACTCGATCGGGAGTTACAGTGAAAGACTTATACTCACAGGATATATGTGACTTAAAAGTTCGTATTGATCTATTCATTTCAATTGGGTTTTGATGTGAGTCCACGAGATTAGTTATGTGACACTCACATTCTTGGTTTCCTTCCAATGCCAATTAAGACGAACCTAGAGAGTCGCTCTTTAAAGGAATTTAGCGAAGAAAATTCTTTTATTGTCAAATATATAAAATAGGTAATTTTCTATTTGATGAGCAAATTAATTTATTTGATTAATTGGATTAATGAAAATAAATTAATAATAAATAATTAGATGTATTTATTGTGAACACATTAATTTATTTGATTAATTGGATTAATAGAAATAAATTAATAATAATAAATAACTAGATATATTTATTATTGTCATCCTATTCTAAATTAATAAATTAGATTATTTAACTTAGATGATTATTAATTAGTATCACATTTAATTGGATTAAAATATGTTGGACTTAATTAATAATTGGACTAAGTTTAAAGTCAACTTAGCCCAATGATGGATGAGGTGGGCGTGTGTATGCATGTAAGTGAGTTGGATGGGCTCAAGGAATTAGATGATTCCAAGCCCATCACTCCTTCTATATATCTAACTGCTTAGTTCAGAAAAGACTAACTCTCACAATTGACTTGACAACAAAGAAAGAAGAAGAGAAAAATCTCTCCCCCCCCCCTTTGTAGCCGTCGGTCTTAGAGCCCCAAAGATGGTGGGTTTTTCTTCAAGCTTCTTTCGGCGTGATATCTATAGGCAGGAGTTAATCAATTGCTGCTATCCGAAGGATCAAGTTTTGAATCAAATCAAAAGATTAGTGATTAGATGAAATTATTTCATCATCTTGTTAATTTTCGAAATTATGAAAATCGTTAAAATCCAAAAAGTGATCCGATTATGAATCCGGATATGTACTTACGTTTCCGCTGCGCATGAACCAAGATTCCCAACATTATCATGTGTTTTTTCTTTCTTTTGTCATAGGGGGTAAATTGGAATGAGCCCGATTTTATGGGGAAAAAAAACTTACAGGATGGAAATTTTTCACTTTCTAGGGAAGTCGATGATACAAATGTCTAGATGTGGAAGTCTTTGTAGAGGATTTCGATTGAGCCATTCCCTCGGAAAGAACATGGTTCAGTGTCAACTTGATACCTCTTTTTTTTGGGGATTGGGACCCCTTGCTAGATGTGGTATCTTGCTATACACAAGATACAAGATAGAGACCTTCATTCTGGCACCTGTTACTCTAGTGGTTGTGATTGTGATTTTTGTAATTCCATTCTAGAGTTTTTTTATTTTCTGCCATATCTGTGATTTGTATTGGTGAGCAGAAAGTGTATGTTCTCGATCTGAATTTTGTAATATCTTTCTGTTTTATTAATGTATGAATTTTAATTATCAAATAAAAAAAATTGTAGATTAGTTTGTTGGTTTGGTTTGGGTCACAGAAGCATCATTTTACAGTGGGGCGTGATACAAATATGGTACTCAAAAGAAATTATTATGTTCATGTGTCATAAAAATCTGATACGAACATGTATCAAGATATTCATTTTCGAATCAGGAATTAACTCTAGAAGTGGGAGATTAAGAGAGAGAATTTCTTTTTAGTAGAAAATGGGCTCCACAATAAAAGACGAGAAATATATTAACTAAAATTACGATATTTCTTCTCTGCTTTTTACAATACGCAAACTACTACATAAATACAATAAGGACTCCTAACTTCTCTTAGCACTAACACGTTTTACGAAAATTAAAACTACCCACTAATAAACCAATTAACTGCTCAATTAATAAACCACTACTAGGAATTTTACTACTGCAGAATAGGTAAACAAATTAACGAAATTAAAATGCATAATACTAGGCCCAATAAGTTGTTCTTTTTGGATTCTTCACTTTGGCCCAAATTCTCAACACACGCGGACAGCCCCCATAGGCGCGCACCAATACTCCCTCCCTGAATTTGACAAGGCCCGGATCAATAGTTATGCCGGGCGAATTGGCAATCGGGTCGGTGGATCTATGGAAAAGATCTGGATAGGCCATTTGAATGGGATCCAAATCTTCCAAGCTTATCTCTTAGTCTCCCAAGTTGGTCCATTGGACCAAAACTTCTCTCTTCAAATTACCATTGCTTGAACTTTTTCTTCTCTCTAAAATCTTCTCTAAAAGCTTGGTGGAGGGGCCGCGTTGCACGGAGATCTGACAGAAGGTTTTTCCCAACTCTTGAAAATTGTTCTTGTCCCAAGTGACTGATTGGGCCTGTTTACACAGAAAATGGCAACTCGGGTCAAGTGCTCAAGCACTCCAGCTCGAGCAAGTTGCTCGAGCATTTCAGTGGAAATAAATTGCTCGAGCAAAATAATTGAGTTCATTTGCTCTAATGTTTTCCATGGAGGCCACACACGTTCTTCGATGGAATTAATTACCAATTGCTGGCTTTTGTAAGATGAAATGTGTGAGTATTATTATAATGTGTAGAGAATGAGATTGAAAAGTACAACTTTACCTATTCTATGGGACTTTGAATAATACTCTGACATTTTGGAAAAAATGGATCTACGGCTATAGCTTTGGAATTATTGGAAATGAAACTTTAATTTTCAAAGTAGGCTGTGGATGTTACACTAGGCTATGTATGTTGACTGTACTGTGTGTTTACACTATAAAAAGTGTTCGAGCGCTCCAGTTCGACCATTTCAGTTCGAGTAGGTTGCTCAGTTCCAGCTCGAGCGAGTGCTCGAGTAGCATACCATAAAATAATTTGGGCTTTCGAATTACAGAGCCCAAATAGCCCAAACTGTAGAAATTCGAAAAGAAGGATGTTGGACCCGAAAATGAATAGAACAAGGCTCATTAAGTTTAGAAAATAGCGAAAACAGGGGTTGAATTGTCAAAAACCCAAGAATCGAATCTGGAAAATAAAATGAAGTTCAAAAAGCCAATAATCTGCATTCAAGGAAGACGCGCCAAGTTAAAGATTTTGAAAGAGACGGTTGGATGCAGTTGACGGCAGTTCTCAAAAAAGAGGAACATGGGTTGAAGACGGTTCCCGAAGACAAGATATATAGGAGCCGCGGAGAAAAGAGAAAAGAGACATCAAAAAATCATCAGACTTCTTTCTCTTAGCGTAAATTAGGAGTAGTTCATAGCATAATTTAGGAGTAGCAGTAGAATAGATGTAATAGTTTCTTATCGAAAACCACTTGGATGCGGCTGCGAAACATGTATCCATAATTATCTGTAATCATCACGATTGAAAACTTTCATGGAGGTGTAAATTATCGTTTATTCAGATTTAAGTATCGAATAGATAGTTTATGCACTGGACTTGAGTTTTGAATTTACCCTTTTGAATTCGAACATATTCAAGTATGGAAATAATACATTTGATCGAAAGATTCTCACGTAGGTACAAAGTTATCTTGCGTCAGATTTAAATATCAGAGAGATAGTTTTTACCTAGACTTGAATTTTTCTTTTATTGTATTATTGTGTCATTCGAAGACGATAATCAACACCCAAAATAATACATTCGATCGAAAGATTCTCACGTAGGTACAAAGTTATCTTGCGTCAGATTTAAACATCAGAGAGATAGTTTTTACCTGTACTTGAATTTTTCTTTTATTGTATTATTGTGTCATTCGAAGACGATAAACATTTCAGTCAATTGCGGTCCTAACAACTAAGTTAAACAACACATCGAAGTGTTAAATTCTGAACCACCGTCTAGCGTATCGAATTCGAGCGCGGGGTTGAAAGATAATTCTAAGATAAGAATTATCGCGGGGGCTCGAAACACGCAGTTGGATCCACCCTAATCAAGTTTGTTTTTTTTACGAAACAAATAAATGGTGACCACAGTGGGAGTTAGTCGAACGCTACTTTTATTACGGGAAACAATGGCTTCTCGAATGTACCGATAAGTCAAAGAATTCTTACGTTCCCAAATAATATCCGAGTACCATATGCAGGGGGGCAAGTTGTGCCCGATGCCCAGATGCCCATATAGGAGGAAGTATTGGGGGGGAATTTTTCTGATCTTATTCAGAATCAGGGATCGAGTGACTGTCCTGCCAAATGGTGTAATTAAACTTTCCTTTCGAAATTTGAGAAGATTTATTCACTTCATTGGAATAACGTATTTATCACTTTTACGCGATGATTCCGTAAAATGATTAACACAAGATAAGAGAGAGAATACGAAATTCCACGCACTTAATTATGACAAACAAACAAAGAAAAGCTCGAGCTAGTTGCTCGAGCTGATTGCTCGAACAAACATCTCGAGCAAAGTTGCTCGAGCTAGTTGCTCGAACAGGGCAGTTAGAACAAGCTGCATTTGAATTGTATTTTGGAATGATATGACAAAAGTCCACTTAAGGTGGAACCCCACTAATAATTGTAATTATATTAATTACTAACAATCATAGAGGTGTTTTTCTCCATGAAGAACTACACACGCACGCGTGCGCACACATATATATATTCATGCTGCTATTTAATTGGTGAATAAGTCTAGCTTAAACATATAATTCCAACAAAAAGTGGTTTGTCTAATTAATTAAAAGGAGCAAACTCCTTGATGTTCTGCATGATAGAAACATCACAGTCGCTGTTTTGACCTGTGACACATGGCTGTATTTGAGATTTAATGGATCTCCGAGAAACTCTCGCAAAGGGCGCATTGAAAGCCCTTTTGGTTTATAGCTGGAAATATTAGCTAAATGGTTATGGAGTTTTAGCCCCATTACAGCCCCTCGAAAGCAATGAACACTTTGATTGGCTGAAGGGTTTATTATGTAAGATGTTAATTTGGATAAAGGCTTACTATATTTCTTTATAAATGAAGTATTGTAATTCCCCAAGTGTTTCTCGAGATGGGGAAGAATTCGAATCAGGGGAAGAAGATGAATATTTCGAGAAGAATGAAGAATGGGTTTTTCTCTCAGTAGTCTTCGAGAAGGTTAAAAAACAGAGATTAAAGTGAGAGATAGAGAGTTTAAAATAATGAAAGTAAGCCAAAAGACAATGAGATATTTATAGGGTTAGTGTCCAATCACGAAAAGGCACATCTATTACTTAGGGGGAAAGATGAAGAGCCTCAGATGTTTTTACCCGCCAGAATACGAAGAGTTTCTTATAAATAAACGTGTCTCTTAATCCACATGAACTCGAAACGTTCATGTATATTAGGGGGCATTTGTTTACACAGAAAATGGCAACTCGAGTCAAGTGCTTAAGCACTCCAGCTCGAGCAAGTTGCTCGAGCAAAATAATTGAGTTCATTTGCTCTAATGTTTTCCATGGAGGCCACACACGTTCTTCGATGGAATTAATTACCAATTGCTGGCTTTTGTAAGATGAAATGTGTGAGTATTATTATAATGTGTAGAGAATGAGATTGAAAAGTACAACTTTACCTATTCTATGGGACTTTGAATAATACTCTGACATTTTGGAAAAAATGGATCTACAGCCATAGCTTTGGAATTATTGGAAATGAAACTTTAATTTTCAAAGTAGGCTGTGGATGTTACAGTAGGCTATGGATGTTGACTGTACTGTGTGTTTACACTATAGAAAGTGTTCGAGCGCTCCAGTTCGACCATTTCAGTTCGAGTAGGTTGCTCAGTTCCAGCTCGAGCGAGTGCTCGAGTAGCACACCATAAAATAATTTGGGCTTTCGAATTACAGAGCCCAAATAGCCTAAACTGTAGAAATTCGAAAAGAAGGAAGTTGGACCCGAAAATGAATAGAACAAGGCTCATTAAGTTTAGAAAATAGCGAAAACAGGGGCTGAATTGTCAAAAAGCCCAAGAATCGAATCTGGAAAATAAAATGAAGTTCAAAAAGCCAATAATCTGCATTCAAGGAAGACGCGCCAAGTTAAAGATTTTGAAAGAGACGGTTGGATGCAGTTGACGGCTGTTCCCAAAAAAGAGGAACATGGGTTGAAGACGGTTCCCGAAGACAAGATATATAGGAGCCGCGGAGAAAAGAGAAAAGAGACATCAAAAAATCATCAGACTTCTTTCTCTTAGCGTAAATTAGGAGTAGTTCATAGCATAATTTAGGAGTAGTAGTAGAATAGATGTAATAGTTTCTTATCGAAAACCACTTGGATGCGGCTGCGAAACATGTATCCATAATTATCTGTAATCATCACGATTGAAAACTTTCATGGAGGTGTAAATTATCGTTTATTCAGATTTAAGTATCGAATAGATAGTTTATGCATTGGACTTGAGTTTTGAATTTACCCTTTTGAATTCGAACATATTCAAGTATGGAAATAATACATTTGATCGAAAGATTCTCACGTAGGTACAAAGTTATCTTGCGTCAAATTTAAATATTAGAGAGATAGTTGTTACCTGAACTTGAATTTTTCTTTTATTGTATTATTGTATCATTCGAAGACGATAATCAACACCCAAAATAATACATTCGATCGAAAGATTCTCACGTAGGTACAAAGTTATCTTGCGTCAGATTTAAACATCAGAGAGATAGTTTTTACCTGTACTTGAATTTTTCTTTTATTGTATTATTGTGTCATTCGAAGACGATAAACATTTCAGTTAATTGCGGTCCTAACAACTAAGTTAAACAACACATCGAAGTGTTAAATTCTGAACCACTGTCTAGCGTATCGAATTCGAGCGCGGGGTTGAAAGATAATTCTAAGATAAGAATTATCGCGGGACTCGAAACACGCAGTTGGATCCACCCTAATCAAGTTTGTTTTTTTTACGAAACAGGGCCCCTTCATTTTCCATTTAACCATCCATTTCTTTATAGTCGTCGACGTTATCTTCAAAAACATCATGGGTTTGAGGCATGGGTGATCGTCCCGATCTAACAGCGACAGGTCAATAGTGGTAAGAGGAGCGGCTCCACTATAAGAAGCAACGAGACATGGGGTATCGATTCGGTACCAAGGAAAAAGGCTAAATCGAACTTGGGTGGTTTTATTGAAAGTGTTTGATGGACCTGCTGGTTGGATTGTGCGAATAGTGGCGGAGAATTGGTGGAGTATAGGGGTGGATTGTTGTTTGATGAAGTGGCTTGATGGATTTGAGTAACTGGTGGTGGATTGGATGAGTAATTTTGAGAAAAAGATGATAATTGGGTTTGTACCATACTCACAAGAGTCTGGAATTCTGAATTTGTGCCATGAAAAGGCGTAAGGATGGTTCGGGATTTTGAAGTCGACTGGGGGCACGAACAGGGGTTTTGCTGGTAGGTGGAAGATGGGAGTTGTGGATGAAGAACCAAATTGGTATGTGGGTTGTTTCGAATGGTTGGAATCAGTGGGATTAGGGGGCTGTTGTGGAAGAACAGTGAATAGCAAAGCCATCAAGGACTCCTGCGTTTGGCTGCTTCGGCATCATGGATTTTGGAGTCGATTTCCAATTTGTTTTGCTGCTTGTTCTACTGCTTCGAGTTTTGTTTGCATAGCACGGATAGTTGCAATGAGGGTATGGACTTGTTCATTGCGTGATGGTGGGACAGGATTCAGGTCGCAGAGTGGAGGCATTGTTCGAGGAGACCAGATTGATACGAATGTGTACCTCCAGAAGTGGGAGGTTAAGGGAGTGAGAATTTCTTTCGAGCAGAAACCGGGCTTCAGAATAAAATACGAGAAAGAAATTAACTAAAATTAGGAATTTTCTTCTCTGCTCTAGTGCTCTTTACAATACTCAAACTGCTACTTAAAGGGTCTTCTAACTTCTCTTAGCACTAACACGTTTTACGGAAATTAAAACTACCCACTAATAAACCAATTAACTGCTCAATTAATAAACCACTACTAGGAATTTTACTACTGCAGAATAGGTAAACAAATGATCGAAATTCAAATGCATAATACTAGGCCCAATAAGTTCTTTTTGGGTTCGTCACTTTCGCCCAAATCCTCAACACATGAAGACAGCCCATAGGCGTATCAAAATCTTTGTATGGTGGTGGCTGACAGACATCTAAATTGTTACCAAATCGCACTATAGCTGGGTCTTACTGTCATCCATACAGGATTCTTCCATCGAGAAAAAATCCATACGGGGTTCAGAAATCGTTTAAATTTTTTGCGAAATATGTACAAACAATGTGTGTTCATTTGTTTTGTCGAAAGTTCATGCTTTCGTACAAGACAATGGCATTTTTTTGGGCTTTCCTTTATTTCGAGTGTTTTTTTTTAATAATTTATTTTGGTAATCTTCAATTATTAAGACAGCATAGCATTACTTGGTACACTAGAATGATAGGTAAGAATTCTATTCTCTTTCTTTTTAATTTTGCTGAGAAAGTTAAGTAGCAGATTTATACATGTACATGTGTAAACATGTTGAGTCGAGCTGAACGAGATATTGTTTAAGTTTGCTTGAAATACAATAGAGCTTCAAATTTTTTGTTTGAGTTTGATTGATTATTAATTGAGCCGAACACGAGTCGAGCTCGAGTAGTTTTATTTTTTTTACATGTTTTTATTACATTTTACTAATCGAACTGAGTTTCAAAACTTAACAAATACAAAAAGTTGTTCAAGTTTGGTTTGATATGTTAATGAAACGAGTTCAAACGAGTTTTAGCAATTGAGTTCGAGTAGTTTGGTTCGTCTTTTAGCCCTATATACACGCAGTATTTCCAGTTACCAAAATACTCTTGGTCTACGCTATTCAATTTTAGCAAAAGTTGGAAATAGAATAAGCAAGACAAGTTTAGGCATTAACAAAAGACCTATGAATGAGAATTTGAAATGAATTATGCTTCTGCGGTACATTTCATAATTAGTTAGTACATGAAATTAGCGATGAAGCCTAGTTTTAGTGCAAAGTTGAGGCTCCAAACAAATTAGAGATCTTATCTTCGATGTCCAACTAAAGCGTCTTGTTAATTGATTGTAATTTATCGTAATTTAATATTTATGATAGGTATCCTGTAACAGATTCATTAAAAAAAAAAATTGAAATTAGGATCAAAATGAGTGTGAAGAAATTATTAAAACATCAGTTAGGTTTACAATTTTAAACAAAATAAAAACAAGAGAAATTGTGCTTAAAGAGGAGTACTATTAAAAGCATTGGTACCATAACATGATTCATCATGGGAGAAAAAGTCTATGCAAGTTTAATGATTCTTGTATTTATTTCTCTCAAACAGTAAATTGTATTGTGTGTGGTCCTCATACACACTTATGTGAAAGAAATAGATACAAAATACACACTTAATCCAATGAACTCGATTCGACATAGAATTACTCCATCATCGAATATGAAATAACATTGAAAAAAATGGATGACTGAATGAGTGTTTTAATTCCTAAGGTTGAACTGGTATCATAATAATATGATGCATAATTGGATATGGTCAATAACACTGAAAAAAATGAATGCTCTACGAGTATTTTAATTTGTAAGGTGGAGCGACTGAATACCACTTTAAGCGGACAATGTAATTCCCTCCTTGAAACATATTAGGCTAATGTGAAAATAGAATTGGAGTTCTATTTCCATTCCTTCCATCATAAGTAATTGCCATGTGATATGCCGCTGAAGTTCAAATCCATTTGCTCAGAAAATGGGGTGGGTTGAACCTAAGAAAGGCTGTGAGCATTACTAAGCATATGATGCCTTGTGGGATCATTGGTTTCATTACTTAGCTCAGAAAATGGGGGTAATGGAATTGATGATTTACCATGGGATATTTGATGGGTTGAGCCTAACATCGACTACCATGTGCTAGCTCAGAAAATGGGGCACATGTGAAAGATGAGGAAAAAGATCTTGAGAACTATCAAGGAAGATAGAAGGCCTGGTAAGGCTACTATTCGAACTAGTCATATGTTAGCTCAGAAAATGGGGCATATGATGAAGTTTGGATAGATCTCAAGCACACTAAAGAATTAACTATTCTTCTAATCACACCAAGAGGGTGGTGGGATTTGAAAAATAGTGAGAGACTTGTACAATTAAAGACCAAATTGTACAAGAACTTTATTTGAAAATCCGTTACTTATCGTCTGCCTCGTGCATTTTGTAGATAACACAAAATGGCTAAAAATCCACTTTATACAATTCTCGAAACAAACAAATTGACCGGCCTCAACTTTCCCGATTGGCTAAGAAACCTTAAGATTGTTCTACAATATGAAAAGAAGGACTACATTCTGATGGCTGAATAGCCGGGAATAACTCCTGATAGCATTGATGAGGATAGAGAGTTCGTTAAGCTTTGGTCGGATGACAATATCCAAGCGAGATGCTTTATCATGACTACAATGTCGAATGAGTTGCAAAAGCAACATGATAATACGATATTGGCAAAGGATATTGTCAATCGCCTTGAAGAGCTGTACGGTACTAGAACAAGGAGAATGAGGTATGCTATCTCTAAGCAACTGTTTGGAGCAAGGATGAGCGAAGGTGCATTTGTCAGTGATCACATCCTTAAGATGATTCAATTGATTCACAAGATGAATGATTTGGACAATGTACTTGATGGAGACCTTTGCGTCGATCTAGTCCTTCAGTCTCTCCCAAGGTCTTATGACCAATTCGTCATCAACTTCAACATGAACAACTTAAATGCCTCATCAAATGAGTTGTTGAACATGTTGACAAGTGCTGAGAGCACCATCAAAAAGGACAAGCCGGTGCTTCTTATGAATTCATCTTCTAAACCTAAGAAGGGTAACAAGAAGAAGAATAAGACTAAGAAGCTGAAAGGTACTGATAGTGTTAAGAAGGTGAAAAAGGCCAAATCGGATAAGTGCTTCAAATGTGGGAAGACTGGGCACAGGCAAAGGAACTACAAAGAGCCACAGGCTCAAGGTACGTTCTTTGTAGAAGTTAACTTTTCAGTTAACGATTCTTCTTGGATTTTAGACATTGGATGTGGAGTTCATATCTGCAAAAACTTGCAGGAGATGACAAGAATCAAGGAGCTAAGTAGAGGAGACATGACCCTGCGGATGGGAAATGGAGCATGGGTTGCTGCCAAAGCCGTGGGGACGACTACTTAGGGATAGGAGATAGAAATTTAGTATTAAATTCTGTTTATTTAGTTCCTGAAATATAAGAAACATTATCTCAATTCCGGTTTTCGATCGAGAGGGTTATTGTTTTGAGATTCGTAATAAAACTTTGTTTTTATTTTATGAATCGTCTCTTATTATGGAATCAAAATTGCAAGATGGAGTTTATACTGTATTCCCAATAATTTCTAATCTCAATATTCAACAAAGAAATAAACGTAAACGAGATAATCAAACAGACGCACTAATGTGGCACGACAGACAAGGTCATATCTCCAAAGAAAGAATTTGAAGCTTGGCAACTCATTCAGGTCTCCAAAACTTAGATGAGTTGACAACTTGCGAATCGTGTCTCAAAGGGAAAATGACCAAGTTGCCATTTTTAGGTAAAGCGGAACGAGCCATAAGTCCATTGGATTTGATCCATATGGATGTGTGCGGAGCATAAATACTCGAGGAGGGTTTAGCTACTTTATAACCTTTACCGACGATCACTCTCGGTATGGTTATGTATATCTGATGAGATATAAATCTGAATCCTTTGAGAAATTCAAGGAGTTTAGATATGAGGTAGAGAAGCAACTTGAAAAAGTATTAAAGCTCTTAGATCTGATCGGGGAGGAGAAAACTTGTCTTCTGAGTTCATTGATTATCTTAAAGAGAATGGGATTCTCTCACAGTGGACTTTTCCAGGCACGCCTCAACATAATGGGGTAGCCGAGCGAAGGAATCGAACATTGTTGGATATGGTTCGATCCATGATGATATTCACTAAACTTCCTAAGTCCCTGTGGGGCTATGCGCTTGAAACGGAAGCCTATCTGTTGAATAGGGCGCCGTCCAAGGCTTTGCCCAAGACCCCATATGAAACTTGGTGAGAAAAGTTACCCTCGTATGCTCACTTGAGAATATGGGGGTGCCCCGCTTATGTAAAACATTTAGTGGGAGACAAATTGGATCCCAAATCCTCTTTGTGTTATTTTGTAGGGTATCCAAAGAAAACTATAGGATACTACTTCTACAACCCTGTGGAACAAAAAGCGATTGTTTCAAGAGATGCCAATTTCCTAGAAAAAGGATTCCTTTTGGATAGGAAAGGCAAGGCTATAGAACTTGATGAGATGAATCAAAGTGATTCGAATTAAGAAGTACAAAGTAACCCACCTGACACCAATGAAGCTAATTTTGATACACCTACTGAGAACACACAACCCTTGAGGAGATCTGAAAGAGCTCTAAAGGCACCTGAAAGATGGCTTGGCCTGTTGTAAGAAAAGAACTCAGATGATCCTTCCTTAGACTCTGATCCAAAGAGTTATAAGGAAGCAATGTCTGACATTATTTCGGGAAAATGGCTAGAAGCCATGAAGTCTGAAATGGACTCCAACAAGGTATGGACCTTGGTGGACCCACCAAAGGGCATGAAACCCATTTAGCTGTAAGTGGGTCTATAAGCGGAAGCTTGGAGTCGGTGGAGAGATGGCAACCTATAAAGCACGCCTCGTGGGGAAAGGATTCACTCAGAGGCAAGGCATTGACTATGAGGAAACCTTCTTGCCAGTGGCGATGCTGAAATCCATTAGGATTCTGCTTGCTATACCTGCATTTCTCGATTTTGAGATCTGGCAGATGGATGTAAAGACTGCATTCCTCTATGGAGAGATTGAGGAAGAGATATACATGCAACACCCAAATGGCTTTACATCCGAAATGAGCGAACACAAAGTGTGTAAGCTCCAAAAGTCCATTTATGGATTAAAGCAGGCTTCCCGAAGCTGGAATAAACGCTTTGACACTGTTATATAAGAGTATGGATATGTGCAAAATGTCGAAGAGGCTTGTGTGTACAAGAAGGTTAGTGGGAGCGCGGTTACGTTTCTCATACTTTACGTTGATGACATTCTTTTGATCGGAAACTATATTGGATTGATGCAATCGACTAAAGTATGGCTCTCTAAACAATTTTCCATGAAGGATATGGGAGAGGCATCCTACGTACTTGGTATGAAGATATACCGAGAGAGATCGAGTAGGCTGCTGGGACTCTCCCAATCCCCATATATCGATTGCGTACTTAAGAGATTTAAGATGGATGAATCCAAGGGAGGATTCTTGCCAATGGGACATGGGATTACACTTTCCAAGTCGATGTCTCCTAAGACTCGAGAAGAAAGAGTAAGAATGTCCCAAATATCTTATGCCTCGGTTATAGGTAGCATACTAGACCCGATGTGGCGTACGCATTGAGTGTGTCCAGCCGATATCAGGCTGATCTCGGTGAGAAGCACTGGAATGCAGCGAAAGCGATCCTTAAGTACCTTAACAGGACTAAGGACATGTTTTTGATATACGGACGTGGAAAATTAGATTTAGAGGGATACACCGATTCGAGTTTCCAAACAGATGTGAACGACTCGAAGTCGGTCTTGGGATTTGTCTATCTGCTCAATGGAGGAGCCGTCAGCTAGAAAAGTTCCAAGAAAGCAACTGTGGCGGACTCCACCACTGAAGCAGAATATATCGCACCTTCAGAGGCTGCGAAGGAAGGTTTTTCGATAAGGAACTTCATCCAAGAATTAGGTGTAGTTCCATCCGTTGTAGACACAATACCTTTGTACTGTGACAACAACGGGGCTATTGCGCAAGCAAAGGAGCCAAGGTCTCATCAGAAAACCAAGCACATACAGAGACGATACCACTTGATCAGGGAGATCATTGGGAGAGGCGACATTCGAGTGGAACGTGTGGACTCGGCAGACAATTTGGCAGACCCGCTCACTAAACCCTTAAGCCAAAAAGTATTTGAAGGACATCTAGGGAGAATGGGCCTCAAGTACATGGGCAATTGGCACTAGGGCAAGTGAAAGATTGTTAGAGTTTATGCCCGGCGCACCAATTTAAGGCGCCATTCTATGTAATAATAACTCTAGCTGAACGATCTTTTTCATATAAATAAATTTAATCTTTTGGCATTCTTTATTCGTGTATATAGCTTTGTCTTAACTTAGAATAAAGTCCCGAAGGATCACACATAGCTATGGGACATCATTGTGCATAGGGAATGACAATGATGGAATATCTCCAAGGCTGGGATCCTTAAACATATGGTCTAAGTCATGAATGGGCTCGTCGAGATGAAGGGATATCGGTGAGACCCAAAAGACTTGCTTATATGATGCATACTCTTGAGAGAGTGTATCTCGTTTCATAGATATTGGCACGGTGAAAGCCCATGCATATATGAGGGTTCCTATTGTGGGAATAGGTATACTGAACAACCCCATGGAAGTTCCATTAAATGGAATCCCAGTCGAATCTGGAACTTCCAGTGGTCTTGTAGTATAAGAGTAATCCTTAGAACCTGAGGTTCCATTGGATGTCTTGTACACAATTGAACATGTCTTAGTTTGTTACATGATTACTTTGATGATCGCAAATGGCCAAGATTAGACATGGGCTAATTGTGTATGAAGGCACGTGGGAATCAAGATGCGATCTATCTCTTACATTAGACTTGTCAATGAATCTCCTATGTTTACATAGTGAATCGACTTTAGGAATCTTCGGCCGAAGTATGATATCTAAAGAGGTGTAGGGTTTCATCGTTTAGATAATTGAAGTCAATCTCACCGTATTGGGGAAACATAGTTATTGAATTAATAGAGCTTTGACCTTAGCCACTGCTCTAGATTTAATCGGGAGATTAGATGGAGGGATCTTACTTATAGGAGAATCAAGATCATGAAAGGCGTATCTTTATCTTCGTCTTTATCTAGGTCTTCGTGGCCCGTTGCCAGACAGTAACCACGATTTGTAAGTGCCGAGAATTAATGTGGTGATTAATTCAAGGTTTGATTGAATCAAAGGAATGATTTAATCTAGTACTTTCTATTTTAGGAAAGCACACTAGCACTTTGGGAAAGTGTACTTACTACTAGATAGTAGACGAGCCTAAGGGGTCACACACTTAACTCGTGAGAGTCACTGCTTAAATGATGTGATTAATCAATTTGAGGAAATTAGGAAAGTCTAGTCCTTTCCTAATGTGGAATATGAATTAATTGAGGTGATTCAATTAATTCAACTATTTTAATTAATCTTGTAGAATTAATTAAATTAATGGACCTAGTAGAGTCCAAGTATTTTATTTAATTGGGCTTGGCTCAAGTTAAATAAATAAGTCAATTGGAATAAGTGAATATAATTAAACGGGTTTTAATTATATGAGAATATTTAATTGATGGGTTTTAGCCCTTAATTTAATATGGAGTCAAGAATTAATTCTTGGACTCCAATAAAAGAGGGAGGCCTATTTTTATGCCCAAAAGGATGAGGGGGTCGAATTCTTGGTGAAGAAGAAAAGGGTTTTCTTCTTCTCCAAGTCTTGCAGTTGAATAAGGACTCTAGGGCTCCTATTCTATATGTATGTGATTGCAAGACTAAAAACCCAAAAAAGCTTCCATAGATCGAGAGGAAAATTCGAAACCCCAGCTGAAAATTAAGAGAGAATTTTCTTGTCTTCCTTAAGCCCAAAAATCGCCCCTCCCTTATTCCAACATGACATCATTTTGTTCATGTGTTGAACTTAGCGATTCATATATTTCATCCCTTCACATGATCAAGCCTAGGTTTTAGACTTAGATCTATTTCGTTGGCTAACACCAATAACGAAGTAGGTGGTGACTTGAACGAGGTGTGGATACATCTTAGAGGTGCGACGTTTGGAGCACTAAAACTGGGGATACGATAGACGGGCGATTTCCTGCAAGGAATTGTGTGGAATTGCACCACAGGGTTGAAAAGATCAAATTGGTTGCTGCAAGAATTTAATCGAAAAGGTGAAAATTCTCGCAACCTTCTTTATAGCGTAATCGAGCACACCATTATTCATGTTTCGCGTGGTTGTATGTTTAAATTTTAAATTTCGCTGCCACGAGCCACCCGGGGAATAGAACCCAACCCAACACTCTTATCATCATGCTGGTAAATGAAGAATCCCATGGAATCTTTAGGACAACCAATGAAATGTCTCATGAGGGATCTTATCTCCAATTTCTCCACTTTAATTTTCCTGACATAAGCGGGACATCCCCAAATCTTAATATGATTAAGACTTAGTTTCCTATTATTCCACATCTCATGCGGAGTCTTCGGAATGGATTTGGAGGGACATTTATTCAATATATAAGCAGCAGTATGGAGCGCATGTCCCCACAACGAAATGGGTAAATCAGTGTAACTAAGCATGGAACGAACCATGTCCAACAAAGTTCGGTTCCTTTGCTCGGCTACTCCATTTAATTGAGGGGTTGTTTGCAGTGTTAGTTGTAACGTTATTCCTTGTTGTCTAAAGAATTCATTAAACTCGTTACTCGTATATTCTCCTCCACGATCCGATCGTAGAGTTTTTATATTTTGCCCTGTTTGATTTTCTAGTAAGGCTTTGAACTCTTTGAATTTTTCAAAGGATTCAGACTTTTGCTTCATCAGATACACTAAACCATATCTTGAATGATCGCCTATGAAAGTGATAAAGTAGTTGAAACCCCCACGAGCCATTTCTCCAAATGGTCTGCAGACGTCGGTTTGCACTAACCCTAAGACTTTAGTAGATCTTTCAAAAGTCCCTGTAAAGGGTGATTTAGCCATGTTGCCTAAGAGACATGATTCACATGTTGGATAGGGATCCGACCCCAGTGAGCTTAAAAGCCCATCTTTTTCCATTTTGTGGATCTTGTGCTCTCCGGCATGGCCTAGTCTAAGATGCCACTTGAGTCTTAGGTTAGCTTCTTGCCTACCACGTTTATGAGTTACAACATTCACATCAGATAAATTACGGACATTTAAATAATACAAACCATTAACTAAAGAAGCATTGGCAACCATTTTATTTCTATAATAAATGTCACCAATTTAACTTAGAAAAATGGAATGTATACCCTTTCTTAACTAAGATGGGAATAGATACAATGTTCTTAAGCCCCCTGGGAAAAACTAAAACATCATTCAATAATAATAAATGTCCAGAATTCAAATAAAGAGAAGTAGATCCAATCCTAGTAGCCACGACGCTTTTCCCGCTGCCTACTTTGATCATCACTTCTTCTCGGCCAAGCCTTCTACTTCTCTGCAGATCCTGATCGAAACAACAAACATGGGCACTAACCCCTGAGTCCAGAATCCACGAAGTATAAAAGACGGTCATAGAACAGTTAGTTTCAAAAATAAAAAGTTCCATACCTTTTGTGCCTTTGCCTAATTTGGGACAGTTCCTCTTCCAGTGGCCAAGCTCGCCGCACTCAAGACATCTATCCGTTTTCTTAGGCCCTTTGCTCTTATGGCCATGTCCTAACTTCTTTGAAGTTCTTATGGATACTTTCTTTTGCCTTTTCCTCTTTCCATTACTTTGATCGTCAAATGGATCATTCGTTAAATAGATAGAAGAATCCCTTTTCTTATTCGTCCTTATGTGAGCTTGTTCAATTTCAAGCTTCTTTTTCAGCTCAGCTAATGAACAATTGATATCATTGATATCAAAGTTCATGATGAAGTAGTAGAAGGAGTCAGGGAGCGATTGTAGGATGAGATCAACTTGAAGATGCATATCCATATAGTAATGCGTTGACCTCAGTCTTTCCATTAGGGTCATCATCTTGAGAACGTGGTCTCCCACATTCTCTTCCTCTCTCATCCTCGCTTTGAAGAGTTTTTTTGATATGAAATATCTTACGGTCCTACTGTGCTCTCCAAACATTTCTTCCAGGTGAAGAACTATGTCCCTTACATTGCTCATTGTATCATGTGAACTTTGCAGCTCACTACACATTGAGCATATAATGTATCCTCTAGCTTTATAATTGTCACAAGTTCAATTAAAGTGAGCTAGTTGAACCTCTTCATCCTCATTTCTCTCAGGAACAACAGGACGATTAGTTTCCAATACATATTCAATTGACTCTTCACTCAGGACATTCTTTAAGATCGCGAGCCATTGCATGTAGTTGGGTCCAGTTCAAACATTTCTTTCGAGTAATTTCAAAAGTCGGTTTGTCATATTTGAGAGAGATAAATGAAAAAATAACTGTAGAAATAAACCGGATTCATTAGATTACTTGTTTTGACTTAACCAAGAAAAATTGAGGACTTAAAACTTATCTTAGCTCCCACTGCATTTTTCGAATCCCACACTCCCATGTGAAAATCGGAGATCATCATTGGCATCAATTCCACAACGGGTATTGAGGTCCTCAATTAATTAGATGGGTTGCAACCTAACCGGTTTCTGGCCCATTAATTATTTGAAGTGATATCTAATATCCATTTTGTTAGAGTTTATGCACGACACACCAATTTTAGGCGCCATTCTATGTAATAATAACTCTAGCTAAACGATCTTTTTCATATAAATAAAGGTAATCTTTCGGCATTCTTTATTCGTGTATATAGCTTGGTCTTAACTTAGAATAAAGTCCTGAAGGATCACACATAGCTATAAGACATCATTGCTTATTGGGAATAAAATGATGGAATATGTCTCCAAGGTCGTGATCCTTAAACATATGTTCCAAGTCATGAATGGGCTCGTCGAGATGAAGGGATATCGATGAGACCCAAAAGACTTGCTTATATGATGCATACTCTTGACAGAGTGCATCTCGTTCCATAGATATTGGCACGGTGAAAGCCTATGCATATATGAGGATTCCTATTGTGGGAATAGGTATACTGAACAACTCCATGGAAGTTCCATTAAATGGAATCCCAGTTGAATCTGGAACTTTCAGTGGTCTTGTAGTATAAGAGTAATCCTTAGAACCTGAGGTTCCATTGGATGTCTTATACACAATCGAACATGTCTTGATTTGTTACATGATTACTTAGATGATTAAAAAAAGGGGAAAATCAGACATGGGCTGATTGTGTATGAAGGCACGTGAGAATCAAGATGGGATCTATCTCTGACATTAGTCTTGTCAGTGAATCTCCTGTGTTTACATAGTGAATCGACTTTAGAAATCTTCAACCGAAGTATGATATCTAAAGAGGCGTAGGGTTTCCTCGTTTAGATAGTCGAAAGTCGATCTCACCGTATTTGGGAAACATAGTTATTGAATTAATAGAGCTTCGACCTTAGCCACTACTCTAGATTCAATCGGGAGATTAGATGGAAGGATCCTACTTGTACAAGGATCAAGATCACGAAAGGCGTATCTTTATCTTCGTCTTTGTCTAGGTCTTCGTGGCCTGTTCGTAGACAGTAACCACGATTTGTAAGTGCCGAGAATTAATATGGTGATTAATTCGAGGCTTGATTAAATCAGAGGAATGATTTAATCTAGTGCTTCCTATTTTAGGAAAGCACACTAGCACTTTGGGAAAGTGTACTTACTACTAGATAGTAGACGAGCCTAAGGGGTCACACACTTAACTCGTGAGAGTCACTGCTTAAATCACTTGATTAATCAATTTGAAAAAATTGAGGAAATTAGGAAAGTCTAGTCCTTTCCAAATATGGAATATGAATTAATTGAGGGAATTCAATTAATTCGACTATTTTAATTAATCTTGTAGAATTAATTAAATTAATGAACCTAGTAGAGTCCAAGTATTTTATTTAGTTGGGCTTGGTCCAAGTTAAATAAATAAGTCAATTGAAATAAGTAAATATAAATAAACGGGTTTTAATTATATGGAAATATTTAAATTGATGGGTTTAGCCCATAATTAAATATGGAGTCACGAATTAATTCTTGGACTCCAATTAAGAATGATGACCGATTTGTTGGGGCCCTTGGTAGCTGGATTCGAAATCTAGGTGAAGAAGGAAAGGGTTTTCTTCTTCTCCAAGTCTTGCAGTTGAATGAGGACTCTAGGGTTCCTATTCTATATATATGTGAGTGCAAGACTAAAACCCTAAGCCTTTGAAGAGTGCAAAATTCAAGACCCCAGCTGGAAAATTAAGAGAGAATTTTCTTTGTCATCCTTAAGCTAAAAATCTCCCCCTTCCTTTGTTCCAACAAGACATCGTTTTGTTCATGTGTTGAACTTAACGATACACATATTCCATTCCTTCACATAATCAAGCCTAGGTTTTAGACTTAGATCTATTTTGCTGGCTAGCACCAATAATGAAGTAGGTGGTGACTTGAACGAGGTGTGGATACATCTTAGAGGTGCGACGTTTGGAGCACTAAAACCGGGGATACAATCGACGAGCGATTTCCTCTAAGAAATCGTGTGGAATTGCACCACCGGGTTGAAAAGATCCAAGATTGTTGTTGCGAGAATTTAATCAAGAGGTAAAAATCTCGCAACCTTCTCTATAGCATAATCGAGCACACCATTATTCCTGTTTCGAGTGGTTGTACGTTTAAATTTTAAATTTCGCTGCCATGAGCCACCCGGGGAATAAAACCCAACCCAATTGTGGTATCACAGCCGTGGTTGGCTCGATTAAGCTATATAATTTGTTAGCATGTTTTATTTACGCGTATGTAAATTAGTGCATGTTAAAAATATGTTCGTCGTTTAGAATAATTGATTTTTTGATTGGGATATAATTGATAGTTTTGTGAAAACGTTTTTGGTTTTGAAAATTCAATTGGAAAAGATGAATCTTGGTTGTGTGTGGATTTATTTGGATGATGAAGGATGATTTTGGAATCACTGGTGGTAGGACGTCGCGAAATAATCAGGCCGAAGGCTCAATTGTCGAGTGATTATACCTGGCCCGAGGTGGGATCAAATACATCCATCATTAGCTGAACGAATCACTCATGGATGAAAAAACGAAAAATCCCGTATAGCAATAGGTGCTGTCGCCCGCGCCCAGGCACCAGCTGGCGAGACCTGGTGGTCTCGCCTCTGACGGCGACGCCTGGGCGCGGCCATGTTGACGTCTAGGCACCGCCAGGTCAGCAAATTCGGATCAATTTTTTTTTTCTCGTTTTTGATGTTGAAAGGTCGGGTAACCCAAGAACTTGAACCTAATTAATTGTTTAAAAACCTATAATTTCTGAAAAGGGTTTTGGAAATTGAAAATCGATATTATCCCGATGAAAGCAAATTTTTGTTTTTTTTTGGTAAAATGTAATTTCCATTAAACCACAAAACAGCCTCATTCATACAACGACACCCACGGGAGATATTATCAAGCCTTGGTGTAGCCCTTCCTCACTATAATTCTATAGAAACAAAAGAAGAAAAACAAACCAAATTCAACAATTCTCAAAAATGCTGTTTACGTACAGATTATCCCTTTGTCTCCATCTACTTTGATTTAGTCCTTGTATCTTCCATTTCAGTTCCTGCTGCATTTGCTTATACACTATCTCATATGGTTGTGTAGCCCCTTCAAACACCCTTCGATTCCTTTCAGTCCAAATTCGATTTATCACTCCAATAATTCCAGCAATAACAATGTTTTTCTTAATAATCCATCCTTTAAATGCAAACCTAAGCCAACCCTTCCAGCTTACCCACTGTGTGGGCCATCTGTCAATATGCAGCCAGATCATCACCATCTGTAACAGGTTTCTCCCCCATTCACAATCAAAAAATAGATGCTGAATATTTTCGTTCTCATTCCCACAAAAAACACAAGTCTTATCCATACCCGGTATGAACAAAGCAAGTCTATCTTTAGTCATTAATCTACCATGCATCACCAACCAAGTTGTTATTGTATGTTTATGTATATTGAATTTGTTCCATACAATGTTAGCATATCTGAAAACTCTCATTTCACCTTTGAGCCACCAGTAACCACTTTGAATTGAGTAAATACCTGTATTAGTCTGCATCCATCGATCACCTGAATACCCCTGCTTCAACTTTAACTTGACTTTGTGAATTTTCTTCCAAGCCCAACAGCAATCAAGTGGTGGAGTATACTCCCAGAAATTCTGATTTTTTATATAAACACTGTTAACCCATTTAACCCACAGTGATTCTTTGTTTTGCGCCAGTGCCCACACCTGTTTGCCTATCGCTGCAATATTTCATGTTTTGCAACATTGGATGTTAAGGCATCCAAACTTCTTCTTAACACACACCTGTTCCCAGCTAACAGGTATCAGTCTTCTCTTCTGTTCATTTTGCCCCCAAAGAAAATTCCTACATTTCTGTTCAATCTGCTTGATGATAGATTGAGGGATGATAAACACATTAGCCCAGTAACTATGCAAGGCCATTAGTACTGAGTTAATCAATGTTATCCTCCCAGCATAAGACAGATGTCTAGATGCCCACACTGTTAGCTTTTTTGTAATCTTTTCAACAAGCACAAAATAGTCCATTTTGGACCATTTGGTTGGTGATAATGGTATCCCCAAATATTTCATTGGAAATTCACCCTCTATAAAATCAGTTATCTTCATGAGCTGCTGCTTGGTATTTGGATTAACCCCCCTTACATACATGTTTGATTTTCCCGCATTCACACATAGACCAGACTGCTTTGAAAAGACTTGAAAAGCTTTCCATAAAATATTTATTGAAGCTACATTTGCTTTGTAGAATAGCATGAGATCATCTACAAAACAAATATTGGTAAGTTTCAACTCTTTGCACCCAGGGTGGTATCTGAATTCTCTTATTTTAGCTGCTTTTTGAAAACTTCTTGATAAGTATTCCATGATTAAGACAAATAACAGGGGAGACATAGGATCCCCCTGTCTTAATCCTCTTTGTCCCTTAAAGAACCCAAACACTTCACCATTCAACAGTACTGAATATGTAGCAGTACTCACACACTCCATGATCCATTCACAAAACTTCTGGGGAAAATTTAGCCCTTCAAGCACTTCTTTCAGGAAAGCTCATTCCACTGAGTCATAAGCCTTCTGTAAGTCTATCTTCATCAAGCATCTAGGGGAAATTTTCTTCCTATTATAGCATCTTATCAAGTCTTGGCTAATCAAGATGTTGTCCACCACTGACCTCCCTTTAGTAAAGGCACCTTGATTCTCATTCACAAGATAGGGAAGTACTTCAGTCATCCTTTTTGTGATCATCTTAGAGATGCATTTGTAGATGGTATTACAACATGCAATGGGCCTAAATTTAGAAGCCTTTGTGGGGTTGTCAACTTTGGGGATGAGGCATAAAAATGTGCTATTGAGTTGCTTTAGTAACCTCCCACAAGTGAAGAACTTAAGCACTGCTTTAGTAATATCCTGCCCAATGATACTCCATGCTCCTTTGAAGAAACCACTCCCATAGCCATCTGGCCCTGGGCTCTTTGTAGAACAAATACTGAAGAAGGCCTCCTTCACATCCTTCTGATCAAATGGTTGAATTAGGCCCATTTGATGATCCAAATTAAGCCTAGGTCCTTGAGCATACACTTCTTCTTCAGTAGGATATGTTGTCTTGTGAGTTCCCAATTGATCACCATAGTAATTCACAAAATGTTCAGCCACTTTAGCATAATCTGAAATCCACCTTCCTTCATCCTGTATCCTGGTCACTCTATTCCTATATTGTTTTTTCTTAATCACCATATGAAAATATTTGGTGTTAAGATCCCCCATATTGATCCAAGCTATCTTAGCCTTCTGTTGAAGGTATTGCTCCCTGGCCTTATTCTTGCTTTGACAAATTATTATCTGATCTTTTACTTCCAACTGCAACTGCTCATTTTCAGGATTCTCGTTCAGTCTTTGTTGCAAATCAGAAAGTTGCACACTTGCACATTCTGCCTGTTTTTCTATATCATCATAAATTTCTCTGTTCAGTTTTTTAAGCTCAACTTTCATTCTTTTCAATTTCTGGACAACTGCAAACATTGCATTCCCATTCACTTGCTGGTTCCAACCATGTTCCACCACTTTTAGAAACTCTTTAGTCTCACACCACATATTGTAAAATTTAAATGGCTTAGGTCTAGTCTCCTCCTGATGCTGCATCCTAATCACAATAGGGCTGTGATCAGACAAACCCTCAGGCAAGAATGTGGCCTCAGCAACAGGGTACATGCCACACCACTCATCATTAACAAAGGCTCTATCTACTCTGGAAAACACATGGCTATTATTCCATGTGTAGTAACACCCATGCCATCTTATTTCCTCCACTTCACAATCCTCCATACACTCCTTATACTCCATTATCTCAGTAACAGTAACAGGACTTCCACCAACTCTATCCTGCTCAGTAAGAACACAATTAAAATCCCCTTGAATTAACCAAGGACCTTGAACAACCTGCTTAATCCTTCTCAAATCTTCCCATAACTTTACTTTCTCTGCTGCTACATTAAAAGCATAAACATAAGTAATATAAAATTGCTTTTCAGTGTGTCTCTGCTTAACCTTTATATGGATAAGTTGAGCAGTAGACTCAAACACCTGCACCTCAAAATTATCTTTCTTCCACATCACCCAAATCCTACCTCTAGGATTCTCCTCTATATTAGTGTGTATTCCCCACCCCTGCCATATATTAGTATAGACCCTATCAATATTATCCTTCTTTATTTTGTGTTCAAGAAGACCCATAATACCTATTTTATACTTATTACAGAGATGTTTTACATCTCTCTGTCTAGCTGCAGTGTTAAACCCCCCACATTCCAACTGGCTAGAGTGTGCATCATCTGATATTATGTGTATAGTTTCCTCTTGCCTCATTTCCATCACCTGCTATATACTTCCTCCTGAAGTTGATGGATTATCCTTATTAGGCATAGATCTTCTGCCTAACCTAGAAACCACCTACCATGGTACTTCTGTGTTCAATCCTACAGTATTCTCCTCCCTTGGGTTGGGGCCCCCAGCTGTTACCCTTGGTCCCTCCTCATTCCCCTGTTGGCCTATGTCCTGATTCACAACTTTGGGTCGCCATACTAATCTACTTTTCCTCTTCCTACAGTCTAATTCACCATGACCATATCCTTGAGAATAGGAACATTGAGTAGGCTTCCATTCATAAGATACCTTCTGCTCAAGAACTCTGCCCTTCTCATTCTGAAAATTGACTATCTCTGGCATATGTTTCAAGTCCACGTCCACAAGCACCCTAGCAAATTGGACTCTCTCCTTTTCCATAGTCATCTTATCAGCCACAATGGGGGTGCCAATAAGACTAACTATCTTACTCAACGCACCACTACTCCAATACTTAAGATCAAGTCCCTCAAGCCTAACCCATACTGGAACACTTTCTACAATTTTCTTACTGTAGTCTATATTCTCACTCCAGGGGCTGACAATCAGCGATTTTTGGTCAAAGTGAAAAACCCCCAATTCTATCGCCGCATCTCTATCACCACTATTACAGAACTTCACCAAGTAATACCCATTAGCCATTTGTAGAACTTTGTCTATGCTGTAATTACGGTACCCATTCATTACCTGATATGGTGGGTTCGCTCCAAGTACATAGCAGACCACAGCATTACTCCAGTATTCTATCTCCGAAGCCACATCCTCCATATCAATCTTCCCAATCTGTTGCTTGTTCACTGTTTGGGGTGCTTTATATTCTAACTTGCGTCCCGCATTCCTCAGTTTGGATACATCAAAGGTATCCCAAATTGTTCCCGTCTTCGTAACAGTAGTCAGATTACATTGTGGTTGAACTCCTAGATTCTGCAATTGGGGATTCTCCCTTAGTTGTTGAACACTTTGTTGTAGCACTCGAAGCACTTCATCCTCAGATTGATGATTCTGCATCATTTCCTGCGCTTGCAACAAAATTTGAGCAACTTTCCCCTGATTCACCTCAGATTGCACCGGCGTCGTCATCTGCGTCTGTACCCCATCACCTCCTTCATTCCCTGGATTTATCAGTGGCGGTGTAACCGATAAATCCCTAGCCGGTTGTATCCCACCTCCCTTTTTCTTCTTGGCCATGGCCATAGTACACTTTAGTAGCTGTTCTGACTATCGTGTGCCGAGAGAGAAGAGAGAAGAGAGAGAAGATATGAAGTTTTTTCTCGAAGTTTGCAATTTTGTTTAGACGACGGATGGTTAAATTTTGGATATTTCATATATATGTTTGTTTGTTGCTTGGCATGCTTATGTGATGGGGATGAACCACGAGCCTAGTCTATGTTGTATGGTTTTCATTGCATGTAATATTCTAGAGTTGTAAAAAAAGTCGGTTCGACTTTTACTTTTCTGTCAAGTAGATTAGTAGTAGTTGATAGGCTATGTAATCGAAGATGGAGTGAGAAGACGAAGCCAAGACTCGAAGACTTGTATGCTGTGGTGGAACCCATTGTAATGGTCTAGTTGTTTTTATTTTCTAGAATGTCCTGGCCCACTTTGGCTCAGTGAGTTAGTAGGTTAGGGCTCGAGCTGGTTCATCCTCAATTTACCGCTTTATGGGATGTTTATTTATCTTTCCAATACGATATGTGATGTGTTGTGAAATGCCTGCATAGGATAGATAACTAAACAAGATAATTATAATACTGATGAGACCTACATGTATGCAATGTAATTCCCTCCTTGAAAAATATTAGGCTAATGTGGAAATAGAATTGGAGTTCTGTTTCCATTCCTTCCATCATAAGTAATTGCCATGTGATATGTCGCTGAAGTTCAAATCCATTTGCTCAAAAAATGGGGTGGGTTGAACCTAAGAAAGGCTATGAACATTACTAAGCATTTGATGCCCTATGGGGTCATTGGTTTCATTAGTTAGCTCAGAAAATGGGGGTAATGGAATTGATGATTGACCACGGGATATTTGATGGGTTGAGCCTAACATCAACTACCATGTGTTAACTCAGAAAATGGGGCACATGCGAAAGATGCGGAAAAAGATCTTGAGAACTATCAAGAAAGATAGAAGGCCCGGTAAGGCTACTATTCAAACTAGTCATATGTTAGCTCAGAAAATGGGGCATATGATGCAGCTTGGATAGATCTCAAAGCCCACTAAAGAATTAACTATTCTTCGAATAACACAAAGAGGGTGGTGGGATTTGGAAAGATAGTGGGAGACTTATACAATTAAAAACCAAATTGTGTAAGAACTTTATTTGAAAATGCGTTACTTATCGTCTGCCTTGTACATTTTGTAGATAACACGATATGTCTAATCCATTCAAAACAATTCTCGAAACAAACAAACTAACTGGTCCCAACTTTGAAGATTGGTTTCGTAACCTTAAGATTATCCTTTTGTCTGAGAAAAAGGGGTATGTCCTTGATATACCAGTGCAAGGGAAGCCGGAAGAGGACTCGTCTGATGATGAGAAATTCCAGTACCAGCAATGGAAAGAAGATGACATGAAAGTGTGATGTCTCATGTTGACCTCAATGAGCAATGAATTGCAAAGGCAACACGAGACGATCGAGAACTCTGCATCAATTCTTCTCCATCTGCAAGAGCTGTATGGTACTAAATTTAGGAGAGAGATTTGCAATCTCAAGGGAGCTTTTCAGGGCTCGCATGACTGATGGCTATGATGTAAGTACGCACGTACTTAAGATGATAGGGATGATTGAAAAGTTGGCTAAGCTTGGTGTGGTGCTTAGTGACGAGTTGTCTATGAACTTGGTCCTACAGTCACTCCCTAGTTTTTATGACCAATTTGTGGTCAAATTCAACATGAATCAACTTGAAGCTAAGCTTCCTGAGTTGTTGAACATGCTGAAGACGGCTGAAACCACAATAAAGAAAGATAAGTCGGTGCTTCTTATGAATTCAACTTCTAAACCTAAGAAGGGTAACAAGAAGAAGAAAAAGACTAAGAAACTGAAAGGCAAAGGAGGAATCAAGAAGGGCAAGAAAGCTAAATCAGATAAGTGCTTCAAATGTGGGAAGACTGGGCACTGGAAAGGAACTGCAAAGAGCCACCGTCTCAAGGTACGTTCTTTGTTGAAGTTAACTTTTCGATTAACGAATCTTCTTGGATTCTAGACACTGGATGTGGCGTTCATATCTGCAATAACTTACAGGAGATGACAAGAATCAAGGAGCTAAGTAGAGGAGACATGACCCTGCGGATGGGAAACGGAGCATGGGTTGCTACCAAAGCTGTGGGGACGATCTACTTAGGGATAGGAGATAGAAATTTAGTATTAAATTTTGTTTATTTGTTCCTGAAATAATAAGAAATATTATCTCGATTCCGGTTTTGGATCGAGAGGGTTATTATTTTGACATTCGTAATAAAACTTTATTTTTTATCTTATGAATCGTCTCTTATTATGGAAACAAAATTGCAAGATGGAGTTTATACTGTTTTCCCAACAATTTCTAATCTCAATATTCAACAAAGAAATAAACGTGAACGAGATAATCAAGCAAATGCACTAATTTGGCACGAGAGACTAAGTCATATCTCCAAAGAAAGAATTCGAAGCTTGGAAACTCATTTAGGTCTCCAAAACTTAGATGAATTGACAACTTGGGAATCGTGTCACAAAGGGAAAATGACCAAGTTGCCATTTTCGGGTAAAGCGGAATGAGCCATAAGTCCATTGGATTTGATCCATACGGATGTGTGCGGCCCTATGAGCATAAATGCTCGAGGAGGGTTTAGCTACTTCATAACCTTTACCGACGATCACTCTCGGTATGGTTATGTATATCTGATGAGATATAAATCTGAATCCTTTGAGAAATTCAAGGAGTTTAGATATGAGGTAGAGAAACAACTTGGAAAAAGTATTAAAGCTCTTAGATCTGATCGGGGAGAAGAATACTTATCTTCTGAGTTCATTGATTATCTTAAAGAGAATGAGATTCTCTCACAGTGGACTCTGCCAAGCACGCCTCAACATAACGGGGTAGCCGAGTGAAGGAATCGAACATTGTTGGATATGGTTCGATCCATGATGAGTTTCACTGAACTTCCTAAGTCCCTGTAGGGCTATGCGCTTGAAACGACAACCTATCTGTTGAATAGGGCGCCGTCTAAGGCTGTGCCCAAGACCCCATATGAAACTTGGTGTTGAAAGTTACCCTCGTATGCTCACTTGAGAATATGAGGGTGCCCCGCTTATGTAAAGCATTTAGTGGGAGACAAATTGGATCCCAAATCATCTTTGTGTTATTTTATATTGTATCGAAAGGAAACTATTGGATACTACTTCTACAACCCTGTGGAACAAAAGGCAATTGTTTTAAGAAATGCCAATTTCCTAGAACAAGGATTCCTTTTCGATAGGAAAGGCGAGGCTGTAGAGCTTGATGAGATGAATCAAAGTGATTCGAATCAAGCAGTACAAAGTAACCCAACCGACACCAATGAAGCTAATTCCGATACACCTTCTGAGAACATGATAAGAGGTGTTTTTACGTGTTTTTAAGACCGTAATTCTTATGATTTGGATTCACTTATTGCTTAAATCATGTCACATTTGCATTTAATAGGTGTGTTAAGTGAATACAGGTAATAAATGAGAATACATGAAGAAAAGGGAAGAAAAACGATGTACAAAACAAGTTCAAGCATGTTTTTCAACACCTAGGCGGTTTATGCATCTCCTACCACATTCGAGCGATAATTCCGTACATTTTGAGACCGACTTAGACAAAGTTTCCTTCTACAAAGTTTTAGATGAATGTCTTAGCTTCAAATGGGAACTTGAAACATCCAAATCGGAGGTCTATAGAGATAATTTTGAAGGAAATACTATTACTGCGCCGAACAGAGAAGTACATGTGCCAGGATACGCCTCAGCGCCCTCCTAGTCATGCCTAGGCATGGATAGTCCGAATGTTACTCCTTTTTCAGCCTAAATTCCAGCATTATATGATGGGTAAGAATCACTTTTGACCATAATTCAGCACATGTGTTGAGGGGTTGTCATAAGTGTGTTTCTTGGTAGATTTACTTTATGGGCGCCAAATCAGAAACAACCTCTATGTTGAAACGTAATTTAGGTATACTTAGAGACCGAATTGGACCAAATGTCCTTCTGCAACGTTGTAGATCTATGTTTTATCTGAACATGGGGACTTGAATCATCCAATTTGAAGATCTGTGGAGAAGTTTATGAGGAAAATACTAAGACTGCGCTGGAAAGCAAGAAAATGGCAGCATGCATGTGTTTTGTTGAAGTTTTCACATGGTTATGCTTGGTGAAATTCTTAATGGCCCAAAGTTCAACATTTTTTAGATGGTTAGAATCTTAAAAGCCAAGCTTTAAGCATCACCTTAGGTGGAATTCTCATTGGGGAACTTTAATGAGAATTCTTAATGCATACTTTAGTGGAATTTTTGGCTATAAAAGGAGGGGGAACCCATACTCTTCATCATTCACTATCAATTTCAGATTCTTGGAGGAGAGGAGGAGGAGGAATCGGTCCTCAAGCTTCATTCATCACCATTCTTCATCATTCTAAGAGGAGAAAGCTAGGAATTGAAGCTCCAATCAAGGGGCCATCATCTATCACATTAGAGGGAGTTTTTATAGCCTTTTCATTTCATTCATGTCTATGAACATGTGTATTTATTCATTATTGTTTTTCATAATATCTAACATGAACTAAATTCATAAGACTAAGGCCATGTAAGGTCAAATTGTGATATATGCTTATAATAGATGATTGTTGAGGTTATATTTATATTGTTATGTGATGTGAATTTGTGTTTTTACCTATCTTACATATACTTGATCACTATATGTTAGAATCTTATGCCTAGGTTGATATTTCGGGAGAAAATTAACTTAGGGTGCAAGAAATTCACATCATGACCCGCAACTAATGAGGAATTGCCTTAGACATAGGTAAAGATTCCCGGGTGAAGTTGTTCGATTCTAATCGAGTGAACTCTAGTACGTTAATGCATGTTTAGTGGTTAGATTTCCGGATAGGAATATTTGGGAAATCACGATCTAAGCATAGGAGTTTATACGCGAGACATCGGTTATTCTCTACCCTCGGAGCTCTCACCATAACAATATAAGTGTAATCCTTCAACAAGAACCTTTATAAGTATATTTGATCAATTTGAACCTAGCATGTGCCTTAGTCTCCCTTTATAATTGGTTTTAAATCACTTGCTCATCTTTGTTCTTGTTCTTTACAAATTTTATTTGAATTTATTCTTACTTTGTTTATTCACTTCATTACGAATCTTAAACTAGAATTCAAGTCTCCGTGGTTTGACAACCCGGACTTTTCGTCCACACTTATTACTACACACGACTAGTGCACTTACTATAATAGCACGTTAGCTTTTAGCGTGTCAGAACACACAACCCTTGAGGAGATCTGAAAGAGCTCCAAAGGCACCTGAAAGATGGCTTGGCCTATTGGAAGAAAAGAACTCAGATGATCCTCCCTTAGACTCTGATCCAAAGAGTTATAAGGAAGCAATGTCTGACATTGATTCGGTAAAATGGCTTGAACCCATGAAGTCTGAAATGGACTCCAATAAGGTATGGACCTTGGTGGACCCACATGAGGGCGTGAAGCCCATTGGCTGTAAGTGGGTCTATCAGGGGAAGCTTGGAGTCAATGGAGAGGTGGATACCTATAAAGCACGCTTTGTGGAAAAAGGATTCACTCTGAGTCAAGGCATTGACTATGAGGAAACCTTCTCGCTAGTAGAGATGCTGAAATCCATTAGGATTCTGCTTGCTATATCTGCATTTCTCGATTTCGAGATCTGGCAGATGGATGTAAAGACTGCATTCCTCAATGGAGAGATTGAGGAAGATATATACATGCAACAACCAGAGGGCTTTACATCCAAAACGAGCAAACACAAAGTGTGTAAGCTCCAAAGGTCCATTTATGGATTAAGGTAGGCTTCCCAAAGCTTGAATAAACGGTTTGACACTGTCATACAAGAGTATGGATATGTGCAAAATGTTGAAGAGGCTTGTGTGTACAAGAAGGTTAGTGGGAGCGCGGTTACGTTTCTCATACTGTACGTTGATGATATTCTTTTGATCGGAAATGATATTGGAATGATGCGGTCGACTAAATTATGGCTCTCTAAAAAATTTCCATGAGGGATATGGGAGAGGCATCCTACGTAGTTGGTATGAAGATATACTGAGAGAGATCAAGTAGGCTGCTGGGACTCTCCCAATCTGCATATATCAATCGCGTACTTAAGAGATTTAAGATGGAAGAATCTAAGAGAGGATTCTTGCCAATGGGACCTGGGATTACACTTTCCAAGTCGATGTCTCCTAAGACTCGAGAAGAAAGAGTAAGAATGTCCTAAATACCTTATGCCTCGGCTATAGGTAGCATAATGTACACGATGATATGCACAAGACTCGATGTGGCGTACGCATTGAGTGTGTGCAGCCGTTATCAGGCTGATCCTAGTGAGAAGCACTGGAATGCAGCAAAAGCGATCCTTAAGTACCTTAACAGGACTAAGGACATGTTTTTGATATACAGACGTGGAGAATTGAAGTTTTAGGGATACACCGATTTGAGTTTCCAAATAGATGTGGATGACTCGAAGTCGGTCTCGAGACTTGTCTATCTGCTCAATGGAGGAGCCGTCAGCTGGAAAAGTTCCAAGCAAGCAACTATGGTGGACTCCACCACCGAAGCAGAATATATCGCAACTTCAGAGGATGTGAAGGAAGGTATTTGGATAAGGAACTTCATCCTAGAATTGGTTGTAGTTTCATCCGTTGTAGACGCAGTACCTTTGTACTGTGATAACAATGGGGTTATTGCATAAGCAAAAGAGCCAAGGTCTCATCAGAAATCCAAGCACATACAGAGGCGATAACACTTGATCAGGGAGATCATTCGGAGAGGCGACATTCGAGTGGAATGTGTGGACTCGGTAGACAATGTGGCGCACCCGCTCACCAAACCCTTAAGCCAAAAAGTATTTGAAGGACATCTAGGGAGAATGGGCCTCAAGTAAATGGGCAATTGGCACTAGGCTTAATGATCTTTTGACATTCTTTATTCGTGTATATAGCTTGGTCTTAACTTAGAATAAAGTCCCGAAGGATCACACATAGCTATGAGACATCATTGTGCATCGGGAATGGCAATGATGGAATATGTCTCGAAGGCTATGATCCTTAGACATATGTTCCAAGTCGTGAATGGGCTCGTCGAGATGAAGGGATATCGATGATACCCAAAAGACTTGCTTATATAATCCATACTCTTGACAGAGTGTATCTCGTTCCATAGATATTGGCACGGTGAAAGCCTATGCCTATATGAGGGTTCCTATTTTGGGAATAAGTATACTGAACAACCCCATGGAAGTTCCATTAAATGGAATCCCAGTCAAATCTGGAACTTTCAGTGGTGTTGTAGTGTAAGAGTAATCCTTAGAACCTGAGGTTCCATTGGATGTCTTATACAGAATCGAACATGTCTTGATTTGTTACATGATTACTTAGATGATCACAAATGGACAAAATCAGACATGGGCTGATTGTGTATGAAGGCACGTGAGAATCAAGATGGGATCTATCTCTGACATTAGTCTTGTCAGTGAATCTCCTGTGTTTACATAGTGAATCGACTTTAAGAATTTTCGGCCGAAGTATGATATCTAAAGAGGCGTAGAGTTTCCTCATTTAGATAGTCGAAAGTTGATTTCACCGTATTTGGGAAACATAGTTATTGAATTAATAGAGCTTCGACCTTAGCCATGCTCTAGATTCAATCGGGAGATTAGATGGAGGGATCTTACTTATACAAGGATCATGATCACGAAAGGCGTATCTTTATCTTCGTGTTTGTCTAGGTCTTCATGGCCCGTTTCTAGATAGTAACCAAGATATTTAAGTGCCGAGAATTAATATGATGATTAATTTGAGGCTTGATTAAATCAAATGAATGATTTAATCTGGTGCTTTCTATTTTAGGAAAGCACACTAGCACTTTGGGAAAGTGTACTTACTACTAGATAGTAGACGAGCCTAAGGGGTCACACACTTAACTCGTGAGAGTCACTGCTTAAATGACATGATTAATCAATTTGAGGAAATTGAGAAAATTAGGAAAGTCTAGTCCTTTCCTAATATGGAATATGAATTAATTGAGGGAATTCCATGAATTCGACTATTTTAATTAATCTTGTAGAATTAATTAAATTAATGGACCTAGTAGAGTCCAAGTATTTTATTTAGTTGGGCTTGGTCCAAGTTAAATAAATAAATCATGTGGAATAAGTAAATAAAATTAAACAGGTTTTAATTATGTGGGAATATTTAATTGATGAGTTTAGCGCATAATTAAATATGGAGTCAAGAATTAATTCTTGTACTCCAAATAAAATGATGACCGATTTGTTGGGGCCCTTGGCAGCTGGATTCAAAATCTAGGTGAAGAAGGAAATGGTTTTCTTCTTCTCCAAGTCCTGCAGTTCAATGAGGACTCTAGGATTCCTATTCTATATATATGTGAGTGCAAAACTAAAACCGTAAGCCTTTGAAGAGTGCAAAATTCGAGACCCCAGCTGAAAAATTAAGATAGAATTTTCTTTGTCATCCTTAAGCTAAAAATCGCCCCTTCCCTTGTTCCAACAAGACATCGTTTTGTTCATGTGTTGAACTTAATGATTCACATATTCCATTCCTTCACATAATCAAGCCTAGGTTTTAGACTTAGATCTATTACGTTGGCTAGCACCAATAACGAAGTAGGTGGTGACTTGAACGAGGTGTGAATACATCTTAGAGGTACGACGTTTGGAGCACTAAAACCGGGGATACATCGACGAGCTATTTCTTCCAAGAAATCGTGTGGAATTGCAACACAGGGTTGAAAAGATCCAAGATTGTTGCTGCGAGAATTTAATCAAGAGGTAAAAATCTCGCAACCTTCTCTATAGCATAATCAAGCACACCATTATTCCTACTTCGGGTGGTTGCGCGTTTAAATTTTTAATTCCGCTGCCACGAGCCACCCGTGGAATAGAACCCAACCCAACAAATTTATCCAATAAATATTTCAATACTTTTTCCCATAGTTCACCAAACCACAACCGAACTGGTTTCTAAACTCGTGAACTACCCGAGTTCGTTCCCACTAACTCCTATAGTCTAACATTTGAATTTCACCTTGCAACCGAACAGGTTTCTGCGATGAAATATGCTTCGATTAAGGCATTCCATCCACTTAATAAAATTTGAAATTGTTTCTAAATGCATAACCCCCATAACTGGGAATAATTACACATTTATAGTAATTTTAATTTTAGGATGTCAAACACCCTTTACTAACTTGGTGTTATTTATTTGGGAGAATTTTTGATTTGTCAAAAGATTTTGGTATCACTTTGCATATTAATCAATTTATATAGCGTTTATTCTATATTGATCATGCATAAAAATACTTCTTATAATCTTGCCTTTCAATATAAATAATCATGGACTTTAGATAAATAAATAAATAAATCCATCACTCGATCATGGACTTTACTAGAGGGCCCGAGCCAATGGGCCATCAGAAAAGGCAAAAATTAAAAACCTATTAAACATTCATGGGCCTTTTGACTTTATCAATATTGAACTATTCTATTTCAATTCTTAAACCAATTCATGCATTATTTCTAAGAATATAATAAATAGCCTCAAACTTGATAACCCATAAAATATAAAGGTAAAATAAATAAACCTAAGTCCATGATCGGTGTTTCAATCACATAAGACATGCTCGCAATATTAAATTGCTTATGTTGCTTATTTTAATTTTAGTCCAACTAAAAAGTCCTTTATAAAATTCTCAACCTTTTATACATTCAATATTTCAACTAAAATCATTCTAGTCCAATTAGATGACTTAGATATACGAAATTAAAAATTAAGTATATCTACCTTTATTTAAAAAAATATTGGTCCTACTAATAGACTACATAAAATATGAAATTCTATTTTATTATGATTTAATACCATCTTTAATTGAAAATACTTTTATTTGATCAAAGAATTAATTATTAATCTCCAAGAAAAATAATTTATATTCCTTATTCAAATATTAAGTAATTTCTTTAGTCGAGGAAAAATAATAATATTTAGTCCATAAATTAATTACTAATCTCTAAGAAAATAATTAATTAAATCTAATTAAATATTATATTCCAGTTAATCTTATTGGACTCGATTTTATCAAACCCAAGTCACCATCCTTTTGGTCCACTTGGATTTAATTCAATTGGGCTCAAATTAATTAATTCGGAAAAACATGCATGTTTTATTAATTTCTCATTGGGCTAAATTTAAATTAAGTCCAAATCACCAATCCAATTGGCCCATTTAGATTTAATTAAATTAAGTCCAAACTAATTAACAAATCAAAATTGGATAATTTTCGATTGGGCTTAATTTAAATTATTCGGGTCATCATCCTTTTGACCCACCCGATTAATTAAACTTACCCAAAAACCCAAATATCAATTTCGACCCATACATAGCCCATTTTTAAGATCCGGATCCAAGACCCGGTTCATTGGATCGGGTGTCAAACACACGACCCGTCGGGCCATGCACACGGCCCGACGGGCTGCGACTGGGTGTCAGGCCGCGTGTGCCCAGCTGCGCGCGCAGTCTTCTCGGGGCTCTTTGAGCCCCATTTTTCCTCGGGTTTTTTGATTTTTTGATATTGACAAATATTCTCAGATTTACACTAACTAAAAAATAAAAAATTCTAGGCAAAAATCATAAAATGCAGATTTGAGAAAACATACAAACATGCTTCAAAAACACATAACATGCAAATCTTAAATCATGTAAACAAGATCAAATATGAAAATCAGAGATTAGCTCTGATACCATAGTTGGGTTACATGAAAAATAACATAAACGCAGGGAAAGGATTTCAAAAATTAATTAATTTCCCAAGTGTTTTCTAATTGCATAATTGAATCTAAAATTCTTTAACAAATAAATCAACTTCGCGTTGAAGCGAAGTGGTAGGAGAATCCAATTCTTCTTCAACTCTTCGAATTGATGAACTTCTTGAGTTCCTCAATCTTCGTATTCTTCAAGTCTTGATTTCTTGAAGCTTCTTGAAAATTAATCTAAACAACGAAGCACGTTGTCTCTAAATAATCACGCACAAATTGATGATGAAAAAAAAACCCCACTTCTTTCTCCATAGTGGCGACGGCTAGTGTGTACAAAGAGGGAGGATATTTTTCTTCTTCTAATATTTGGAGAGTTACAATAAATTATATCTTGTGTGTTGTATGTCTAGGTTAAAGTCAAGAGAAGTCTTTTATACCTCAATGACTTATTGACCAAGACAAAACAAAAGAGACCACCTTGATCATCTTTCTAGAGGATGCCCCATATGGGGCCCGAAATTTTTTCTTTTGCTTTGTTTAATTAATCTTTTATTCAATTAATAATTTATTTTATCCAATAAATAAATAAATTAATTAAATAATGAAATTAATTAATTAGATAAATTGATTCATTAATATATTTCTCCAAGAAATTAATTAATAATTAATCTTATCCATTTAATTAAGTATTTTATCCAATAAGTAATTAAGTAGTTATTCAATTTATCCAATAAATTAATTCTCACCAAAATAAAATAGAAAATAGAAAATCCTTTTCAATTTTCTTCATCAATTCTTTAGCGCGACTCTTTAGGTTTGTTTCATTTGGCAATGAGAGGAAACCCAAGGAAGTGGGTAGCACCTAGCCAGTCACGTGGCCCACTCTGTAGCCCAAATGAAATACGAATGAATGGATCATTCCACAACCTTCCAATCGTAAACACCATATATGTATAAACCCTTTGTTCACGTTCCCCGATCAAGTGAGAGTCACGATTATGTCAAACTCACTGGACTTGACCATATGTATAAATTATAATAAAACGAGATCAGTGAGATCGATTAAGTGCATAGCACAATCGTCTCTATTGCTTTGTCCAAAGACTTTGATCTCTATTTATCTATAATAACATAGGTTACATTCTCATTCACTTATGAGAGAACAAATCGCATATTGCTAAGACTAGCACTTGCCCATCGAGTAAGCAGTTGACCCCACCAACGGGTGAATTGGGTCTAACTACTCTCGTGAAAGATTTGACATCATAAGTGCATCTTCAGCCTGATACTTCAGGTCAAAGGTTCACATATACCTTTTAAGCATAATCAGTTCTGTCATTGACAGTACAAAGTGAAAACCCATGTGACAGAACCGATGCGAGTCATGTTCGAGCATATCAGTTCCACTGATGTGCCTACAGTCTTAAGCTCCCACCATCACATGGTGTTCGACTGACACTCCCATATCAGAGCTAAGATTTTACAAGTATTCAAAGACTTTATTTGCCCATTAAAGACTTCATATTACTTGCGACCTAGTTTTAGTAATCAAGGTCGATCTCTCTAGTGCCGTTCTTCCTATCCCATAGGAAGTAGAGGGATCGCACTAAAAACACGGAAAAAATGTTTTAGCAACTTATAGATGCAGATAAGAATTAAGTGAAAACTAAAAAATGTCTTTTATTATAAATAATATTTGAGTTCAATACAAGATAGATGGTTTATTCATATTATCCTCTATGGCATCTGAGGGCATAATCCTAACAATCTCCCACTTGCACTCAATGCCACTCATTGTGGTATCTTATACCCATACTTTCCAGGTGTCGGTCCAAAACAGCCTGAGGTAGTGGTTTGGTGAATGGGTCAGCTATATTATCAACTGACGCTATTTTCTGCACTGCTATCTCTCCTCTGCCAACGATCTCCCGGATGATGTGAAATCTTCTCTCAATGTGTTTGGATTTGTTATGAGACCTCGTTTCCTTGGCTTGCGCTATTGGTCCATTGTTATCACAATGAAGTGGTAACGGGAGCTGAGCACTAGGGACCGATTCAAGTTCTCCAAGAAACTTTCTCATCCAAACAGCTTCTTTGGCTGCCTCTGAGGCTTTCACATACTCCGCTTCAGTGGTGGAATCAGCGGTTGTACTTTGCTTGGAACTTTTCCAAGACACCGCTCCACCATTGAGAGTAAAAACAATCCCTGAAGTGGATTTTCGGTCATCAACATCAGACTGAAAGTCTGAATCAGAATAACCTTCCATCTTTAAGTCTCCACCTCCATAGATGAGAATCATATCCTTAGTTCTTTTGAGATACTTTAGGATACTCTTCAGAGCTATCCAATGTTCCTTTCCCGGGTTTGCCTGAAATCGACTCACTATGCTCACAGCATAGGCAATGTCAGGTCTAGTACACAACATTGCATACATCAGGCTACCGACTGCAGAATCATAGGGTACATTACTCATCTCCTGTCTATCTTCCTCACTTTGAGGACACATAGACTTGGATAAGTGTACTCCATGCCTCATGGAAAGAAACCCTTTCTTAGAATTATCCATCCTAAACCTCTTTAGGACCTTTTCTAGGTAAAGGGTTTGGGAGAAACCTATCATTCTATTCATTCTCTCTCTGTAGATACGAATTCCTAGAATGTTCGTCGCTTCTCCCAAGTCTTCTTGTAGACACAGGGTTCATCTTCGTTCTTGATGTAGCCATATCCCTTTACTACTTCATCAAAACGAAGATTCCAGCTTCTAGATGCTTGCTTGAGACCGTATATGGATCTCTAAAGTTTACATACTTTATGGATATCGGTCTCGGATACAAAACCCTTTGGCTATTCCATATAGATATCCTCCTCGAGGAATCCATTCAGGAAAGCCGTTTTGACATCCATTTGCCATATCTCATAATCTAAGTATGCAGCTATGGATAACAGTATTCGGATGGACTTTATCATGGCCACAGATGAAAAGGTTTCTTGATAGTCAATTCCTTCTCTTTGGCTATACCTTATTCGCTACCAGCCTAGCTTTAAAGGTGTGAACCTTCCCATCGCTACCTATCTTTCTTTTGTAGATCCACTTACACCCTATAGGTTTGATACCTTTAAGACGATCTACTAAATTCCAGACTTGGTTCGATTGCATAGAGTCTATCTCTATTTCCATGGATTCTCGCCATCTTGAAGCGTCGACATCCACCATCGATTGATCAAAGGTACAAGGGTCATCTTCATGACTCTCTTGTACTATAGTGTGAAGCTCTGGCTCTCCCTGCAGTAGATACCCATACCTCTCAGGTTCATGTGGTATTCTACCAAATCTACATGGTGGTTGTGCTACTATTTGTTCAGGCCTTGGTTCTTGGACAGGTGTCTCTGAGGGAGTTTCATTTTGCTCTTCTAGAACAATTTTCCTATCTTTGCCCCCTTCCAAGATGAATTCATCTTCGAGAAAGTGGCTTGTAGGGCCACAACGATTCTCTGATCATCATGCAGGTAAAAGAAGAATCTCATGGAATCTTCAGGATAACCAATGAAACATCCCATGAGGGATCTTATCTCCAATTTCTCCACTTTAGTCTTTTTGACATAAGCGGGACATCCCCAAATCTTAATATGATTAAGACTTGGTTTCCTATTATTCCAAATCTCATGCGGAGTCTTAGGAACGGATTTGGAGGCACATCTGTTCAACATATAAGCAGCAGTAAGGAGCGCATGTTCGCACAACGAAATGGGTAAATCATTGTAACTAAGCATGGAACAAACCATGTCCAACAAAGTTCGGTTCCTTCGCTCGGCTACTCCATTTAATTGAGGGGTTGATGGCGGTGTTAGTTGTAACATTATTCCTTGTTGTGTAAGGAATTCATCAAACTCGGCACTCATATATTCTCCTCCACGATCCAATCGTAGAGTTTTTATATTTTGCCTAGTTTGATTTTCTACGAAGGCTTTGAACTCTTTGAACCTTTCAAAGGATTCAGACTTTTGCTCCATCGTATACACTAGACCATATCTTGAATGATCATCTGTGAAAGTGATGAAGTAGTAGAAACCCCCACAAGCCATTTGTCCAAATGGTCCGCAAACGTCGGTATGCACTAACCCTAAGACTTGAGTAGCTCTTTCAAAAGTCCCAGTGAAGGGTAATCTAGCCATCTTGCCTAAAAGACATGATTCACAAGTTGGATAGGGATTCGACCCCAGTGAGCTTAAAAGCCCATCTTTTTCCATTTTGTGTATCTTGTGCTCTCCGACATGGCCTAGTCTAAGATGCCACTTAAGCCTTAGGTTAGCTTCCTGCCTACCACGTTTATGAGTTACAACATTCACTATAGATGAATTAAGGACATTTAAATAATACAAACCATTAACTAAAGAAGCATTGCCAACCATTTTATTTCTATAATAAATGTCACAATTTAATTTAGAAAAACTGAATGTATACCCATTCTTAACTAAGATGGGAATAAATACAATGTTCTTAAGCCCCTTGGGCAAAACTAAAACATCATTCAATAATAATAAATGTCCAGAATTTAAATAAAGAGAAGTAGATCCAATCCTAGTAGCCGCAACGCTTTCCTCACTGCCTACTTTGATCACCACTTCTTCTTGGCCAAGCCTTCTACTTCTCTGCAGATCCTGATCCAAACAACAAACATGGGCACTAGCCCCTGAGTCCAGAATCCACGAAGTATAAAAGACGGTCATAGAGCAGTTTGTTTCAAAAACAAAAAATTCCATACATTTTGCGCCTTTCCCTAATTTGGGACAGTTCCTTTTCCAGTGGCCAAGCTCACCACACTCGAGACATCTATCCATTTTCTTAGTCCCTTTGCTCTTACGACCATGTCCTAACTTCTTTGAAGTTCTTATGGATACTTTCTTTTGCCTTTTCCTCTTTCCATTACGTTGATCATCAAATGGATCATTCATTAAATAGATAGAAGAATCCCTCTTCTTATTCGTCCTTATGCGAGCTTGTTCAATTTCAAGCTTCTCTGTCAGCCCAGTTAATGAACAATCGATATCATCGATATCAAAGTTGATGACGAAGTAGTAGAAGGAGTTAGGGAACGACTGTAGGATGAGATCAACTTGAAGATGAATATCCATATAGAAATGCATGGACCTCAGTCTTTCCATTAGGGTCATCATCTTGAGAACGTGGTCTCCCACATTCTCTTCCTCTCTCATCCTCACTCTGAAGAGTTCTTTTAATATGAAATATCTTACGGTCCTACCGTGCTCTCCAAACATTTCTTCCAGGTGAAGAACTATGTCCCTTGCATTGCTCATTGTATCATGTGAACTTTGCAGCTCACTTCACATTGAGCATAGAATGTATATTTTAGCTTTATAATTGTCCCAAGTTCAATTGAAGTGAGCTAGTTGAACCTCTTCATCCTCATTCCTCTCAGGAACAACATGATGATTAGTTTCCAATACATATTCAATTGACTCTTCACTCAGGACATTCCTTAAGATCGCGAGCTATTGCATGTAGTTGGGTCCAGTTAGAACATTTCTTTCGAGTAATTTCAAAAGTGGGTTTGTCATATTTGAGATAGATAAACAAGAAAATAACTACGGAAATAAACCTGATTTATTAGATCACTTGTTTTGACTTAACCAAGAAAAATTAAGGATTTAAAATTTATCTTGGCTCCCACTGCATTTTTCGTATCTCACACTCCCATGTGAAAATCGGGAATCATCATTGACATCGATTCCACAGTGGGTATTGAGGTTCTCAATTATTAGATGGGTTGCAATCTAACCGATTTTTGGCCCATTAATTATTTGAAGTGATATCTAATATCAATTTATCTAATAAACATTTCAATACTTTTTCCCATAGTTCACCAAATCGCAATCGAACAGGTTTCTAAACTCGTGAACTACCCGAGTTCATTCCCACTAACTCCTATAATCTAACATTTGAATTTCACCTTGCAACCGAACAGGTTTCTGGGATGAAATATGCTTCGATTAAGGCATTCCATGCACTTAATAAAATTTGAAATTATTTCTAAATGCATAACCCCCATAACTGGGAAGCATTACACATTTATAGTAATTTTAATTTTAGAAAGCTTAGTGGAGGGTTTGGATGTCAAACACCCTTTACTAACTCAGTATTATTTATTTGGGAGAATTTTTGATATATCAAAAGGTTTTGGTTTCACGTTGCACATTAATCAATTTATATAGCGCTTTTATTCTATATTGATCATGCATAAAAATACTTCTTATAATCATGCCTTTCAATATAAATAAGCATGGAATTTCGAGATATAAATAAATAAATCCATCACTCGATCATGGACTTTACTAGAGGGCCCGAGCCAATGGGCCATCGCAAAAGGCATAAACTAAAAACCTATTAAACATTCATGGGCCTTTTGACTTTATCAATATTGAACTATTCTATTTCAATTCCTAAAACAATTCATACATTATTTCTAAGAATATAATAAATAGCCTCAAACTTGATAACTCATATGTACAAACAATGTGTGTTCATTTATTTTGTCGAAAGTTCATACTTTCGTACAAGATAATGGCATTTTTTTGGGCTTTCCTTTATTTCGAGTTTTTTTTTAATATTTTATTTTGGTAATCTTCGATTATTAAGATAGCATAGCATTACTTGGTACCTATGATGCACGGATACGGATACGAGGATACGGGTACGATACGATACGAATACAAAATACGATAAAATTCAAAATTATTGGATACGATACGTCGGAGATACGAATATATATATATATATATAATATTTTCAAATAAATTTGAGTCAGTATGTTCATTAACATAAATAAAAGTGCAATACTGACACAAGTTCATTGTTTATAAGTTCAAAAAATTTCGAAGGTAATCATAATATTTTATCATTTGCAGCGTTATAAAAATGTCATTTTATTGATACCAACATTTACCTTTTTATACAAAAATGATAGAATTTATGTGTGGGAAGAGAAGAAAAAATATATTAAGAAGTGAAACCAAAATGGTTATTTCCTTCTGTAAATTTCCTTATTGTTTGTTTAACCTTTTAATGTACAGTCCAAGTCATTATTATTTTCCTATTTAACCTATAAAGTATTATGTAATACTCAAGAATACTACATTTGATATTCAAGGCGTGTCAGATACTTCAAATTTTGTATGGGACACGGCATCCAGAAGTATCGGATACGGTATTCGGAATTTTCTTTTTTATTTAAGTTTTGGATACGTACAAAGGGTATCCGATACGTATTCGGGTGGTATCCGTAGAGTATCATATCCGATACGAGTATGATACTGCACGGGTTCAATTTTAAGGGTATCCGTGCATCATAGCTTGGTACACTAGAATGATAGGTAATAGTTCTATTCTCTTTCTTTTTAATTTTGTTGAGGAAGTTAAGTAGCAGATTTATACATGTACGTGTGTAAACAAGCTGAGTTGAGCTGAACGAGATGTTTAAGCTTGCTTGAAATACAATAGAGCTTCAAAAATTTTGTTTGAGTTTGATTGATTATTAGTCGAGCCGAACACGAGTCGAGCTCGAGTAGTTTTATTTTTTTTACATGTTTTTATTACATTTTACTGATCGAACTGAGTTTCAAAACTTATCAAACACAAAAAGTTGTTCAAATTTGGTTTGATATGTTAATGAACCAAGCTCAAACGAGCTTTTAGCAATTGAGTTCGAGTAATTTGGTTCGTCTTTTAGCCCTATATACGCGCAGTATTTCCAGTTACCAAAATACTCTTGGTCTACGCTATTCAATATTAGCAAATGTTGGAAATAGAATAAGCACGACAAGTTTAGGCATTAACAAAAGACCTATGAGTGAGAATTTGAAATGAATTATGATTCTGCGGTACATTTCATAATTAGTTAGTACATGAAATTAGCGACGAAGCTTAGTTTTAGTGCAAAGTTGAGGCTCCAAACAACTTAGAGATCTTATTTTCGATTTCCAACTAAAGTATATTGTTAATTGATTGTAATTTATCGCAATTTAATATTTATGATAGGTCTCTTGTAACAGATTCATTAAAAAAAAGTTGAAATTAGGATCAAAATGAGTGTGAAGAAATTATTAAAACATCAGTTAGGTTTACAATTTTAAACAAAATAAAAACAAGAGAAATTGTGCTTAAAGAGGAGTACTATTAAAAGCATTGGTACCATAACATGATTCATCATGGGAGAAAAAGTCTATGCAAGTTTAATGATCCTTGTATTTATTTCTCTCAAACAATAAATTATATTATGTGTGATCCTCATACACACTTATGTGAAAAACATAAATACAAAATATACACTTAAACCAATGAACTCGATTCGACATAGAGTTACTCCATCATCGAATATGAAATAACATTGAAAAAAATGGATGACTGAATGAGTGTTTTAATTCCTAAGGTTGAACTGGTATCATAATAATATGATGCATAATTGGATATGGTCAATAACACTGAAAAAAATGAATGCTCTACGAGTATTTTAATTTGTAAGGTGGAGCGACTGAATACCATTTTAAGCGGACAATTGATGTATAGATTATATAAATGTAAAGTATGAATTTGTGATATGAAATAATAACATAGAATATAGAGGATTCGGAGTGCATATGTGTTTGTAATTGGGCCCTAAAAATCTAAATGTATGATGCGATTATTGTTTATATATAAAATTGTTCTTTTATTACTTTTGTTGCAATTTATGAATATTATTAAAATCATACTATGAGATAGAGACCCAGTCCAAAATTACATATGATAATCCAAACAGATGAGATGTTCCATGAAAAGACTTGGATTATATGTATGATATGTCATTTGTAAATGAGTTGTAGTCGGTGATAAAAATTGGTGATAAGAATGGGCATCTTATCTGCTAAAGAATGGGTTATTGAAGCGAAGAATCAGAGGAAATAAGTAGACATTTGCATTCACTATTTTATTCAATTCAATAAACTTTTATTTGTACTATTTTTTTATTATCTGTTTAAATTGCAGACTCGAAATATTGTTGATTATAAATTTTGAGACGCCTGGTGGGACAAACTCTACCTCTCATCTCTTCCCATTATCACAATTAAAGTATCACATATCGCCCATTATCACAATTAAAGTATCACATATCGCCTACCATAATGAATTCTACAACTCTAGAAGTGCAAATCACCAATTTAATAAAGGCCATTGAGGGGCTTACCAAGCATGTTTAGGAATAAGACTCTAGAATTTCAAAGCTAATGAACAGGGTGTTGGCGTCCGGGTGATCATGCGCAGCGGAAAAATGAAATCCAAACGCCACTTTAGACATTGCTTTATGATGTTATTGATATTTTAAAGAAAGAAATCATTAATCCAATTAATGAACATAAGAAAACGAACCTTTGAGGTATAAATGAAAAACCCTTTTTCAAGAAGGATGAATCCTCGATCCCTCGTCTCTAGATCGACATGCGAAGCTTTTGGAAATCCTCCTCTCCTCTTCCTTAATGGCGGCTAGGTGGTGGTGGAGAGAAGACTCCTTCTATTTGTATGTATTGGGAGGTAGAAAAGTTTTCTCGGAGTTCTAAACTTATTCACTTGACTGCTGAAGTTATGTTGTGACCTAGGTACTGAAGTTATGTTGTGACCTAGGTATTGAAGTTGGAGGGTATTTATAACCCTCCAGCAGACCCTAGTCATCTGGTTTCTAAGACCTGTCCGAGTGGGTCAAGTCTAGCCTAGTTAACTTGACCCGTTATTAATAAAAAACTACTGTTGAGATGTTCGAACGTGTCTCTGAGCAACGTTCGAACGTGAGTTCGTTTGTCGATCAAATGACAAAGCTCCATACATGAAGTGATTCCTTGTTGCTCCTTATAACGTGACTCTCTAGGTTCGTTACGATCGGCAATGGGAGGATACCAAAGGATGTGGGTGACACTTAGCCAGCCTCGTAGCCCTACATTGTCGCCTAGTAAAGTACAAAATGAATAAATCATACGAACCTCTCAGTTATACTCTCCATACACGTATAGGCCCTTCATTGAAGTATCCCGATCGAGTGATAGTCATGGAAGTTGTCAAACTAACATTACTCAATACTATACTATAAATCACAGTGACTCAAAATGATGAATCTATCCTCCATGTCCCACATGAGTTAGCTTATATGTTTTGGCCAAATACTTTCATTTCAGTCACCTATGATTGCATAGGATATCTACTCGTTTACTACCGAGGCATCAAATTCCATCTTGACAGTCACTTCGCAACTGCTACTTGCCCATTAAAGTCACAATTCGAGGTGGGCCCCATCAAAAGGTGAATTGGACCTCACTACTCTGGTAACAGACTCAACGTCACAAGCACATTGTGTCATGACTCCTCAGATCAAAGGTCGACATGTACCAATATAACCAATAATCTAATCATTGACAGTCAATGAGTAAAACCCATGCGATTGGATTATTACGAGTCATGGTCAAATATATTGATTCCATCAATATATCCATAACACAAACTCCCACCATCCCATGGCATTCGACTGGAACTCCTTGTCAAAGCATGTGTTATACAAGTTCATGTAGATCTTAACGTCCAATCTAGATCTTCCGACTTGTGAACCGGTATTTAGTGTCTAAGTACTATGCCCTTCCAGTGCGTCTCTCCTTATCCCATAAGGAGTGGAAGACTTACATTAGTATACTAGGACTTTATGTTTATTTAATACATTATAGATGCCAGTTAGATTTATATGAACAACCCAAATGCCTTTATTAATATAAAAATGTGTATAATACTGTTGGGTTTGTACCCTCGATGCCAATAAGGAGTTAGAAAATAAGGCACTAGTTTATATTGTACAAACCTTTTATTTATATACAGGCATTAGTGTGTTGTTCATATAAGTCTTAATAGCATCTATAAGCCTTACATGAACAACTAAATCCATTTGAGTCAAGGCAAGCCTTCCACTCCTTACAGTAGTTAAGGAGATAGGCATTGGAAGGGTTTGGTACTTGATCACTTAAACGGTTCGCAAGTCAGAGAATCTCAATTGGGCATTGAGATTCGTATGGATTTGATCAATTTGTATCGGTTGGGCTATGACATGGGCCAATGGTGCTGGCTAGGTGTCACTCACATCCTTTAGTATCCTCCCATTGTCAATCGAGACGAACCTAGAGAGTCGCACTATAGGAATAGACGGAGAAATTGGTTGTTGTAGTTGGAGGGCTTTTGGTAATTTGTTCTTTAGAAGGACAAATTAATTTAATTGGTTGTTTAATTGGATTAAACAATGGTAAATTAAATTAATTAGTTTGCATATTTAATTTACTAGGTTAATTAAACATTTAAATTAGAATAATAATTAATTAATTAATATTGATTTAATCACTATACATTTAATTGGATTAAATATTAATTGATTAAATTAATTGGACTAAGTTGACTAGGTCAACATAGCCCAATCAATCGTCCAATAAGGCCTTATAGGTGTGTACTGGTGGGCTTAAGTTGGAGGATTTATTTAATCCTCCAACACAAGCCAGAGAGCACAACAGACACATTACATGAAATTCCTCCACTAAAAATACTATACAGAGAAAAAATTCTTTTCCACTCTCTCTCACCTAGCCGCCATCATGGAGTTAGAGATGGAGATTTTCGGAGTCGATTCTGCCGCGCGATAATTTAGAGACGGGACACATGGACCATTGAACAAAAATTTACGAGAATTGATTGAATACGCAAAAAGGTAAGTTTTTCATATTCATCTTTTCATTAAAATCAATGAACAAACAAACTGATATTGTCTTTGGGAATCCGGATATGATTTTTTAAATTTTCGCTGTGCATGATACTAGGATTCCCAACAAATACAACTTATAGCCCTATTACAGTCTATATCCTCGTTGACATCAAGGGCATAATCCTATCACAAGGTGGATGGTATTGATGCTAGACACATATTGGGAATATAACTTGACTATTTAACGTACATTCATTAATATAAAGACTAAAATAATTAACTGCTAAAGATATTTACATTACTTTTTATTTAATTTTAACTTTTCTAAATTATTTTATTTTAAATTTCTTTTCTCCTTCATTTCACATCTTATTCCCCAATTACTCTCATTCCCAAAACCCTAACCCCCATACACTTTTACCTTACCAACACATTCACCCTCAGCACCAACTATTCAAACTCAAGTCGCCATATCAATCACCCACACCGCAACCACCACCTGCATCTTCCGACTGCCTCTGATAGCCCATTGCCACTACCCCAACCACCGCCAACTACTACTTCGTGCGAGCCTCCATCGTCGCTGCCCTGCAATCTTCCATCAACGCCACTCTCGAAAGATTCCATCATCTCACGAAACCCCACAGATCTACCGTCTTTGTGGTGTCACCCTTCTCAACCCTCGCCCAACTGCCACTTTCGGTGCCCCTCGCCCCTCCATCTACCTTCGCTACCACACGCTTTAACAAATTGGCGCCCCTGCACCAAAATCCTCATCCGGTCACCACCACTCCTCAATAATGTTAGGAATGTGCCCTCGTTATGCCAATGAGGAATTAGATTAAGTAGGGCACTTCATTGTATTATACACCTAATCATATATAGAGAGAGGAGTTATCTTATGTTCATGTAAACCTTCATGACATTTGTTGTTGGGTTTCACGAAAAATAACATAAACGCAGCGGAAGGATTTCAAAAATTAATTAAAACTCAAAGTGTTCTCTAATTGCATAATTGAATCTAAAATTCTTTAACGAATAAATCAACTTACCCGTTGAAACAAGGTGATAGGAGAATCCAATTCTTCTTCAACTCTTCGAATTGATGAACTTCTTGAGTTCTTCAATCCTCGTATTCTTCAAGTCTTGATTTCTTGAAGCTTCTTGAAAATTAATCCAAACAACGAAGCACGTTGTCTCTAAATAATCACGCACAAATTGATGATGAAAAACAAATCCCACTTCTTTCTCTATAAGGGAGACGGCTGGTGTGTATAGAGAGGGTGGATATTTTTCTTCTTCTAATATTTAGAGAGTTACAATGAATTGTATCTTGTGTGTTGTATGTCTAGGTTAAAGTCAAGAGAAGTCTTTTATAACTCAATGACTTATTGATCAAGACAAAACAAAAGAGACCACCTTGATCATCTTTCTAGACCTAATGTGGACGCCCCATATGGGGGCGGGAATTTTTTTTTTTGCTTTTTTTAATTAATCCTTTATTCAATTAATAATTTATTTTATCCAATAAATAAATAATTTAATTAAATAATAAAATTAATTAATTAGATAAATTAATTCATTAATATATTTCTCCAAGAAATTAATTAATAATTAATCTTATCCATTTAATTAATTATCTTATCCAATAAGTAATTAATTAGCTATTCAATTTATCCAATAAATTAAATTTCTCCAAAATAAAATAGAAAATAGAAAATCCTTTTCAATTTTCTTCATCAATTCTTTAGCGCGACTCTTTAGGTTAGTTTCATTTGCCAATGAGAGGAAACCAAAAGAAGTGGGTAACACCTAGCTAGTCACGTGGCCCACTTCGTAGCCCAAATGAAAAACGAATGAATGGATCATTCCACAACCTTCCAATCGTAAATACCATATATGTATAAACCCTTTGTTCTCATTCCCCTGTTAAGTGAGAGTCATGGTTATGTCAAACTCACTGGACTTGACCATATGTATAAATTATAATAATATGAGATCATTGAGATCGATTAAGTGACTAGCACAATCGTCTCTTTTGCTTTGTCCAAAGACTTTGATCTCTATTTATCTATAATCACATAGGGTACATTCTCATTCACTTATGAGAGAACAAATCTCATATTAGTTATCTGCTAAGACTACCACTTGCCCATCAAGTCCGCATTTCGAGGTCGACCCCACCAACGGGTGAATTGGGTCTAACTACTTTAGTGAAAGACTTGACGTCACAAGTGCATCTTCAGCCTGATACTTCAGGTCAAAGGTTCACATGTACCTTTTACGCATAATCAGTTCTGTCATTGACAGTCATAGAGTGAAAACCCATGTGAGAGAACCAATGCGAGTCGTGTTCAAGCATATCAGTTCCACTGATGTGCCTACACTCTTAAGCTCCCACCATCACATGTTCAACTGGCACTCCCATGTCAGAGCTAAGATTGTACAAGTATTCGAAGTCTTTATTTGCCCATTAAAGATTTCATATGACTTGCGAATTAGTTTTAGTAATCAAGGTTGATTTCTCTAGTGTCATTCTTCCTATCCCATAGGAAGTAAAGGGATCGCACTGACAACACGGACAAAATATTTTACACAACTTATAGATGCAGATAAGAATTAAGTGAAAACTAAAAGATGCCTTTTATTATAAATAATATTTAACTTCAATACAAGATATATGCCCTATTCATACTATCCTCTATGGCATCTTAGGGCATAATCCTAACGTTTGTAAGTAATGAGCAAATAACTAGTCCATGTGTCTCAAGGAAAGTCTTCAACTCCTTATGGGATAAGGAGAAGGGCACTGGAAGGACTTAGTACTTGAACACTCAAAAGGGTTCGCAAGTCAAAGAATCTTAATTGGGCATTAAGATTCAAATAGACTTGTACGACACATGTGTTGGGAACTATACGAATAAAACGCAGCGGAAAGTAAATTTAATTCCCAAAGTCCGAATCATCTCTAATCCTCGTGTTTAATTGTGTATAGAAAAATTACCGTTCTCGCGTATGTTGATTTCTGAACGTGATCCTTTTCTCTAACGCCGAATTTGCCAATGTCTCTAATTCGTCACACCGGAATCAAAAACAAAAAACTCCTCCTTTCTTCCTTGTCAAAGACGGCTAGAGAGAGAGAGAGAGAGGTGGGAGACTTTTTCTTGGAAAGAAAGTTATGTAAGTTGCCTTGTGTTATTTTTCACCTTCTGATATATTTATATCATTATGAAACAATAACACTAGCATGCAAGAGCCCTATTTGGGCTTCCATTTGGCCGCCCCTTAGTGGGCTCGGAAGCCTTCGGGCTTTCGTCTTGCTTGCTAATTAATTAATCGGATAATTTATTTATCCAATAAATAAATTGATATTCCAATTAATTAAATTCCTAATTAATTTATAATTCAATTTCTCCAAGAAATTAATTAACTCATTAATTTAATTAATTAATTAAATTATCCAATAATTAAATAATTAATTACGGCATCCAATGCTGTGAATTTCTCTCAAGTCTTTTTCCCATGTTTTTCCTTTTGCACTTCCTTTAAGCGCGCGACTCTTTAGGTTCATCTCAAAGGCAATTGGGAGGAATCCAAAGGGGTGTGAGTGACACCTAGTCAGTCTCGTGGCTCACACCGTAACCCAATTGAAAATGAATGAATAGGATCATTCCAAACCTTTACGCTGTGAATACCGTACGTGTATAAACCTTTTATTCTTATATCCCAGTCAAGTAAGAGTCATGGTTTAAAGTCAAACTCATATAACTTGACCATATGCCTAAGCTTATAATAAGTCGAGGTATTTAAATGCTTTGGCCAAAGACTTTCATCCTCACTTATTCATGACCGCATAGGATATTTTACTCATTCACTTATGAGAGAATAGATTTCAAATTGCAAATCAGTTAACAATGCTACTTGCCCATCAAGTCGCACTTCGAGGTCGATTCCACTAACAGGTGATTTCAATCTAACTACTCTAATGACAGACTTAATGTCACAAGTACATCTTCAACTCGATTTCTCAGGTCAGAGGTTCACACGTACCTATCACTACTTATCAGTTTCATCATTGACTGTCAATGAGTGAATACCCATGTGATGAACTGATGCAAGCCGTGTTCGAACATATCAGTCCAACTGACATGTCTATGATATAAGTTCCCACTACCATTTCCATAGTGTACGACTGGCACTTTCTCTGTCGAAACTTACATCATACAAGTCTTTATTCACTATTGATGTCCAATCAATATTTTTTAGACTTGCGAACCCTTTTAGAAGTCAAGGGTCAAACCATTCTAGTGCCTTTCCTCCTATCCCATAGGAGTAGAAGGTTCACCTTGTCATCAAGGACTTTACGTTGTTTATTCACACCTTATAAATGCCTATAAGAAAACAACAATCAACTGCTTTATATTAATAGAAAAACCATAGTTTAGTTACAATGTTTATGCCCTATAAATCTATCCTCTTTATGGCATTCGAGGGCATATACTCTAACAACATGCTCTGACAAACAGTGTTATTCGAACAATATGGGATAGTGGGAGTTTGTGTCATAGATATATTAATAAAATTAATGTATTCAAACACGACTCATAGTAATCCGATCACATGGATTTTTACTCAATGGCTGTCACTGATTAAATTACTGACTATGATAGTATGCGTGAGCCTTTGACATGAGGATTCACTGTCACGATGTGCTTGAGACGTTGGATCTATTTCTAGAGTAGTTAGGCCTAATTCACCCATTGGTGGAGCTGACCTTGAAGTGCGATCCCAATGGGCAAGTAGCAGTTGTGAAGTGATTGCCAAAACAGGAGAACTGACCAAAACAGATACCCTATGCAATCATAGGTAACTGAAATGGAAAGTCTTTGGCCAAAACAGGAGAACTGACTCGTGTAGGACACGAAGGACAGTTTAGTCATTTCATGTTAATATGATTCACAACATAGCATCGAGTTATGTGAGTTTGACATATTCCATGACTCTCACTCGATCGGGTACATCAATGAAAAATTTATACTCATATGGAATTCATAGTCAAGAGGTAAGTAATGACATAGTCATTCGTACTTGGTTGGGCTATAATGTGGGGCCACGGGGTTGGTTAGGTGTCACGCACATCCTTTGGTATCCTCCCATTGTCAATCAAGACGAACCTAGAGAGTCGCGCTACCAGGAATGAGCGAGAAATCACATTGTGTACTTGGAGGGAAATTTTGATAATTTGTCATTAGATGGACAAATTTAATTGAGTGCACGAATTAATTTAATTAGTTGTTTAATTGGATTAAACAATGAAACATTAAATTAATTTTATTTGCATATTTAATTTGAATATTTATTTAACTAAGTTAAATGAATTTGGTTGAATTAAATATTAATTTTATCACATACATATTTAATTAGATTAAATATGAAATGTAATTAAATTGAAGTGGACTAAGTTGAATGGGCCAACTTAGCCCACTTGGTCGTCCACATGGGCCTATGAGGCGTGTAACCTAGGTCCAAGTAGGAGGATTGTATTTAAATCGTCCAACACTTAAGACTTAGATTAAGATCTTATCAGTTGTCACCAAAATTACACATTAGAGTAGGGAGAAAATATTCTCTCCCTCTTCTTCTCTTCTAGCCGCCATTTGGAGATGGAGGAAGATTTTCGGCAAACTCTACATGCGATTCCCTAGAGGCAGGAGTCCCGGGGATTGCTGCTGTAAACGGTAGATCAAGAAATGAAACACGCTACTGTTGGGAAAAATTGCATAAAATCAAATAACGCAGCGGAAGAACATATATATTTAAATCCCAGTGGCTCATCTCCATTTCTCGTATTTAAATTGAGTTTCAAATTCAATTACCAGTCTTCGCGTATGTTGAATTCTGAACCAGCTTTCCAATCCCTTCTTGAACAGCAAATCCGTTGTTGTCTCTAAATTGCCACGCCGGAGTCAAAAGCGAAAATCCTCTTCTTTTATCTTGAGGGAGACAGCTAGAGAGAGAGAGAGAGAGGATGGAGTGTTTTGACTTGGAGAGAAAGTTATATGTTCATCACTTGGTTAATTTTCTCTAAGTAGTATATTTATACTACAATGAAACAATAACCTAGGCCTAAAAAACTCCCTCATACTTGGACGCCCACTTTGAGGCTTTTAAAGCCTTCGGGCTTTAGGCCTATTATGCTATTTAATTAATTAAATAATTATTATTATTTATCCAATAAATAAATTAATTAAATAATCAATTAAATCCATGTTAATTTTATAATTAAATTCCTCTAAGGAATTAATTAATTCATTAACGTAATTAAATAATAAAATCATCTAATGATTAATTTATTAATCACGATATCCAATACCGAAAATTCTCTCAAGTAGAAGGTTTGCCTTATTCTCAAGGACTTTACGTTGTTTATTAACACCTTACAAATGCCTATAAGAAAACAACAAGATAATGCCATATTTATAATAAAAATATATTGTTTAGTTACAAGTCAATGCCCTATAAATCTGTCCTCTTTATGGCATTTGAGAGCATACACTCTAACAATGTCCCACTTGCACTCAATGCCATTTGCTATGGTATTTAATACCCGTCCCTTCGAGATGTTTTTCTAGCACCACCTGTGCCAATGGCTTGGTCAATGGATTAGTGACATTGTCAGCTGAGGCTATTTTCTGAACAGATATTTCTCCTCATGCAACGATCTCTCTTATGATGTGATATCTCCTCTCGATGTGTTTGGACTTGTTGTGAGACCTTGGTACCTTTGCTTGCGCTATTGCTGTAGTGTTCTCACAATAAAGTGTCAATGAGAGCTTTATGCTAGGAACCACTTGAAGTTCTTCTATGAACTTCCTTATCCAAACAGCCTCTTTAGCTGCCTTAGAGACAGCTATGTATTCAGTCTCTGTAGTGGAATCTGCGGTTGTGCTTTGTTTGGAACTTCTCCAAGTCACCGACCCACCATTGAGGGTGAATACGAATCCTGAGGTGGATTTTCGGTCATCGACATCAAATTGAAAATCCAAATCAGTGTACCCATCCACTCTCAGGCTACCACTCCCATACATGAGAATCATATCCTTGGTTCTCTTCAGATACTTTAGGATATTCTTCACAGCTATCCAATGTTCCTTGCCTGGGTTTTCTTGAAATCAACTAACAATGCTTACCAAATGAGCAATGTCAGGTCTAGTACACAACATTGCGTACATCAGGCTACCCACTGCTGATGCATAGGGTACAGTGCTCATTTCCTTTTTATTTTCCTCACTTTGAGGACACATAGATTTTGGGAGATGTATCCCATGTCTCATTGGCAGGAATCCTTTCTTAGAATCCTCCATCCTATATCTCTTCAGGACCTTTTCTAAGTAAAGGGCTTGAGGGAGCCCTATCATTCTATTTGTTCGATCTATGAAGATTCGAATCCCTAGAATATAAGTTGCCTCTCCCAAGTCTTTCATGGAGAAAGTACTCGAAAACCACTTCTTTACAGTGGTGAGCATTCATTTATCATTTCCTATGAGTAATATGTCATCTACATATAACACAAGGAATGTTATCTTGCTCCCACTAACCTTCTTGTAAACACATGGCTCGTCTTCTTTCTTGATGAAGTCAAATCCTTTGACAGCCTCATCAAAATGTAGATTCCAGCTACGGGACGCTTGCTTAAGTCCATTAATGGATCTCTCAAGCTTACACACCTTATGAGTATGCTCCTCGGATACAAAACCTTTAGGCTATTCCATATAGATATCGTCTTCTAGGAATCCATTTAGGAAAGCAGTTTTGACATCCATTTGCCATATTTCATAGCCTAGGTGTGTGGCTATTGCAAGTAGAATCCTTATTGATTTGATCATAGCCACTGGCAAAAAGGTTTCTTGGTAGTCAATTCCTTCTTTTTTACTATACCCTTTCGCCATTAGCCTGGCTTTGTAGGTGTCAACCTTGCCATCAACACCAATCTTTCTCTTGTAAATCCATTTGCACCCGATTGGTTTTACCCCTTCAGGTTGGTCCACAAGTTTCCAGACTTGGTTTGCATGCATCGAATCGATCTCAGTTTGCATAGCTTCACGCCATCTAGTAGTATCCACGTCCACCATTGCTTGATCAAAAGTGGAGGGATCATCTCCATGATCCTCCTCTAATACAGAATGAAGGTCCAGCTCCCTCTGTACTAGATATCCATACCTCCCAGGCGGTTGAGGTACTCTACTTGATCTTTGCAGCTGTGGTTGTGTTACAGAAGGTTCGGTTTTCACTTCTTGTGTAGATGTATCCACTGGAGTCTCATTTTGTTCTTCTAAAACAATGTTTCTACCCGCTCCTCCTTCATGAATGAACTCATCTTCAAGAAAGTGGGCTTGTAAAGCTACAATGATCCTTTGATCATCGTGTAGATAAAAGAGGTATCCCATTGAATCCTCAGGATATCCAATGAAACGTCATTTCAAGGATCTAGCCTCCAACTTGTCCACTTTGGTCTTTTTGACATAAGCCAGACATCCCCAAATCTTGATGTGATTAAGACTTGGTTTCCTATTCCTCCATATCTCATAGGGAGTCATAGGAATGGACTTGGACGGACATCTATTTAAAATGTGTACAGCTGTAAGCAGCGCATGACCCCCACAGTGAAATGGGTAAGTCAGTGTAGCTGAGCATGGAGCGAACCATGTCCAACAAGGTTCGATTCCTTTGCTCTGCTACTCCATTTAACTGTGGTGTCACTGGCGGTGTGAGCTGTAATTCTATACCATTCTCTATGAGGTATATATCAAACTAATCGCTCATATATTCTCCTCCTCGATCCGATCGAAGAGTTTTTATATGTTGACAAGTTTGATTTTCCACTAAAGCCTTGAATTCTTTGAACTTTTCAATGGATTCAGACTTATGTCTCATCATGTACACTAGACCATATCTTGAATGGTCATCAGTGAAGGTGATGAAGTAAAGGAAACCTCCTCGTTCCATTTCTCCAAATGGACCACAAACATCAGTGTACACTAAGCCTAAGATTTGTGAGGCTCTTTCAAAAGTCCCTGTGAAGGGGGATCTAGCCATCTTGCCTTTGAGACAAGATTCACAAGTAGGATAGGGATTCAATCCCAATGGACCGATTAGTCCATCTTTCTCCATTTTGCAAATTTTATGTTTGCCGACATTGCCTAGTCTAAGATGCCAAATCAATCTTTGGTTTATTCAAAGCCTACTACCTTTCCTTTGTATAGTATTCACAGAACACTCATTCTGGACATTAAGGTAATACAATCTATTTATTAAAGAAGCAAAGGCTACTAATTTATTACCATAATAAATATTGCATCGTTCATTAATAAAACGGAAAGTATAACCAAGTTTAACTAAAACGGGAATAGAAATAATGTTTTTAAGCCCATTTGGCAAAACTAAAACATTATCCAGGAATAGTATATGTCCAGAATTTAAAAGAAATGAGGTAGATCCAATTCCAATAGCTGCGACGCTATGCCCGCTGCCTACTTTTATCTTCACGTCATCACTGTCTAACTTCCTTCCTCGCACCAGATCCTGATTCATACAACAAATGTGAGCACTAGCTCCAGAATCAAGAATCCAAGACATAGAGAAAACGGTCATAGAACAATAAGTTTCATGAACATAAAGTTCCATACCTTGTGCGCCCGGCCCCATGTTTGGACAGTTCCTCCTCTAGTGGCCCAGCTCACCGCAGTGTAGGCATCTGTCCGTCTTTTGTGGCCCTTTACAGTTGCGATTCCCAGGAGCTTTCCCTTTTCCTTTATTGACACCACCCTGAGCTCCAAGCTCGCTACTCTACTTCTTGGCTTTCTTCTTCTTATTCTTCGCCCGTTTGGGCCCAGAAGAGATAACCAATGCAGTTTCCTTTCCCTTGGGCTTCAATTGAGATTGTGCAGTGTTTAATTTATTCATTAGCCTGGCTAAGTTGCATTCAATCTCATTGCAATTGAAGTTTATGACAAATTGGGAAAAAGAATCAGGAAGAGACTGTAAAATAAGATCGGTTTGAAGATGTGGGTTCATTGTAAAATCGAGAGCCTCTAATCTCTCGATCCTCGAGATCATCTTGAGGAAATGATCCCCAACTTTCTCACCTTCTCTCATTTTGGCCCGAAGAGCTCTTTAGATATCTCATATCTAGCAGTACGGCTGTGCTCACCATAAAGCTAGACCAAGTGTGCCAAGATAGCCCTCGCTGTGGTCATCTTCTCATGGGACCTCTGAAGCTCGTTTGTCATTGAGCTAAGAATGTACCCACGCACTCGGACGTCGTCCTTTACCCATTTTTCATGAGCTTGGACTTCTTCCTCGTTGGCACGTGCTCTGGCAGGAGGAGCAGGGATGTCAGTGTCCAACACGTATCCCAAGGACTCCATGTTGAGAACTATTCTCAAGTCCCTTAGCCAATCCACGTAGTTGGGTCCGGTAAGGATGTTCTCTTCGAGTAAAACGAAAAGTGGGTTGATAGTCATTTTTGTTTTGAGAGAGATAAATTAAAAAATAGCTGCAGAAAATAAACCATACTATATTAGACTTGTGTAACTAAACTAAAACCAAGTCTAAAATCAAGGACTTCGACTTATAACTTGGCTCCCACTACATCTTTCGAGATTCACACTCCCACTGTGAAAAACGAAAGTGATCGTTGTAATGTACTTCGTGGTGGGGATTGTGTTCTTTAATTAATCTAATGGATGACAACCCTTTAACGATATTTGGTCCATTATTTAATTAAAGTGATGTCCAACATCAATCTATCCAATAGATGGTTCAATCGTTTTTTTCCCATAATCCACCAAAACCGCAACCTTTTAACGATTTATAGGCTTTGTGGACTATCTAAGTTTATTCTCGCTAACTCCTCATAATCTAACATTTGTATTTCACCTTGTAACCCTTGAACGATATTTGGGGTGAAATATGTCTAGATTAAGGCATCTAATGCACTTAATAAAATTCTAGAATTAAATCTTGATATACGATCCCCACTTACTGGGAAGATGCCATATACTAGGTTTAATACTTAATTTTATTAATTTTAGTGGACGGAAAGGATGCCTAGCACCCCTTACTAACTTAGTACAATTTTTGTTTGGGAGAATTCATATTCTAAACATTTATCTAAGTATCACTTTGCACATTATTCAATTTATATAGCGCATATTGATAACATACATGCTTCATACAACTAATGAACATGCATTGAAAGCAATAAACCAACACATATGACCATGGGCTTTATCTAGAGGGCCCAAGCCAATGGGCCATCATAAAAAAGAAAAAGAAAAAGAAAAATAAGCCTAGCTATTCTTTGTGGGCTCCAAGCTCCTCTTCTTTTGGATTGATCTCCTCTTGAAAGGCCTATTCTATTTCTATCTATTACATGAGATTATTAAACAACCCATACATAATTCTAGAAATAAAATAAACTGACTCAATTCCGGCCCTTACAACCCATAAAAGGAAATACAATCAAAAGAATTAAATCTAAGTCCATGGACAATGTCACCATCATATAATACATACTTGCAAAAAATAAAGCAATTATGTTGGTGATTAAGTTAATAATTAATTAGTCCAACTAATTAACTTCCTCAATAAAATTCCAATTTTTATTGAAAATCTTGATAATAAACCATTTAGTGAGAATCCTTTATTTAAATAAATAACTTAATCAAAAAATTCTCCAAGAGTCATTAATTAATTATTTCACTTAAATAAATAATATTCAATAAAACAATTCGGGCTCGATTTCATCAAATACAAATTACCAATCATTGGCATATTTAAATTCAATTAATTAGGCCCAAAACTAATTTATTGAAAAAGTCCATAATTTTAATTAAAACAATTGGACTTATTTAATTAAATCTGGGTATTCATCCTTTTGACCCACCCGGATAACTAAAATAGCTCAAAACCCTTTTATTTAAAAAATTGGACCCGAAAAAAAATAACCCGACCCGTTAGGACCCGGGTCATAGACCCGGGCCCACAAAACAAGGCCCCCATGCGCCAGGTGCATGGCACGACGTCATGAGTCTGGCCGCGCGCTACTTGCATGATGCCTGCGCACCACATCGTGCATTCTGTGCGCAGCGTGAGCTGTCTGCACGCTGGGCATGTCATTTCCGTCATGCTTGTCGCGGGATTTTTCGGACCCGATTCTCACAAAAATTAGATTTTTCAATTCACAAGTCATCATACTACAACATACATGAATTAAACGCAGAAAAATCATGGATTACTATCATGAAAAACATATTCAAAACATGCTTCCAAAACGCGAAAAACACATAATCATGTAATCAACTAAATACAGAAATCAGAGATTGGCTCTGATACCACTGTTGGAAAAAATTGCATAAAATCAAATAACACAGCGGAAGAATATATATATTTAAATCCCAGTGGCTCATCTCTATTTCTCGTATTTAAATTTGGTTTCGAATTCAATTATCGTTCTTCGAGTATGTTGAATTCTGAACCAGCTTTCCAATCCCTTCTTGAACAGCAAATCCGTTTTTGTCTCTAAATTGTCACGCCGGAGTCAAAAGCGAAAATTTTCTTCTTTTCTCTTGAGGGAGATGGCTAGAGAGAGAGAGATGATGAAGTGTTTTGACTTGGAGAGAAAGTTATATGTTCGTCACTTGGTTAATTTTCTATAAGTAGTATATTTATACTACAATGAAACAATAACCTAGGCCTAAAAAACTCCCTCATACTTGGACGCCCACTTTGAGGCTTTTAAAGCCTTCGGGCTTTAGGCCTATTATGCTATTTAATTAATTAAGTAATTAATATTATTTATCCAATAAATAAATTAATTAAATAATCAATTAAATCCATGTTGATTTTATAATTAAATTCCTCTAAGGAATTAATTAATTAATTAACTTAATTAATTAATAAAATCATCTAATGACTAATTAATTAATCACGATATTCAATACTGAAAATTCTCTCAAGTCTTTTTCCATGAGTTTCCTTTTGCACTTCCTTTAAACGCGACTCTTTAGGTTTGTCTCAAAAGACAATTGGGAGGAAACCAAAAGGATGTGAGTAACATCTACCCAGTCACGTGGCTCACATCGTATCCCAATTGAGAACGAATGAATGGGATCATTCCAAACCATATACGCTGTGAATACCGTACGAGTATAAACCTTTTATTCTTATATCCCAGTTAAGGGAGAGTCACGTTTAGTCAAACTCACATGACTTGACCATAGGCATAGCTAATAATGAGTCGAGGTCATTTTATGTTGGGAAAAATTGCATAAATTTAAATAACGCAGCGGAAGAATATATTTAAATCCCAGTGGCTCATCTCTATTTCTCGTATTTAAATTGAATTTCGAATTCAATTACCATTCTCGCGTATGTTGAATTCTAAACCAGCTTTGCAATCCCTTCTTAAACAGCAAATCCATCGCTGTCTCTAAATTGCCATGCCGGAGTCAAAAATGAAAATCTTCTTCTTCTTCTTCTCTTGAGGGAGACGGATAGATAGAGAGAGAGAGAGAAAGGATGGAGTGTTTTTACTTGGAGAGAAATTTTGTGTTAATTCACTTAGTTATTTTTTCACTGAGTAGTATATTTATACTACAATAGAAAACAATAACCTAGGTCTCCAAAACCCTATTGAAAGTGGACGCCCACTTCAAGGCTTTTAAGCCTTCGGGCTTTAGTCCTATTTTGGTTTTTAATTAATTAAATAATTAATATTATTTATCCAAGAAATAAATTAATTAAATAATTAATTAAATTCATGTTAATATTATAATTAAATTCCTCTAAGGAATTAATTAATTCATTACTTAATTAATTAATAAAATCATCTAATGATTAATTAATGAATCTCGATATCCAATACGGAAAATTCTCTCAAGTCTTTTCCATGATTTTCCTTTTGCACTTCCTTTAAGCGCGACTCTTTAGGAAGTACAAGGTTTGCCTTTATTCTCAAGGACTTTACATTGTTTATTTAACACCTTACAAATGCCTATAAGAAAACAACAATATAATGCCTTATAAATAAAAAGATATTGTTTAGTTACAAGTCAATGCCTTATAAGTCTATCCTCTTTATGGAATTTGAGGGCATATACTCTAACCTTTTATGCTTTGGCCAAAGACTTTTAACCTCACTCATTCATGACTGCATAGGATATTTAGCTCATTCACTTATGAGAGAATAAATCTCATTTTGCTAATCAGTTAAAAATGCTACTTGCCCATCAAGTCGCACTTCGAGGTCGATCCCACCAAATGGGTGATTTGGATCTAACTACTCTAATGACAGACTTGATGTCACAAGTACATTTTCAACTCGATTCCTCAGGTCTAAGGTTAACGCGTACCTATCACAACTTATCAGTTTCATCATTGACTGTCAGTAAGTGAATACCCATGTGATGAAACCGATGCGAGCCGTGTTCGAACATATTAGTCCAACCGATATGTCCATGACATAAGTTTCCACTATCATTCACATAGTGTTCGACTGACACTTTCTCTGTCAAAACTTATATCATGCAAGTCCTTGTTCTGTATTGATGTCCAGTCAAATACTTTCTTAGACTTTCGAACCCTATTTAGAGAATAAGGATCAAACCATTCTAGTGTCATTCTTCCTATCACATAGGAAGTAGAAGGCTTGCCTTATTCTCAAAGACTTTACGTTGTTTATTAACACCTTACAAATGCCTATAAGAAAACAACAAGATAATGCCTTATATATAAGAGAAAATAGCAGATACCCCCCCAAACTATGAGGTGATGTGCGCTTTGACCCCCAAACTATTAAAAGTTGCACTCAACACCCTAAACTATCATATATGTGCACTTTGCCCCCTCGGTCAGCTTCGTGCAGCACACAGGGGGCAAAGTGCTATAAACCGCATAGGTGAGGGGGCAAAGTGCACATCACCTCATAGGTTGGGGGGGTATCTGCTATTTTTTATTTATTTTTTAAATTCAAATATTCTTAATATTATCTTAACCCCCCTCGGTCAGCTTCGAGAAAATTTTTACCCATTCATCGTTCAATTTAAATCATACATATTGGGATTTATTTGGATTTTTCTTGAAATACTATTTCTAGGTTTGAAATAAATAATTTTCAAATATGAAAATAAGAAAAATAAAAATAAAACATGAAAGTAAATAAGAAAACAATGAAAAGAAGTATAAATTCAAATATTCATAATTTTTTAAAAATAAAAAAGACAATTCAAAAATCCAGAAACATGAAAATAAAAAAAAAAAATGAAAAAAGTATAAAAATTAAAAATTAAAAATAAAAAAAATAAAAAAATTAGCAAAAATTTTAAAAAATAAAAAAATCTGGTGATGTGCGCTTTGCCCCCTCACCTATGCGATTTGTAGCACTTTGCCCCCTGTGTGTTGTCCAAAGCTGACCGAGGGGGCAAAGTGCACATATATGATAGTTTAGGGTGTTGACTGCAACTTTGAATAGTTTAGGGGGCAAAGTGCACATCACCTAATAGTTTGGGGGGGGGGGTATCTGCTATTTTCTCTATATATAATAAAAATATATTGTTTAGTTACAAGTCAATGCCCTATAAATCTATCCTCTTTATGACATTTGAGGGCATACACTCTAACAGCTATAACGAGGTTAATCAATCCTTTTGCGTATTTCTTGTTTTTGTTTAAAATCAATTGTAGCCCAAATTTATCCATGGCTTCAGGAATCGAAATTTTATTCCGATGCATTGTCGTGTATCGATTCCCAACAAATAAATCCTCTGTTGTATCTTATCAAAAAAAATAATAATCCTCTATTGTCATCGCAGCAGCGGCGTTGTGATCCAATAAAGGCCATACATTATATACATAGATACACACAATATATATTTATATATCCATATATTTATATTATGTGTATGCATAATAATTTATATAATATATGTCTATATTTTTAATTTACAATTAATAATTTAATATAAATATAAAATATGTTTTATATGGATTTAAAATGAGTCATTGTGGATCTATGGTTATTATCATTTAAATGAATAAATATGTAGAACTTAATATTGACCGTCGATCTTTGACTTATTTGATCCAATAGTTGATAGATTAGGGGCAAAATTATCATATAATGGCAAAAACAACACAACCACCCACAAAATGCACGAGTGAGGTGCGTAGGGAGATTAATTGCTTTTTTTTTTTTCACATGAATTTTTTTGCTACTTATGAATTTTACGGGTGGTTTGTTGCATTTAACTCTATTATTTATAGATTAGTTGCCAATTTAAAATATAAACTTTTCTTGCATGTGAAAACATGATCCCCAAATGGAGAAACTTGATTAAAAAATAAACCCAAGAATTTAGTAATAAATGCAAATCATATTTCGTAATAAAATAGACAATGACATATGTGTTTGATGATAAGCTCGTATTATGTTGTGTTTTATTCCACATTTTTGGTGTTTGATCATAGTATTTTGGCCCGATTTTATCTTCTTTTAATCCTAAATTCGACTTTTGTACTGTAGGTACTAAAAAGGTGTTTTCAAATCAAATGAGGAGCAAAGACAAACAAAGAATTCTGCAATCCACAGTGCCATGATAGACAAATCTGAGGGCCGACGGATAGAGGTTTAGCTCAATTCAGAGCGCCGCGGTGGACAGAACCTTCACAAAAGCATAGCGTCGTGCCGCGACGATGGGTTAGTAATTTTGTTTTGGTAGGTTTTATTTTTCATGGACTCTTGCCTTCAAAATATAAAAGAACTATATATGAGAGTCATATAACATATAGAGAACGAATTTTTAAGGAAGAATACAAAAAATTCCTCTCTTGCACATCCACGAACACGAAGAACATATCAAGAGCAAGGATTCAAGCAATGAACTTAAGACGAAGTCTTGAAGAGAGAAACGAGCATTGGTTTTGGGAGTTTAATTGTTTCCTTATCTTCTCCTTTACTTTTGTTTAGAGCTGTGTTTTCTAGGTTGATTTCGAGTTTTACTTAGCGATTATGAACTAATTTTCTAGAACTAAGGCCATGTGAAGGCCGGATTATGCTTTGCTTTACTATGATATTTCGATTTTATGGATTATTTTGATTATGCTAGTGTGTGTTATTATTTCTTATGCTTATGATTGTCTAGCCAATAATTACATGTATTGATGTCTAATTGAATCCGAGAGAAAATTTACTAGAATAACATCTCAGGTATCAGTATCACACATCGAAATGTAGAACTGATTAGACATAGATTTGATTCCCTTGTGTGATGTTTACTAGAATTCCACAGTAAATGATTAATGCATGTTTATTAATTAAATTCTCATAGAAATATAGGGAATTATTAATAGGCATAGAATTCTTACACCAAGAGATTGTGTATTAAGTACATCATGGAATTTGACTGTATCATAATTGATCTAAAATCTGTAGAGTTAAATATCACAATGAATCTCGTATAATTCGGTATGATCGTGTGCCTTGATTGTTTTCTCTTAATTGTTAAATATCAACTTTTCCTGAATATTATTGCATTTAATTACTGTTACTTTAGGATAAATAATTAATTAATCACACTATCTTAAATCGATTGATTTAATTTAGGAAAAGTTCCTCGTGGGAAATGATATCTAGACTCACGTCCACTTTATTACTTGAACAAACCAATATAGTTGTTAGGATTTCTCTGATCATTTGATCAAATCCCTAACATTTCTACGGCCTTCTTTGATCATCCATTGATCCTATAGAGATAATGCGAGATGATGAACTTATCTTCTTCCGATATTTTTTCATCTAAAATAAAAAGAAAGTGATAAGGCATTTGCATGTGTAGAGCCACATGTTACCAAACTGTGTGTGAAAATTTCCAAGGAAATCCAGATTAGCAAAAATATAATAGACCCAAACCCCACCGCTACAAGTTTTGTATTGGGGTCCTTTCCAATAAGTCTCTATCAATTTCCACAAAAGGACACAATTCTTAATGAGAATACAGATTTATATGAAAGAAAGAAACAAAAGTGAATGCCAGAAATCAACTGGAAAGGCAATTTTACCTCGATCACCCAAAAGACCTCAGCACCACTCAAAACGTAAACATACAAATGGAAAACCATATAATATTATATATATATATGTATATATACAGCTATAAAATGACTCAATTTCCCTTGCATCAGACCATCATTCACGACAGCGATCGATCTGTCAATTGCCCTCCTCAATCTTTCCTTCTTCCTTTACCAAGAAAATTGCACGTCTATCCCCGTATATTCCACACACACACACACATACTTATACATATTTTAATATATAATAGATACATATATATGCATATATATATATATATATATATGTCTGTTTGTGTGTTTGTATGTATCAGGAACTGATTGAAAGATGGACCACATGTATATATATGTAAGCAGGCTAGGCATCTCATAGCTTGCTTTGCTTTAAGTGGAGACTCAACTTCTTTAGACTGCTTCCTTTTTTGTGTCATGAAAAGAAAGAAATCTTGTCAACGTTTGATAATTTAATTTGGTGGTAATAATCAAAGATTGGTAATCCCTAAGCTGATAAAATGCAGATTTTTCTATCACTAAAGCTGAAAAGCAGTTGATTCAAGGATTTTTCCTCTAGGCTGAGACATCAAATCGTACCAATTGCATTGCAAAACTATCAACATTAAATGTACCATTGTAATTAAAAGGAATTTATTTGTCCATTTAGTTATTTGTTTATTATTAATTGACCAGAGATGAGATTATAATATAATTAATCGATACTTCGATAATCGTGTTCCAACATTTTAATTATACATTACTTTGTTATGTCTCCTTTCTAATTAAGATCATCTCATTTTACGGTGATTTCATTTTCTGTCAAACTCTTGTTATGATAATTTATGAATGAAATTGAGTAATTGTTAAATTTGTAACCAATATTGAAAAATAGCATTAATGATAAGATGGACATTTCGCAATCGAATCTTTTCATGTTGGATATCTCGGCATGAACATTCTTTTCCTCAACTTTTTCACTAAATTTAGTAATAAAAACTTAAAAATTCTTCACATTTGAGCTAAAAAAATGTTCAATTAGATATTTAGTTGGAGAACCAAAGTGTTCAATTAAATAATTAGCTACCAACGGGGTTGGTCCAAGTGGTAAGCAGCTTGGTTCCGCTTAAGCATGGTCTCGGGTTCAATTCCTTGTGTACGCAGTTACCCCCGTTGGGAGACTCACCCACCAGGCCAGGTGTGCGACCCGGGTCTACTAACAGATTAGTCCAGCAATATCCGGGATACTGTGGTAGACAACAACAAAAAAAAAAAAATTAGATAATTAGTTAGAGAACCAAAAAGTATCATCAAATCACATAGTAATTAAAAAATCCAAATAACAAAGCATCTGAAATAAAAAATTCTAGAGATGTAACTCCAAATTCCCCAAAGGTTAAATTTATTAATAATAAAATATAAAACTTTCCATGATTTAATCGTGAATTTTATTATGTATTAAGGGATAATTACATAATATCCCTCTGTGATAAGCGAAACATGCGCCAAACTGCCTTGTGTTACGTTTTTTGCGTAGCGCCCTCTTGTGTTCTATTTTATTCTGCATACACTACCTTTTTTGGTATTTTTTGAATTTTTTCCCATCATAAATGTCAGTCCGAATGCTTTTTTGCCCCTACATGTTTCTAATAGATAAATAATTTAATTTGAGTTGGATCTATAACATTTATGATGAAAAAAATACCAAAAAAAATAAAAAAAGAGAGTAAATAGAATAAAATAGAACACAAGGGGGCGCTACGCAAAAAATGTAACATAGGGTAGTTTGGCGCAGGTTTCGCTTATCACTGTTGGGTTTCGCGATAAATAACATAAACATAGCAGAAGGATTTCAAAAAAATTTATTTTAAAACCCAAAGTTGAATTCAATGATCGCATATTCAAATTGCACGATAAAACGAAATTGTTGGAGAATCTTTTTTCTTCCTCCAAATTCGAAACCTTGAAGCTTTCAAATCTTCAATCCTTTGATTTGATCTTCAAAACTTGAACTTGATCCGAATTACCCAAGTAGTACGTCGTCTCTAAATTGTCACGCACGAATCAACAATCGAAAAATTCTCACTTCTTCTCTAAAGGGGCAACGGCCAGGGTTATTAGAGAGGGGAGGAATATTTTTCTTTTTCTTTCTAGGAGAGCTATGATCTTCTCATACTTGTTCAAAGTCAAAGAGTCCTTATATACCTCATGACTTATTGAACAAGCCAAAACAAAAGAACCCTAATTTAGGTCATCACATGGACGCCCATTTAGGCCTATTTGGACGCCTTCTAGAAGCCCGGGATTTGTTTTGTTTAATTAATTTCTTATTTCAATAAATAATTTATTATATCCAATAAATAAATTAATCAATCAAATAACTAATTAATTAGATAAATTAATTCATCAATATATTTCGCTAGGAAATTAATTAATAATTAATCTTATCCATATAATTAATTATTTCATCTAATGAATAATTAATTATTTAATTTATCCAATAAATTAAAACTCCTAGAACAAAATAGAAATTCTTTTTTCATTTTTCTTTGTCGATCCTTCAGCCCGACTCTTTAGGTTCGTTTCGTTTGACAATGAGAGAAAACCAAAGGAAGTGGGTAACACCTAGCTAGTCATGTGGCCCACTTCGTAACCCAAACAAAAACGAATGATAGGATCATTCTGCAACCTTTCCAATCGTAAATACCGTATATGTTAAAACCCTTTGTTCACGTTCCCCGGTCAAGTGAGAGTCATGGCTTTGTCAAACTCACGGAACTTGACCATATGTATTAATTATAATAATACGAGATCATTGAGATCGATTAAGTGCCTAGCACAATCGTCTCTTTTGCTTTGTCCAAAGACTTTGATCTCTATTTATCTATAATCACATAGGGTACATTCTCATTCACTTATGAGAGAACAAATCCCATATTAGATATCTGCTAAGACTACCACTTGTCCATCATGTCCGCATTTCGAGGTCGACCCCACCAACGGGTGAAATGGATCTAATTACTCTAGTGAAAGACTTAACGTCACAAGTGCATCTTCAGCTTGATACTTCAGGTCAAAGGTTCACACATACCTATTACACATAATCAGTTCTATCATTGACAGTCACAGAGTGAAAACCCATGTGATAGAACCAATGAGAGTCGTGTTCGAGCATATCAGTTCCACTGACGTGCCTACAATCTCAATCTCCTATCATCCCATGATACCAGACAGGCACTCCCATGTCAGAGCTAAGATTGTACAAGTATTCAAAATCTTTATTTGCTCATTAAAGACTTCATATAACTTGGGGAAAATTGCATAAGACCCCCCTGTGATATGCAAAACCTGCGCCAAACCCCCTGTGTTAATTTTTTTGCGAATCACCCCCTTGTGTTATTCTTTATTCTGCATATTCCTCCTTTTTTGGTTTTTTTTGGTGTTTTTTTCCATCATAAATGTCAATCCAAATGCATTTTTGCCCCAAACATGTTTATAATAGTTAAATAATTTAATTTGGATTGGATCTAGAACATTTATGATGGAAAAGAACTTCAAAAAAAATCGAAAAAAGGGGAATATGCAGAATAAAAAATAACACAAGGGGGTGATTCGCAAAAAAATTAACACAGGGAAGTTTGGCACAGGTTTCGCATATCACAGGGGGGTCTTATGCAATTTTCCCTATAACTTGCGAACTAGTTTTAGTAATCAAGGTCGATTTCTCTAGTGTCTATCTTCCTATCCCATAGGACGTAGAGGGATCGCACTGAAAACAGGGGCAAAGCGTTTTTACACAACTTATAGATGCAGATAGGAATTAAGTGAAAAACTAAGTAATGCCTTTTATAGATTATGAGTTAAGTTCAATACAAGATAGATGCCCTACATATTCTATCCTTTATGGCATCTGAGGGCATAATCCTGACAATCTTCCACTTGCACTCAATACCACTCATTGTGGTATCTTATACCCATCCTTTCCAGGTGTCGGTCCAAAACAGCCTGAGGTAGTGGTTTGATGAACGGGTCAGCTACATTGTCAACTGAGACTATTTTCTGCACTGCTATCTCTCCTCTGCCAACGATCTCTTTGATGATGTGAAATCTTCTCTCAATGTGTTTGGACTTGTTATGAGACCTCGGTGTTAGAGTTTATGCCCGGCGCACCAATTTTGGGCACCATTCTATGTAATAGTAACTCTAGCTGAACAATCTTTTTCATATAAATAAAGTTAATCTTTTGGCATTCTTTGTTCGTGTATATAGCTTTGTCTTAACTTAGAATAAAGTCCCGAAGGATCACACATAGCTATGGGACATCATTGCGCATCGGGAATGGCAATGATGGAATATGTCTCCAAGGCTGTGATCCTTAAACATATGTTCCAAGTCGTAAATGGGCTCGTCGAGATGAAGGGATATCGATGAGACCCAAAAGACTTGCTTATATGATGCATACTCTTGATAGAGTGTATCTCGTTCCATAGATATTGGCACGGTGAAAGCCTATGCATATATGAGGGCTCCTATTGTGGGAATAGGTATACTGAACAACCCCATGGAAGTTCTATTAAATGGAATCCCAGTCGAATCTGGAACTTCTAGTGGTCTTGTAGTATAAGAGTAATACTTAGAACCTGAGGTTCCATTGGATGTCTTGTACACAATTGGACATGTCTTGGTTTGTTACATGATTACTTAGATGATCGCAAATGGGCAAAATCAGACATGGGCTAATTGTGTATGAAGACACGTGAGAATCAAGATGGGATCTATCTCTAACATTAGACTTATCAGTGAATCTCCTATGTTTACATAGTGAATTGACTTTAGGAATCTTCGGCCGAAGTATGATGTCTAAAAAGGCGTAGGGTTTCCTCGTTTAGATAGTTGAAGTCGATCTCACTGTATTTGGGAAACATAGTTATTGAATTAATGGAGCTTCGACCTTAGCCTCTTGTCACGGACTTAGCCTCAATACTAACGTCTCTTGCGGCACTTAGCTCAATCTGCCTCTTGCGTGACTTGCTAAGTCAGCCTCTCCCGAAATGTGCTCGTGTGCTAAAGGGAAATGGCAAAGTGCACAAAGAAGTCTTTTAAAGGAAAGCACTCTTATTGCTCTTCCAACTCTTGGATACAACTTCCTTGGATGTTTTCAAATGAATGCCTAGCCCTCTATTTATACTAACCATCCTTGGAATGGACGGTTGAGATCATCTTGATCCTACGGCTAATATCGAACATCTAGATAATTCTCCTAGATATTTACATGGAAGCTTCTAGGTAATTCTACCTACACATGTCTCTACACAATTCTAGATACTTCTACAATGCTCTACTCTTATCCAGAATATTCTAGAACCTTCTACAATGTTCTACAACATTCCGGACCATTCTACTAGTTTCTACACTATTCTAGAACATTCCAGAATCTTCTAGATCTTTCTAGAATCTTCTAGATTTCTACAAAATATTCAAGTAGCCTCTAGACTCTCATCTCGAGCAAGATGACACGTTCCAATCATCTCAAAATACTTCAAACTGTCGGGGCGTGACATTCTCCCCCACCCATTTCGGCGACGCCCTCGGTGCCGTACATTGTTGAAGTTGTCTCGTATAAATGACCATTTTCCTATGGCATACTCAAAAGGATGTCTTTTCTCAGTCTTGCTTCGTGAGAAGTGTGCCAAGCTTAATGGCTTACTCGAATCCCATCGATGATCCCTTATCTTTGAAGGTTGAGCCTTCCCGGTGCCCTTCACTCGCCCTCGATGTTGTTTAACCTTCAGCGGAGCCTTCTCGTAAGGTCCCATAGTTCGTGAATTGGTACTCGATTCTTCTCTCTGTGGAAGTTTCGTCTGTACCTCTTTTATTATTTTGCTCGGTTTCTCCATGATTTCTCTTTTTTCTTGCTCTTCGTTGACTTCTGTGTATGCAGTTTCCTCACATTTCTCTTGCCCAAGCGATGAGTACTTCATAATCCTTGGACACTCTCGGATATAGTGAGGTTCCTTACACAAAATGCACCACTTCTTCGGCACAAAAGCTTGTTTCTTAGCAAAGTACGCTTGCCTCCTAGCCTCGTATCCCTCTAGGAACTTAGATCGCCTTCTGTCTATGCCTCTCACAACTTGTTCTGTCCCCCTCATGGGAACCCACTCGGCCTCCCTGCCGAACCATTCTCCACATACTACGACAACCTCGTCGATTGCCATAGCACTAACCCTTCACAACACGAAATACCCCAAGGCCAACCGAGCTCTGATACCACCTGTCACGCACTTAGCTCAATCCACCTCTTGCGTGACTTGCTAAGTCAGCCTCTCCCGAAATATGCTCGTGTGCTAAAGGGAAATGGCAAAGTGCACAAAGAAGTCTTTTAAAGGAAAGCACTCTTATTGCTCTTCCAACTCTTGGATACAACTTCCTTGGATGTTTTCAAATGAATGCCTAGCCCTCTATTTATACTAACCATCCTTGGAATGGACGGTTGAGATCATCTTGATCCTACGGCTAATATCGAACATCTAGATAATTCTCCTAGATATTTACATGGAAGCTTCTAGGTAATTCTACCTACACATGTCTCTACACAATTCTAGATACTTCTACAATGCTCTACTCTTATCCAGAATATTCTAGAACCTTCTACAATGTTCTACAACATTCCGGACCATTCTACTAGTTTCTACACTATTCTAGAACATTCCAGAATCTTCTAGATCTTTCTAGAATCTTCTAAATTTCTCCGGAATATTCAAGTAGCCTCTAGACTCTCGTCTCGAGCAAGATGACACGTTCCAGTCATCTCAAAATACTTCAAATTGTCGGGGCGTGACACTCTGCTCTAGATTCAATCGGCAGATTAGATGGAGGGATCTTACTTATACGAGGATCAAGCTCACGAAAGGCGTATCTTTATCTTTGTCTTTATCTGGGTTTTCGTGGCCCGTTGCTAGATAGTAACCACGATTTGTAAGTGCCGAAAATTAATGTGGTGATTAATTTGAGGTTTGATTGAATCAAAGGAATGATTTAATCTAGTACTTTCTATTTTAGGAAAGTACACTAGCACTTTGGGAAAGTGTACTTACTACTAGATAGTAGACGAGCCTAAGGGGTTACACACTTAACTCGTGAGAGTCACTGCTTGAATGATATGAATAATCAATTTGAGGAAATTGAGGAAATTAGGAAAGTCTAGTACTTTCCTAATATGGAATATGAATTAATTGAGGCGATTCAATTAATTTGACTATTTTAATTAATCTTGTAGAATTAATTAAATTAATGGACCTAGTAGAGTCTAAGTATTTTATTTAGTTGGGCTTGACTCAAGTTAAATAAATAAGCCAATTGGAATAAGGAAATATAATTAAACGGATTTTAATTATATGGAAATACTTAATTGATGGGTTTAGCCCATAACTAAATATAGAGTCAAGAATTAATTCTTGGACTCCAAAGAAAAGAGGGTGGCCGAATTTTAGCCCAAGAGGATGAGGGATTCGAATTCTTGGTGAAGAAGAAAAGGGTTTTCTTCTTCTCCAAGTCTTGCAATTGGATTAGGACTCTAGGACTCCTATTCTATATATATATGATTGCAGGACTAAAAACCCTAAGCTTCCATAGAGAGGAAAATTTGAAATATAGCTGGGAAAATAAGAGAGAATTTTCTTGTCATCCTGAAGCCAAAATTGCCCCTCCCTTATTCCAACACGATATCATTTTGTTCATGTGTTGAACTTAACAATTCACATATTCCATCCCTTCATATAATCAAGCCTAGGTTTTAGACTTAGATCTATTTCGTTGGCTAGCACCAATAACGAAGTAGGTGGTGACTTGAACGAGGTGTGGATATATCTTAGAGGTGCGACGTTTGGAGCACTAATACTGGAGATACAATTGACGGGCAATTTCCTCCAAGGAATCGTGTGGAATTGCACCATAGGGTTGAAAAAATCAAATTGGTTGTTGTGAGAATTTAATTGAAAGGTACAAATTCTTGCAACCTTCTTTATAGCATAATCGAGCACACCATTATTCTTGTTTCGGGTGGTTGTACATTTAAATTTTAAATTCCGCTGCCACGAGCCACCCGGGGAATAGAACCCAACCCAACCCAACACTCGGTTCCTTGACTTGTGCTATTGCTCCATTGTTATCACAATAAAGTGGTAACGGGAGCTGAGCAATAGGGTCCGATTCAAGTTCTCCAAGAAACTTTCTCATCCAAACAGCTTCTTTAGCTGCCTTTGAGGCTGCCACATACTCTGCTTCAGTGGCGGAATCAGCAGTTGTGCTTTGCTTGGAATTTTTCCAAGACACCGCTCCACCATTGAGAGTAAAAATTTCCTGGGTTTGCTTGAAATCCACTCACCATGCTTACAGCAAAGGCAATGTCGGGTCTAGTACACAACATTGCATACATCAGGCTACCAACTGCCGAAGCATAGGGTACATTACTCATCTCCTGTCTATCTTCTTGACTTTGAGGACACATAGACTTGGATAAGTGTACTACATGTCTCATGGGAAGAAACCCTTTCTTAGAATTATCCATCCTAAACCTCTGTAGGACCTTTTCTAAGTAAAGGGCTTGGGAGGGACCTATTATTCTATTCGTTCTATATCTGTAGATACGAATTCCTGGAATGTATGTCGCTTCTCCCAAGTCTTTCATGGAAAAAGTACTCGAAAGCCATTTCTTGACTGTGGTGAGCATTCCTACGTCATTTCCTATAAGTAGAATGTCATCCACATATAGTACTAAAAACGAGAGTTTGCTCCCACTAGTCTTCTTGTAGACATAGGGTTCATCTTCGTTTTTGATGTAGCCATATCCCTTTACTACTTCATCAAAATGAAGATTCCAGCTTCTAGATGCTTGCTTGAGACTGTATATGGACCTCTGGATATCGTTCTCGGATACAAAACCCTTTGGCTGTTCCATATAGATATCCTCCTCGAGGAATCCATTTAGGAAAGCCGTTTTGACATCCATTTGCCATATCTCATAATCTAAGTATGCAGCTATGGATAACAGTATTCGGATGGATTTTATCATGGCCACGGGCGAAAAGGTTTCTTGATAGTCAATTCCTTCTCTTTAACTATACCCTTTTCGGTACGAGCCTCGCTTTAAAGGTGTCAACTTTGCCATCGCTACCTATCTTTCTTTTGTAGATCCACTTACATTTTATAGGTTTGATACCTTCAGGACGATCTACCAAAGTCCAGACTTGGTTCGATTGCATAGAATCCATCTCTGTTTCCATGGCTTCTCACCATCTTGAAGCGTCGAAATCCACCATCGCTTGATCATAGGTACAAGTATCATCTTCATGACCTTCTTGTACTATAGGGTGAAGCTCTGGCTCCCCCTGCAGTAGATACCTATACCTCTCAGGTTCATGTGGTATTCTACCAGATCTACGTGGTGGTTGTGCTACTATTGGTTTAGGCCTCGGTTCTTGGACAGATGTCTCTGAGGGAGTTTCATTTTGTTCTTCTAGAACAATTTTCCTACCTTTGCCCCCTTCCAAGATGAACTCATCTTCAAGGAAGTGAGCTTGTAGGGCCACAATGATTCTCTGATCATCATGCAAGTAAAAGAAGAAACCCATGGAATCTTCAGGATAACCAATGAAACGTCCCATGAGGGATCTTGTCTCCAATTTCTCCACTTTAGTCTTTTTAACATAAGCGGGACATCCCCAAATCTTAATATGGTTAAGACTTGGTTTCCTATTAATCCACATCTCATGCGGAGTTTTAGGAACGGATTTGGAGGGACATCTGTTCAATATATAAGCAGCAGTCAGGAGTGCATGTCCCCACAACAAAATGGGTAAATCAGTGTAACTAAGCATGGAACGAACCATGTCCAACAGTGTTCGGTTCCTTCGCTCGACTACTCCCTTTCGTTGAGGAGTTGCTGGTGGTGTTTGTTGTAACATTATCCCTTGTTGTCTAAGGAATTCATCAAACTCGACACTCATTTATTCTCCTCCACGATCCGATCGTAGAGTTTTTATATTTTGCCCAGTTTGATTTTCTACTAAGGCTTTGAACTCTTTGAATTTTTAAAGGATTCAGACTTTTGCTTCATCAAATACACTAGACCATATCTTGAATGATCGTCTATGAAAGTGATGAAGTAGTAGAAACCCCCACGAGCCATTTATCCAAATGGTCCGTAGACGTCGGTATGCACTAACCATAAGACTTGAGTAGCTCTTTCAAAAGTCCCTGTGAAGGGTGATCCAGCCATTTTGCCTAAGAGACATGATTCACATGTTGGATAGGGATCCGACCCCAGTGAGCTTAAAAACCTATCTTTTTCCATTTTATGGATCTTGTGCTCTCTGGCATGGCCTAGTCTAAGATGCCACTTGAGTCTTAGGTTAGATTCTTGCCTACCACGTTTACGAGTTACAACATTCACATCAGATGAATTACGGACATTTAAATAATACAAACCATTAACTAAAGAAGCATTGCCAACTAATTTATTTCCATAATAAATGTCGCAATTTAATTTGGAAAAACAGAATGTATATCCAATCTTAACTAAGATAGGAATAGAAACAATGTTCTTAAGCCCCTTGGGCAAAACTAAAACATCATCTAATAACAATAAATGTCCAGAATTCAAATAAAGAGAAATAGATCTAATCCTATTAGCCGCGATGCTTTCCCCACTGCCTACTTTGATCATCACTTCTTCTCGGCCCAACTTTCTACTTCTCTGCAGATCCTGATCCAAACAACAAACATGGGCACTAGCCCCTGAGTCCAGAATCCACGAAGTAGAAAAGATTGCCATAGAACAGTTCCTCTTCCAGTGGCCAAGCTCACCGCACTTGAGACATCTATCCATTTTCTAAGGCCCTTTGCTCTTATAAAACCCTTGAGCCTTTCCCTTACCCTTATGGACACCCCCTTGAGCTCCAAGTTCGCCAGACTGTTTCTTATTGTTGTTTTTCTTAGACTGTTTAGGTCCAGAAGAGATGACCAAGGCAGTTTCCTTTCCCTTTGGTTTCATTTGAGATTGTGCAGTAACCAATTTGTTCATTAGCCCAGCTAAATTGCACTCTATCTCATTGCAGTTAAAGTTAACTACAAATTTGGAGAAGGAATCAGGAAAAAACTTCAGGATTAAGTCAGTTTGAAGGGTGGCGTTCATGGTGAATTCGAGAGCTTCCAATTTCTCAATCCTCGAAATCATTTTGAGGACATGATCACCAACCTTCTCACTTTCTTTCATCTTGGCTCCAAAGAGCTCTTTCGATATCTCATATCGAGCAGTACGACTGTGCTCACCAGAGAGCTTTACCAGATGAGATAGGATAGCTCTTACAGTGGGCATCTTATCATGTGACCTTTAAAGATCATTGGTCATAGATCCTACCATGTATCCTCTCACCCGGAGGTCATCCGTAACCCATTTTTCATGGGCTTGGACCTCTTCCTCGTTAGCACGTGTTCTAGCAGGAGCCGCCGGGATATCAGCCTCCAAGATGTATCCCAAAGATTCCATATTGAGGACAATCTTCAAATTTCTAAGCCAGTCCACATAGTTGGGTCCAGTAAGAGTATTCTTTTTGAGTAGAATTGAAAGTGGATTTGTCATATTTGAGAGAGATAAACGAGAAAATAACTGCAGAAAAGAACCAGACTTTATTAGATTACTTGTTCTGACTTAACCAAGAAAAATTAAGGACTTAAACTCAATCTTGGCTCCCACTGTATTTTTCGAATCCCACACTCCCATGTGAAGATTAGGAATCATCATTGGCATTGATTCCACAGCAGGTATTGAGGTCCTCAATTAATTAAATGAGTTGCAACCTAACCGGTTTCTGGCCCATTAATTATTTGAAGTGATATCTAATATCAATTTATCCAATAAATATTTCAATAGATTTCCCCATAGTTTACCAAATCGCAACCGAACAGGTTTCTCAGCTCGTGAACTACCCGAGTTCATTCCCACTAACTCCTATAATCGAATACTTGAATTTCACCTTGCAACCGAACATGTTTCTGGGGTGAAATATGCTTCGATTAAGACATTTCATAGAAAACCCCATCCAAGCCTCGCGATCTGTGTGAAGTCGAAGTTGGATACTTGCATTATTTCTGGGTGAAAGAAGCAAGGGGATTGAAGTGATTTGGAGCAGAAATCTGTGTGATCAAGGACCTCAAGTCATCGACATCTATCTCTCCCTAATTTGTAGAAGATTCTGTGTGATTATTTGAGAATCATTTTAGTGGATTGCCTCCAAGTGTTCAAGGAGAAGAAGGACGTAGTTGGGATTACACCACCCAACGAACCTTACAAATATTGTGTCTTTTACTTTACAGTCAATTCTCTTATCTATCATATCATTGAATAAATTGATTAAGTAAAACACAATCAAATGCTAAGTAACAACTTGTGACGCTAAAGATTTCCAAAAGAGAAGACTCTAAAATTATTCAGCTGTGCTAACACTGATTAAAGAACTGAACGCTTAAACCTACTTGGTTAAAGTATTCAAATCTTGAAGTCTAAGTTAATTTTCTAAAAACAGTCTTCATCAGACGCTTTGCCTAAGCGTCTATATTTCAAGTAAACACTCAGTCAAGCGTCTACATTTCAAGCGTCCAAAACCATTTTAATACAAAACTTTTGAAGTCGAAAAAGACTTCAGAATCTATTCAATCCCCCCTCTTCTAGACCCTTTCGTATGCCACTTAGGACCAACAAGTGGTATTAGAGCGGTTAAAAGTTGAAATTTAAAAATTTCCAAGCATAACTGCTTGTTTAGATCCTTCTTCAGAATCTAGTTGCTTTTAAAATTATTTTTATGGCATTTGCTAAAGTTTCCAAACTGACTGAGTCGAATTATGACACATAGAAAGTCAAAGCATTTACATATCTCTGTTCATGTGATGATGACATGTGCGATATTATTTCAGATGGGCCAATCAAAATATATAAAATTATCACAAGAGCGCCTGGAGCCACGGAAGACACTCCGGATGGTTACGTTGAAAAACCGAAACAAGAATGGTCTCCAGATGAGCGTCGAAGAGCAAATTTGGACAATGTTGGTCAGAATGCTCTGTATACAGCTATTGGTGATATTTACAATATACTCAATAAGATTAAGTCATGCAACACAATTAAGGAAATCTGGGATAAGTTAGCCATGATTTGTGGTGGTTCAGCTCAGATTAAAGAGAACAAACTTTCATTTGCTAAGGAAAGGTTTAACAGCTTTAAGATGTTGACTAATGAGACTCTAGAGGAACTGGACATAAGATTCACAGCTCTTGTTACGGAACTCACTTCCTTGGGTATGAATTTACAGAACCGAGAAATGGTGGTTAAAATCTTTAGAAGTCTACCTAGTAGATTCTTGATGAAGGCAACAGCTATGAGAGAATTAAATATGTTGGATCGCCTAACTCCAAAAGATACTTTTTCAGAGCTCAAAGCATTTGAGTTTGAGTTGAATTCGGCTAGTGATGCAGTGAGCAGTCCAGTAATTGAGTCTGGAGCGCTCGTAGCATCAATCAAGGGTAAATCGGGTAATAAAGGAAAAGCTTCAGATATCAGTAAGGAAGAGGAGTTGGCCTTGCTGAATAGATTCAGAAAGTTCTTGAGATATGAAAAGAAAGGAAATAGTCCTAAGCATCAAGGACAGAGTTCATATCAAGCGCCCGCTCTAGTACAACAATAGTACCAAGCGCCTCATTATTCTGTTCCTTCACCCTAAGCGCCTGCTCAATAACAAGCGTTTACTCAAAATCTCTCAGCGCCCGTGGTCTCAAAACCACACACTGTAAGGTTAACAAGTGAACAAAAGATGAAAACTAACCTTTGTTACAATTGCATGAAACCAGGGCACTACCAATTAAATTGCCTTTATCTAAATGTATCCAAGCCCTCAAGGCAAGATTATGTGGATAAAAACCAATTCAGGAGTAACCTTCGTCAACAAGGTTTGCTAGCGGAATCAGAACCAGCGTCCGCACCTGAAGATTTGGAGTCTTCAGCGAAGAGTAGTGATGATGATGAGCCAGTGGATGACTCAGCGCTTATTTGTCTCATGGCCAGAGATGATGAAGCATCTCTTAAGGTAAACACTGAGATATCTTACCCTCTCTCTTATGAAGAATTACTTGACAAAGTTAATGAATATTATAAAAATTGTCAAGATGCCGCCAAAATATATCAAAATGATCTCGCTATTATCTTATCGCTCACAAGAGATAAAGTAACGCTCAAAGCAGAGTTGAAAGTTCAGCAACAATGCATTAAGAAGAACCAATCACTTGAGAGTGAGATTATTCAATTAAAAGGCGATCTTGATATAATAGTCAAGAGAGAAGTTGATCTGATCGCTAGACTTGCCAAATCAGAGCAGCTCATCTCATCATTATCAAAAGCTTCAAGAAAGTTGGATAATGTGACTGAGGTAACAAGAATGTTTGGTGAAAAGACCGGTTTAGGATGCAATAAATTCGGTAAACAACCAAACAGACCTAATGTTACGGCAAACAACAAAGGAAAGAGCGTTTTCTTTGTTGAAGAACGTTCACAAAGTCAAACACATGTTGAACCAAGCGAAAATGGTACGAGGACAAATGAGAAGGCCAAAGCTGACTCAGGCAAGGGAAAGGCGAAAGCAAATGATTCACAAAGAAAGGTTCATCCGAACGCTCCAAAGGCTAAGGATAAACCTATTCACTGTGAGTCAAGCGCTAACCGTCCAGCATCAAAAGTGCACCCCAAGCCAGCGCCCAGGAAATACTAGCGTCAATATCCACAGAGGTCTAGATCATATTATCGCTACTATGATGATTATGATTATGACTATGATTATGATTACTATTATAATAGAGGATATTATTATACACCCAAAAAGCACACACAACACTATGTGAAACCCAAGAAGGCGAGTATTCCTACAAAGAAGACTAGGCAAATATGGGTTCCTAAAGTTCTAATTCAAACTAACAATGTTACTAATGTTGAAGGACCCAAACAACAATGGGTACCTAAATAGAAATAGAACTTCCCTTTTGAGTGTAGGTACCTAAAGCTAGAGCCGATACATCGATAGTGGATCGTCAAGGCACATGTCTGGTTCCAAGGATCTTCTGATCAACTATCGAGCTGCCAATGTTCCTCAGGTTGTATTTGGCAACAACTCCAAAGGTAAAACCAAAGGTATAGGTACTGTGCATAGGGGGAACATCATGATAAGTGATGTTTATTATGTTGATGGTCTAAAGCACAATTTATTAATCATACGTCAATTTTGTGATAAAGTCTTTGAAGTCATATTCTCAAGCGACTGTTGCTATATAAATGACGCTAAGACTAAGTCTACTAAATTGAAAGGAAAAAGAACTAACAACATATATTTGGTAGATTGGGGTTCAACACTTGATAACAACCTAACATGTTTTGTTGCTAAAAATGAATCTAAAATGGGTTGGTTATGGCATAGAAAAATGAATCACCTCAACTTTAAGACAATCTCTCAGCTTATAAATCTAAATCTCGTAGAGGAATTACCAAAAGGACCATTTCACAAGGATCGCCTTTGTGATGCTTGTCAAATGGGCAAACAAGTCAAGTCATCGTTCAAGAGAAAACCTCATCTATCTACATCTAGAATACTTGAACTACTTCACATGGATTTGTTTGGACCTGTTCAAACGATCAGTGTAAGCGGTAAAAAGTATACTTTGGTGATAGTAGATGATTTCTCTCGATTACTTGGGTGGAATTTCTTTCATCCAAAGATGAGACATGTGACAAGTTAACAAAGCTTATTCGGCAACTTCAAACATTGAAAAATCTTAAGGTTGCAAGAATAAGAAGCGATCACGGTACTGAGTTAACTAACAAGATTGTTGAGAAGTTTTGTGCAGAGAATGGAATACAACATGAGTATTCAGCTCCAAGAACTCCCCAACAGAATGGTGTTGCTGAGCGTCGGAACAAAACGCTCAAAGAAGCCGCTAGGACTATGTTAGCAGAGTCCAAGCTTGCTCTTAGGTTTTGGGCCGAAGCGATCAATACTGCATGTTATACTCAAAACCGTTGCATGATCAACAAACAGCATGGGAAAACTCCATATGAACTATGGAAGGGACGTAAGCCAAAAGTTTCATATTTTCACGTCTTTGGTTCTAAATGCTTTATCCATAATAATGGATCCCAAAGCTTAAAGACATTTGATCCTAATGCGGATGAGGGAATCTTTCTAGGCTACTCCAAGAATGGAAAGAATTTTCGCATCCTAAATAAGATCAAATCGAAGGTTGAGGAATCTATTCATGTTGTTTTTGATGATGCTAACCAAGAACCGAGTAAGGTTGATATAAATGATGTAGGAGTTGAAGATCTATGTCATCAAGCGTCTAAGATCACCATTGATGATGACAGTGACAATGATGATGAGATCTCAGTGCCCCCTCCGAAGACTACTCGTGAGGTTACTCTGGATAACATTGTAAGAAATGCTGATGATCATGAAGAGAGTGATCATCAAGAGCAAACAAGGATTTGTGAACTTGAAGCGCCTACGCAAGAAGGTAATCAAGCGTCTGATCGTCAAGCGCCTGTTCGACCTCTTAACCCTTTCCAACTAGATAGACTATGGCTGCGTGATCATCCACCTGAGCAAATTATTGGAGATATTGGAGCGCCTGTTAGGACTAGAGCCGCTACATTCAATGAGGCCATGTTTGCAAGCTTTCTATCTCAAATGGAACCTAAGAAGGTGGATGAAGCGCTAAGTGATCCAAGTTGGATTGAAGCCATGCAAGAAGAGCTTAATCAGTTTGAGCGTAGTAAGGTTTGGACGCTAGTACCAAGACCAACTCACCAAGGAGTCATTGGAACTAGATGGGTTTATAGAAACCAGATGGATGAGAATGGCATTGTAATAAGAAATAAGGCCAGACTCGTAGCTCAAAGATATTGCCAAGAAGAGGGCATTGACTTTGATGAGACATATGCTCCTGTCGCCCGTCTTGAAGCAATCCGCATGTTTCTAGCGTATGCAGCATTCAACAAGTTTACGGCATATCAGATGGACGTGAAGAGTGCCTTCCTGAATGGTAAACTCCAAGAAGAAGTATATGTGGAGCAACCACCGGGATTCATCAACAACCATGGTAAGGGTATGGTTTGCAAGCTAGACAAAGCACTTTATGGGCTTAAACAAGCACCCCGAGCATGGTATGACACTCTCTCTATCTTTCTTATTGGTAAAGGCTTTTCAAAAGGCAGCGCTGATACAACGTTATTAAAATTACCAATGACGAAGATATTCTCTTAGTCCAAATCTATGTTGATGATATTATATTTGGCTCTACTAACAAGCGTCTGTGTGAGAAATTTTCAAAAATGATGCAAGAACAATTTGAAATGAGCATGATGGGTGAATTAACTTTCTTCTTAAGATTACAAGTTAAACAACTTGCTAATGGCATATTTATTAACCAAGCTAAATATACAAGAGATATGATTAAGAAATTTGGTATGGAGAATGCATCATATTCAAAATTTCCAATGAGCCAAACGCTTAAGTTAGATAAAGATGAAAGTGGAAAGAAAGTTGATATCACTAATTATAGAGGTATCATTGGATCACTTCTTTATCTTACTGCCAGTAGATGTGATATTATGTTTTCGGTATGCATGTGTGCACGATTTCAAGTTGATCCTAAAGTGTCACACTTAATTGCTGCCAAGAAGATCCTTAAATACCTAAAAGGCACACAAAATGTGGGCTTATGGTATCCTAGGGATTCTCCTTTTGAACTAATTGGTTACTCAGATGTAGATTTTGCAGGTTGCAAAATAGATCATAAGAGTACTAGTGGTACATGTCAATTTCTAGGTGATAGGTTAGTTTCATGGCATAGTAAGAAACAACAATCCATAGCTACCTCCACAGCCGAAGCTAAGTATGTTGCTGCAGGAAGTTGTTGTGCACAAGTGTTATGAATGAGGCAACAACTTAGAGATTATGGTATAATCCTAGGTCCAACCCCCATTCATTGTGATAACCAAAGCGCTCTTGCCATGACTCAAAACCTCGTTCTCCACTCCAGAACTAAACATATTGACATTAGATACCATTTCCTTCGCGACCATGTTCAAAAGAAAGATATCTCCATGCACTTTATTGGAACTGACAAACAATTGGCAGATATCTTCACCAAAGCGCTCAACGAACAATGTTTTCTCACTTTGAGAAGTGAATTAGGTATGATTGATTTAAATGCTTAATCACTTTGCATCATACTTTATTAGACATATAATTTAGGGGGAACCCACTTGATTTATGTCTAAAAGATTTTCTTAGAAATTTGTACAAGTTATCAAATTTAGGGGGAACCTTAAAATTGTACTTGAATATAACTGTAAGCGTCAATGATCAAAATTTTCAGATGCATGATCATCAACGCTCAGTATTATTTATGCATAAAATATTGGACGCTCGAACATAAAAAGGACTTGGATCTCAAGCGTCGATATTAGAACAGTTATAATAAATACCAAGAAGTGTTATACCAACCAGTGGTATCAGTTAAGCGTTGAACCAATTCCATTCAACACTTAATATAAAAATGTTTTTTTTTTTAAAAAAAAATCATGCACAAATTTTACAAGCTTCTTGAAGTAGTGGATAGACTCAACAGTCTATTGTGTACTCTATTCACACACTTCTATCACATCAAACTGGCGGGTAATCAAAAACTTTTCAAAATGACAGTTCAGAGATAGCACGTGTTTGTGTACGTGTCAGTGTACCATCAGGCGCGTGTGTTACACTCTGAAAATGCCAAACGTTTTTTTTTTAAAATTTAACTCGGATGTCAAATCTTTATATATGGGAATTACCAAATGTAACTTCTCTCTCATACACAAAACGTGCGTCCGCAGTTAATGAATTCATGGCTGAGATTAAAACTCTTTCCACGTGTTTAAATCCTACCGAGACTAGAGAACACAAGTTTCAAAAATTCATTACTGTGTCATTTAAAACACAATTTCTGCAGAAAAATCATTCGCTTTCACTCAAAGCTTTCTGCGAATCTTACTTTTTCTCTCTCTCTCAAAACAAAAAGAAAATCTCAGTTCATCTCTTTCACTAAAAATGGCACCAAAGAAATCTTCTGCTACTTCCGCCGAGCCTACCATCAAGGTTACTGAAGGCCTAGTTGTCGATTGGAAATTTCTTTATGAACATCCTCAAATCAACCTGATAGATATGATGGACATGGTAGTCAAGGCTGGGCTTAAGACTTTCTTGACTCAATATTCCTATCTGTTTTCGGCCTCCAGTTATCACCTTCTGGTGTTAACACCTTCTGGAAAACTGCTAAACTCTCAGAGGACAAGAAGTCTATCTCTTGTCTAATTCCTCTATCCAAGAAAGAGCCTTCCAAGGAATTCATTTTATCTGCTGCCTCCATTGCCAAGAACTTCAAACTCCCAAATGAGGGTAAGGCATTGGACTGCATTACTTTGGAACAAATCAAGGAAGCATGGACAACCATGAGTGCTTATGACGGTGTGCCCTACACACAGTATTTCGAAAAGAAAGAACTGGTATCCAAATACCGACTGTTGGCTGATTTCGGCAGCAAGATCATAGAATGCAGAATGGGTACCTATGATAAGGTAAACCCAGTACAATTTTAGATGATGACGGCGATACTCCTCAACATCAAGATCAATTGGAGTGAGTATATTTTTGGAAGGTTTCGGGACTGTTTAAGCGCCTCGAATAAACATTATGGGCTTGTTCTGAGTGACCTGCTGTACAACTCAGAGTGTATATACTCGTCTGGTCAACCGCTGAATAAGACCAAGTTGCTGGGAAAAAGGTTTCTGAGTAATCTCTTCAATCCTCCCAAAGTTGGTGGTGCTGCTAGGCCACTATCTGAGAGTCTGGAAGTACGTCAAGCGTCCAGTTCTAGAAGAAGCCGTGAAGCGTCTGGCTACAACAAAGAAGAGGGCTCCCAGAAAGCCCAAGGCTCAAGTTGTTCCCTCTCCCCAAACGAGTGATGAGGAAACTGATGAGGCTGCAGAGGACAAGTTACCCCTCAAGCGGAGAAAGCTGGAAGGCATCATTAAACAAATAAACTTTGAGGAACCAGTTGTTGCTCCTCCCGCTCAAAAGCTCACGCTCATTGAAGGAATCAATGTAAAGAGGATCTTTAAGCGTCCCAGGACAAGCAAGCGTCAAGCTGAATATGTTTCTGAAAAGCCTGAGACGGTTGAGCCAAGCTCTCAAGCTGCTGCTGTTGAGCTAAGCGCTCAAATTGCTGTTGAGACAAGTTCTCAGGCTTTAGTTCCAGCTGCTGCTGAAGCGCATCAACAGACGTCCACTTAGATGTTGAGATGACAAAAGTTGTGGCTATTGCCAAAGACGTTGCCGCAGAAGCTGCTGTAATTGCAACTGAGGAACCTGCTCCTAAAGAGGTTCAAACATCAATTCCTATTCCGGCTATAACAGAGGCACGCTCAGAAGGTCAGAGCGTTGCTAAAGACGTTTCAAAGCCAAGACACTTCTTCAAGCTGGACACGCTGAAGACGATTGATCATTCAATCAACTTTATGCCCCCAGCGCTCGAAGAAGATTTCATCCCTGCTGGCTATAATGAAGAAAGATACATTGCTGCTGAGAATGACATTGCCCAGCTGATTGACACTGACAATAAGATCAGGGATATAATGTTAACCGCTAGGCAAGGAGGTAGAACTTCTAGGTACAATGTGGATTTGGCCTACTACATAGAATATAGGCACAGTAAGTCAACTGGTTTTGCTCTGAGAGACTACAACATCAGAGTATGTGATCCTTTTCGCCCAGAGTTTCTCAACCCTTCTGAGAAAGTCTTAAACAGAGAAGGTTACACACATTTTCCTCTTATAGCAAACAATGCTGAGAACAAGAAGTCTGCCAATCCACTTCAACTATGGAAGAATAAAGGGGTTCATGCCGGCGAGCATCTCAAATCTCTGAAGGATTTGCTTCAGACTGAAGCTGATGCATACTTTGACAGCGTCTGGCATGCCAACTATCAGACTGATCGATATCGCTTTGAATCTATCAGAGATATTCATCATGAAGGCATTCGAGCTATGGTCAACGCTGGACCAGGCTACTGTTTGACTGAAGTCAACTGGGTCGAAGCGTATGTGGGTCATCTATATACTTTCATAGAATTAGTTCAAGCTCCCCACTTATTTGGCATAGGCATGCAAGACAAGAAGCGTCAATTCGCCAAGTATTGCCTAACGAAGCGTCAACAGAGAGTTGGACCTATTCTTAAGCTCCCACTCATTCGACATCAGATTGAGCAGTGTTTGCGTCAAGCGCTTCACAGATTGTCCATTACTCCTCTCCATTTCAACGCTCAAACATCGCCTAGTGGCAGTTCTTCCGTATCTTGCTTGAATCTCGCTCCAAGCCACTGCGAAGCTAATCTTAGATTGATGGTGAAGATTATGACTCCCCTATCTCTTTTTGATAGCATCTTTACTGCAAATCTCAGACAATGGAACGGCTCAGTACTCTACTCATTTCGAGGATATCCATTGCTCCCTTCTATTTGCAAAGAGGTACTCAATCACTATGAGTTTGTTCTCTCACTGCTGGAAAGAAATCAAGGACTGACTCAAGCTATCTATCCTTATCTAGAAGAATACTACAATTCGTACGTACCTGAATCTCGACGTCTCCAACATCTTCCAACATATAGATTGATTGGATTTTCTAGAGATTATTGCCCAGATGCAATTTTTTCTATTTGCCAAGCGCCGTCCAAAGTCTTCCCGAATCATATGCTGGATATCATTGGTCCCATATACATCAGGGCCATAGATAGTCCACTTCACACATTCATTCAAGGTACTTGCCTTCCTCTTCAACATCTGACTGAACTTCTGGAAGCCGCTTCCAATTCTTTTGTTGATGCAGCACATTGGAACTTCCAATTCGATGATTTTCGCCAACCAGAGTCAGTGCTTGAAGACGAATCTGCTAAGATGGTTGAAGTGTTTGAACCAGCAGAAGTCGCAAGTATTCCAGCATCTGCTGAAGAACCAGTTCAAGCGTCTCCACTAGAGGATATTTCTGATGCTCCTGAATTCGTTGATTCTGTTGCTGCTGATATTGCTGAGGATCTGTCAATTGATGTACGCGGTACAATTTTTGATCCTACATATCAAGCTCCTCTTAACTCACTCAAGCATACATCCAGATTCAAGCGACCGGCTCCTCAAGCGCTTCCATTGGATGTGAGTCAAACGTTTGGACCTTTGCTGAAATCTGTGTTAGAGGAGATAAGCAGTCACACTACTCAGAATGAAGAATCTCTTCACTGTATTAAGACTGATTTAGCAAAGATTGAATCCCAAATCTTGAACGCTCAAATAGGTCATATGAAGGGTTCTGCTCAAGCGGCTGTTGGTGAGTGTCAAAAAGAATTTCAAGAAATGAGTGACGCTACTCGAGCCAACCAACTAGCCCTGAAAGAACAATTTGAAAAGCGTCTAGACTCCTTAAAGACCTCACTGAATGATGCTACCAACGCTAAGATCCTCGCTTTGCAGGAACGTTTCGATAAGCGTCTGGATGATCTTACAGATTCTACGTCTCAAATTGCTCATCAGGTCAGTTTACTCACAGAACATTTTCTGAAGAGTGATGATGGTAATAAGGGGGAAGAGAAAAGGAAAGGAAAGCGGAGGAGAGTGTCCAGTTCAAGTGCTCAAGAACCTCCTCCGCCTTCGAAGCGTCAGCTACTATCTCCTCCTTCTGTGCTAAGTCTTCCATCTTGGATAACTACTGTTGGGATAAGTGATTCTGCTGGAACGCCTAGTAGAACGCTAAGAGAACCTCCAAGACCACTGTATCCAAATCTACCAATACCTTCTCGGGCACTGCTTGAACAGTTTGACATCCCTCTTCAAAGAGCATCTATTCCAGAACCTACATATCCAAAAATTTTAGCTAAAGAGAGGCAGATGTCTGACTTCAACCGAACTTTCAGAATTTGCCCAAGGTATATTGGTATTGACCCAATTGATTGGGATAAGCACTTTGCTGCTTTCAAGAAGAGACAAAAGGAAGAAAATAAGCTCATAATCGACAAAGATCATGAAGCGATGATGACTTTGGAAGATAACTTAACTGAAGTTATCCGAGCTGAAATGCCCAAGCTATACAAAGTTAGACCAAGTCATTAAAGTTTCTCTGATTTACTTTATCTATATTCTTGTCTCGTATGAAATTTTTTTGTTCAGTTGTAAAAATGCGTGTAATCATTGATATATATAAAATGCATTTTTCAGCTGAAACATCTCGTTGAAACGTAACTAACGTTATCTAACCAAAGCTAATTTTTATTTTGGCTGTCTAACATGTTAGATGTTAGATGTTTTGTCATCATCAAAAAGGGGGAAACTGTTAGGAATTTCATGTTAGATGTTTTGATGATGACAATTAGGACTTTTTGTTAGACCCCAAAATATATAAGCTTGATTTTAGTCGAAATCATGTATAAGCTTTGAAGCGTTAGATTTGTAATAGACTTTATAGGCTTTGTTTTGTTTTTATTCTAGATTGTTAGGCTAAGTAGTCTTAGGTTGAAGGTCTGATAATTTCTGAGTGAGTTTATCATTGGTAAAGTTTGAAGACTCAAGCGCCTGAAGTCTGAATGAAGATAAAGTCTCCAAGCGTCCAAATGACCAGCTATATGAAGTGTTACCTTATAGGACAGAATTGATTCAAGGATGGATAAGCGTCCATCAATGGCTGATTTCACCTGAATCTATTTCTAAGTCCGGAAGGAGTTTAATGCAAATATTCTCAAAGCATTAAGTGCCAACGGGCATTTAATTCAAATGCATTAAATGCTAATAAGAGCATTAAATGTGATAAGCACTTTCAGACGTACGGAGAAGCCACCCTATTGGATTGTCAACTATTCATAGACTGCAGCACCAACTTTTGTGCAACAGATTTTCAGGAAAAAGGACAAAAGCTGTTCACTCGCTGAAGTGAGAGACACGCGCCTGTGTATGTGTTAAACGGACACTTTCTCCAAGAATGCCTATAAATAGGACTTCAACAACAAGCCAAAAATACAATCAATTTCTAAGCCAAATTGCTGTTGCATTGAAGTCTCATTCCTTAAACTTTCAGAAAAGCCAGAATATTCAAGAAAACATTCTCTTTGCTCTTCTTCAATTCCTGAGACAGTCAACCAATATCTCAAACATTCTTTTCGAAGAAACCACATTACTATTGAGATATTTTCAGTTGTTTGAACTTCATCAAAATCAAACAAACCGTTTAGAAAACTCCATCCAAGCCTCGCGATCTGTGTGAAGTCGAAGTTGGATACTTGCATTATTTCTGGGTGAAAGAAGCTAGGGGATTGAAGTGATTTGGAGTAGAAATCTGCGTGATCAAGGAGCTCAAGTCATCGACATCTATCTCTCCCTAATTTGTAGAAGATTCTGTGTGATTCTTTGAGAATCATTTTAGTGGATTGCCTCCAAGTGTTCAAGGAGAAGAAGGACGTAGTTGGGATTACACCACCCAATAAACCTTACAAATATTGTGTCTTTTACTTTACAGTCAATTCTCTTATCTATCATATCATTGCATAAATTGATTAAGTAAAACACAATCAAACGCTAAGCAACTAAGAAACAACTTGTGACGCTAAAGATTTCCAAAAGAGAAGACTCTAAAATTATTCCGATGTGCTAACACTGATTAAAGAACTGAACACTTAAACCTACTTGGTTAAAGTATTCAAATCTTGAAGTCTAAGTTAACTTTCTAAAAACAGTCTTCATCAGACGCTTTGCCTAAGCGTCTATATTTCAAGTAAACGCTCAGTCAAGCGTCTACATTTCAAGCGTCCAAAACTATTTTAATACGAAACTTTTGAAGTCGAAAAAGACTTCAGGGTCTATTCACTCCCCTCCTTTCTAGACCATTTCGTATGCCACTTGGGACCAACAGACATGCTCGCATCAATTAGTACGTGGTCGCAATATTAAATCACTTATGTTGATTATTTAAAACTTTAGTCCAACTAAAAAGTCCTTTAATAAATTCCCAACTTTTATGTATTATTTATTTCAATTAAAATCATTCTAGTCCTACTAGATGACTTAGATATACAAAACTCAAAATTAAGTATTTTTACCTTTAATAAAAATAAAATTAGTCCAACTAAATAAATACGTAAAATATGAAATTCTATTTTATTTTGATTTAAAGCAATCATTGAATGGAAAGACTTTTATTTGATTAAAGAATTAATTATTAATCATCCAAGAAAAATATATTCTGTATTCAAATATTCAAGTATTTTCCAAGTCGAGAAAAAATTAATAATATTTAATCCATAAATTAATTATTAATCTTCAAGAAAAATAATTAATTATTTTTAATTAAATATTTAATTCCAATTAATCTTATTGGGCTCGATTTCATCAAACCCAAGTTACCATCCTTTTGGTCTACTTGAATTTAATTCAATTGGGCTCAAATTAATTAATTTGAAATGACATGGACACTTTACTAATTTCTATTGGGCTATTTTTAATTAAAATCCAAATCACCTATCCAATGGCCCATTTGGAATTAATTAAATCAAGCCCAAATTAATTAAAAAATCGAGATTGATTAAATTTTTTGTTGGGCTTAATTAAATTATATCGGGACATCATCCTTTTGACCCACCCGAATAATTAAATTTACCTAACTCCAAATTTGAATTTCGACCCATTACATAGCCTGTTATACAATCCGAATCCAAGACCTGGTTCAACGAATCGGATGTGAAAACCCATGACCCGTCGGGCCATGCACACGACCCGATGGGCCGAGGCTGGGTGGTCAGGCCATGCGGCAACTGTGCGTAGCAGCACGTGCACAGCTCGTGCGCGTGCTGTGCACGCGCGCAGCTTCTGCGCACAGATTTCTCGAGGCTCTTCAAGCTCTGTTTTTTCTCGTTTCTGATTTTTTTTCATCCATCATGAATATCCCCAGATATACAATAAAAATTAAAAATCAAAATCCATGCTTTAAACCATAAAATACGCAGATTTAATTAACACATAATCGCATGCTTCAAAAACATATATTATGCATATCATAAATCACATAAACTCAATTAAATATGCGAATTAGAGACTGGCTCCGATACCACTGTTAGGTTTCGCGATAAATAACATAAATGCAGCGAAAGGATTTCAAAAATTTTTATTTTAAAACCCAAAGTTGAATTCAATGATCGCATATTCAAATTGCACGATAAACTTAACGAATAAAACTTACTCGTTAAAACGAAGTTGTTGGAGAATCTTTCTTCTTCCTCCAAATTCAAAACCTTGAAGCTTTCCAATCTTCAATCCTTTGAGTTGATCTTCAAAATTTGAACTTGATCCGAACAACGAAAGTACGTCGTTTCTAAATTGTCACGCACGAATCAACAATCCAAAAATTCCCACTTCTTCTCTAAAGGGGCGACAGCTAGGGTTATTAAAGAGGGGATGAATATTTTTCTTCTTTCTTTCTAGGAGAGTTATGATCTTCTCATACTTATTCAAAGTCAAAGAGTCCTTATATACCTCATGATTTATTGAACAAGCCAAAACAAAAGAACCCTAATTTATGGCATCACATGGACGCCCATTTAGGCCTATTAGGACGCCTTCTAGAAGCCCTGGATTTGTTTTGTTTAATTAATTTCTTATTTCAATTAATAATTTATTATATCCAATAAATAAATTAATCAATCAAATAATCTAATTAATTAGATAAATTAATTCATCAATATATTTCGCTAGGAAATTAATTAATAATTAATCTTATCTATATGATTAATTATTTCATCTAATGAATAATTAATTATTTAATTTATCCAATAAATTAAAACTCCTAGAAGAAAATAGAAATTCCTTTTTCATTTTTCTTTGTCGATCCTTTAGCGCGACTCTTTAGGTTTGTTTCGTTTGGCAATGAGAGGATACCAAAGGAAGTGGGTAACACCTATCCAGTCACGTGGCCCACTTCGTAACCCAAACAAAAACGAATGATAGGATCATTCCGCAACGTTTCCAATCGTAAATACCATATATGTTTAAACCCTTTGCTCACGTTCCCCGGTTAAGTGAGAGTCATGGCTTTGTCAAACTCACTGGACTTCACCATATGTATTAATTATAATAATACGAGATCATTGAGATTGATTTAGTGCCTAGCACAATCATCTCTTTTGCTTTGGCCAAAGACTTTGATCTCTATTTATCTGTAATCGCATAGGGTACATTCTCATTCACTTATGAGAGAACAAAACCCATATTAGATATCTGCTAAGACTCCCACTTGCCCATCAAGTCCGCATTTCGAGGTCGACCCCTCCAACGGGTGAATTGGGTCTAATTACTCTAGTGAAAGACTTGACGTCACAAGTGCATCTTCAACCTGATACTTCAGGTCAAAGGTTCACACATACCTGTTATGCATAATCAGTTCTATCATTGACTGTCACAAAGTGAAAACCCAGGTGATAGAATCGATGCGAGTCATGTTTGAGCATATCAGTTCCACTGACGTGCCTACAATCTCAATCTCCTATCATCCCAGGATACCACATAGGCACTCCCATGTCAGAGCTAAGATTGTACAAGTATTCGAAGTCTTTATTTGCCCATTAAAGACTTCATATAACTTGCGAACTAATTTTAGTAATCAAGGTCGATCTCTCTAGTGCCTATCTTCCTATCCCATGGGAAGTAGAGGGATCACACTGAAAACAAGGGCAAAGCGTTTTTACACAACTTATAGATGCAGATAAGAATTAAGTGAAAAACTAAGTAATGTTTTTTATAAATTATGATTTAAGTTTAACACAAGATAGATGCCCTACATATTCTATCCTCTATGGAATCTGATGGCATAATCCTAATAATCACAGGGGGATCTTATGCAATTATCCCATGTTTTAAAAAGATGTTTCCTAACTATGTTAATATTACGCTGAGCGCATATGATATCTTCTCGTTTATTACTGAGACAATGAATCGCTTATTGGCAATAACTTCACAACTAATACTTGCCCATCGGGATTGCACTTCAAAGTGGGTCCCCATCAAAGGGTGAATTAGATCTCACTACTCTGGTAACAAATCCAAATGTCACAAGCACATCGTGATTGTGAATCCACATGTCTAAGGTCCACGTATACAATCACAACCAATAATCCAATCATTGACAGTGACTGACTAATACACATGTGATGGGGTTATTACGAGTCGAGTTTGAATACACTGATCTCATTAATGTATCTTTAACACAGTCTCCCACTATCTTATAGTGTTCGACTGGCACTCCTTATCAGAGTATCTGTTATACAAGTTAATATAGATATTGATGCCCAATCTAGACCCTTTGACTTGCGAACTCTTATTTAGTGTCTAAGTACCAAGTCATTCTAGTGCTCTTCTTCTTATCCCATAAGAAGTGGAATACTTGTCTTATTACACTAGGACTATTGGTTTTGTTCAATACATAAAGATGCTATAAAGATTTAGATGAACAAAACTTAATGCCTTTTACTAATAAATAGTGCATAATACAATTCAATGCCCTAATTCCTCATTTGCATCAGGGGCATAATCCCATCAATCTTCCACTTGCGCTCAATGTCAATCGATGTGGTATCTAGTACCAATCTTATCAAGATGTTGCTTTAACACCTCCTGTGATAGTGGCTTGGTTAGTGGATCAGTCACGTTGTTTGCTGAGGCTAGTCTTTGCACGGCCATAACACCATTTCCAACAATATGTTGGATAATGTGATACCTTCTCTCAATGTACTTGGACTTGTTGTAAGACCTTTATTCCTGAACCTGTGTTATTGCTACATTATTGTCACAGTAAAGTGGGAATGGGAGCTCCATGATAGGAACCACCTAAAGTTCAGTCATGAACTTCTTGATCCAAATAGCCTCCTTGGAAGCCTCCGAGGCAACAACATATTCATCCTTTATGATGGAATTTTGCATGGAACTCTTCCAAGTCACTGCTCCACCATTGAGGATGATACAAACCTAGAAGTGGATTTCTAGTCATCTACATCAGACTGAAAGTCTGAGTCTGTATAACCATCCACTAGAAATTCTGCATTTCCATAAACGAGAAGCATATCCTTAGTTCTTCTCAAGTACTTCAGGATACTCTTCATAGCTACCTAGTGTTCCTTTCATGGGTTAGCTTAAAACCTTCTTAATAAGCTCGCAGTGTAAGCAAGATGAGTCTCGTACACAGTATCGCGTACATGAGACTACCCACTGCAGAGGCGTATCGGACAAAACTTTCTCTTCGATCATCTTCAAGTTGAGGACTCATTGACTTACAGAGATGAATCCCATGCCTCATTGGCAAGAGCCCCTTCATAGAATTTTTCATTTGAAACCTCTTCGGGACTTTCTCTAATTAGAGGGCTTGAGAGATCCCTACAGTTCTATTCAAACTATCCATGTAGATTCGAAGTTCGAGAATATAGGTAACTTTTCCCAAGTCTTTTATGGGGAAGGTGCTTGAAAGTCATGTCTTGACCATAGTCAATAAGCCTATACTGTTTCCTATAAGTAGAATATCATCTTCATGTAGAACTAGAAATGACATTTTGCTCCCACTGGCCTTTTAGAGACACAAGGCTCATTTTCGTTTTTGATGAAGCCATAGTTCCTAACTTCATCATCAAAGAAAAGATTCCAAATACGAGAGGCTTGTTTCAGTATATATATGGACATATTCAGTTTGCACAATTTATGAGAATCTACTTTGGATTTGAAACCTTTGGGATGTTCCATATAAATATTCTCCTCAAGAAATTCATTCAGGAACATGGTCTTCACATCCATTTGCCAGATTTCATAACCTAGGTGTGCTTCTATGGAAAGAAAACTTTTGATGGATTTGATCATAACAACGGGTGAAAAGGTTTTCTCATAGTCAGTTCACTCCTTTTGACTATACCCTTTCGCCACTGACACCTTTCCATCAGGATCAATTTTCCTCTTATAGATCCATTTTCACCCATTGGGTACAGTCCCCTATGGATGATGTGTTAGTGTCCAGACTTAGTTCGAGTACATCAAATCCATCTCTGCTTTCAAAGCTTCATGCCATCTCGTAGAGCCTATGTCCATCATTGCTTGGTCATAAGTAGATGGATCATCTCCACGGTTCCCCTCTACAACGTCATACAGGTTATGTTCTCCTTATAGGAGATAAGCATATCTCTCAGGTGGCTGAAATGCTCTCCCAGACCTACGCATTAATGACTGTATCTCTATGGGCTCGGCTTGGGCCTCTTGAATACGTATCTCTTCATACTTGTTTTTTATTCTTCGAGAAAAATATTTTCACCTGCTCCTCTCTATCGAATGAACTCATCTTTGAGAAAGGTTTCCTATAAGACCACGATGATTCTGTGATTATCATGTAGGTAAAGAGGTATCCCATGGAATCCTCAAGACAACCAACGAACCGTCCCTTTAGGAGCCTTGTCTCCAATTTCTCTACCTTGGTTTTCCTTTACATAGAATGGGGCAAACCCAAACCTTAATTTAACTCAAATTAGGCTTCCTACTACGCCATATCTCATATGGTGTCTTAGGAACCAATTTGGAGGCACATCTATTCAAGATGTGTGTCGTTGTAAGCAATGCGTTGCCCCCTACAATGAAATGGGTAAGTCAGTGTAGCTGAGCATGTAACGAACCATGTCTAATAATGTTCTTATACTTCTCTTCGCCACTCTATTTAACTGTGGAGTGGCTAGAGGAGTTAAATGTAACACTATACCTTGTTTTCTTAAGAACTAATCAAATTCGACAATATTCGCCACCATAGTCCAACTGTAGTGTCTTGATACGATTTTCTATTTGGTTTTCCACTAGAGCTTTGAATTCCATAAATCTTTCAAGGGATTTATATTTGTACTTCATCAAGTGTTAGGAATTTCAAGTTAGATGTTTTGATGATGACAATTAGGACTTTCTGTTAGACCCCAAAATATGTAAGTTTGTTTTTAGCTTTGAAGCGTTAGATTTGTAATAGGCTTTGTTTTGTTTTTATTCTAGATTGTTAGGTTAAGTTGTCTTAGACTGAGCATCTGATATGTTCTGAGTGAGTTTATCAGAAGTAAAGTTTGAAGACTCAAGCGCCTGAAGTCTGAATAAAGATGAAGATTCCAAGCTTCTAGAATGACCAGCTACACCAAGCGTCACCTTATAGGATAGAAGTAATTCAAGGATGAACAAGCGTCTATCAATGACTGATTTCACCTGAATTTATTTCTAAGTCCAGAAGGAGTTTAATGCAAATATTGTCAATGCATTAAGTGCCAACGGGCATTTAATTCAAATGCATTAAATGCTGATAAGAGCGTTAAATGTGATAAGCACTTTCAGACGTACGGAGAAGCCACCCTATTGGACTATTAACATTTCATAGACTGCAGCACCAACTTTGTGCAGCAGATTTTCAGGAAAAAGGACAAAAGTTGTTCACCCGCGGAAGTGAGAGACACGCGCTTGTGCATGTGTCAAACGGACACTTTCTCCAAGAATGCCTATAAATAGGACTTCAACAACAAGCCAAACATAGAACACAATTAATTTCCAAGCCAAATTGCTGTTGCATTGAAGTCTCATTCCTTAAACTCTCAGAAAAGCCAGAATTTTCAAGAAAACATTCTCTTTGTTTTTCTTCAATTCCTGAGACAGTCAAGCAATATCTCAAACATTATTTTCAGAGAAACCCACAATACTACTGAGATATTCCTAATTGTTTGAAGTTTATCAAAATCAAACAAATCTTTTAGAAAAACCCCTATCCAAGCCTCGCGATCTGTGTGAAGTCAAAGTTGGATACTTGCCGTATTTCTGGGTGGAAGAAACAAGGGAATTGAAGTGATTTGGAGTAGAAATCTGTGTGATCAAGGAGCTCAAGTCATTGACATCCATCTCTCCCTAATTTGTAGAAGATTCTGTGTGATTCTTTGAGAATCATTTTAGTGGATTACCTCCAAGTGTTCAAAGAGAAGAAGGACGTAGTTGGGATTACACCACCCAACGAACCTTACAAATATTGTGTTCTTTACTTTACATTCAGTTTTTCATATTGTCATATCATAAACTGATCAAGTAAAACTTAATCAAATGCTAAGCAACTAAATACACTTTCTGCGACGCTAAAGCCCTTTAAAAAGGAAGACTACAAAAATCATTCCGCTGTGCTAACACTGATTAAAGAACAGAACGCTTAAACCTACTTGGTTAAATTATTCAAATCTTGAAGTCTAAGTTAACTTTCTAAAAACAGTCTTCATCAGGCGCTTAGCCTAAGCGTCTATATTTTAAGTAAACACTCAGTCAAGCGTCTACATTTCAAGCGTCCAAAATCATTTTAATACAAATCTTTTTCAAGTCGAAAAAGACTTTATGGTCTATTCAACCCCCCTCCCCTTCTAGACCCTTTCATATGCCACTTGGGACCAACAAGTGGTATCAGAGCGGTTAAAGTTGAAATTTTAAAATTTCCAAGCATAACTGCTTGTTTAGATCCTTTTTCAAACTTAGTTGCTTTTGATTTTATTTTTTAAAAAAAAATGGCATTTGCTAAAGTTCCCAAACTGACTGAGTCAAACTTTGACACATGGAAAGTCAAAGCAGTTACATATCTCTGTTCATGTGATGATGACATGTGTGATATTATTTCAGATGGGCCAATCAAAATATATAAAGTTATCACAAGAGCGCCTGGAGCCACAGAAAACACTCCAGATGGTTACGTTGAAAAACCGAAACAAGAATGGTCTCCAGATGAGCGTCGAAGAGCTAATTTGGATAATGTTGGTCACAACGCTCTATATACGGCTATTGGTGATAATGACAACCTATTTAACAAGATCAAATCGTGCAAAACCACTAAAGAAATATGGGATAAGTTGGCTACAATTTGTGGTGGTTCAGCTCAGATTAAAGAGAACAAACTTTCCATTGCCAAAGAAAAGTTTAATGGATTTAAGATGCTACCCAATGAAACTTTAGAGCAATTAGATATAAGATTTACAGCTCTGGTTACAAAACTTACATCGTTGGGAATGGATTTACAGAATCAAGAAATGGTGGGTAAGATCTTTAGAAGTCTACCAAGTAAATTCTTGATGAAGACAACTGCTATGAGAGAATAAATATGTTGGATCTTCTAACTCCAGAAGACGCCTTTTCAGAGCTCAAAGCATTTCAGTTCGAGTTAAATTCTGCTAGTGATGTTGTGAGTAGTCCAGTGATTGAATCTGGAGCGCTTATAGCATCAATCAAAGGCAAATCGGGCAATAAAGGAAAAAATTTAGATATCAATGAAGAAGAGGAGTTGGCTTTGCTGAATAGATTCAGAAAGTTCTTGAGATATGAAAAGAACGGATGAGGGAATCTTTCTAGGCTACGCCAAGAATGGAAAGAATTTTCGCATCCTAAATAAGATCAAATCAAAGGTTGAAGAATCTATTCATCTTGTTTTTGATGATGCTAACCAAGAACCGAGTAAGGTTAATGTGAATGATGTAGGAGTTGAAGATCTATGTCATCAAGCATCTAAGATCACCATTAACGATGACAGTGACGACGATGATGAGATCTCAGTGCCATCTCCTAAGATTACTCGTGAGGTTACTATGGATAATTATGTAAGAAATGCTGATGATCATGAAGAGAGTGATCATCAAGAGCAAACAAGGATCTGTGAACTTGGAGCGCCTACGCAAGAAGGTAGTCAAGCGTCTGATCGTCAAGCGTTTGTTCAACTTCTTAACCCTTTCCAACCAGATAGACTATGGCTGCGTGATCATCCACCTGAGCAAATTATTGGAGATATTGGAGCGCCTGTTAGGACTAGAGCCACTATGTTCAATGAGGCTATGTTGGCAAGTTTTCTATCTTAAATGGAACCTAAGAAAGTGGATGAAGCGCTAAGTGATCCAAGTTGGATTGAAGCCATGCAAGAAGAGCTTAATCAGTTTGAACGAAATAAGATTTGGACGCTAGTGCCAAGACCAACTCACCAAGGAGTTATTGGGACTAGATGGGTTTATAGAAACAAGATGGATGAGAATGGCATTGTGATAAGGAACAAGGCCAGACTCGTAGCTCAAGGATATTGCCAAGAAGAGGGTATTGACTTTGATGAATCATACACTCTTGTCACCCGTCTTGAAGCAATCCGCATGTTTCTAGCGTATGCAGCGTTCAACAAGTTCATGGTGTATCAGATGGACGTGAAGAGTGCTTTCCTGAATGGTAAACTCCAAGATGAAGTATATGTGGAGCAACCACCGGGATTCATCAACAATCATGGTAAGGGTATGGTTTACAAGCTAGACAAAGCACTTTATGGGCTTAGGCAAGCACCCCGAGAATGGTATTACACTCTCTCTATCTTCCTTATTGGTAAAGGCTTTTCAAAGGCAGCGTTGATACAACGTTATTTAAAATTACCAATAACGAAGATATCCTCTTAGTCCAATTTTTTGTTGATGATATTATATTTGGTTCTACCAACAAGCATCTGTGTGAGAAATTTTAGAAAATGATGCAAGAACAATTTGAAATGAGCATGATGGGTGAATTAACTTTTTTCTTAGGATTACAAGTTAAACAACTCCCTAATGGCATATTTATTAACCAAGCTAAATATACAAGAAATATGATTAAGAAATTTGGTATGGAAAATGCATCATATTCAAAAATTCCAATGAAAGTGGAAAGAAAGTTAATATCACTAATTATAGAGGTATCATTGGATCACTTCTTTATCTTACTGCAAGTAGACCTGAGATTATGTTTTCGGTATGCATGTGTGCACGATTTCAAGCTGATCCTAAAGAGTCACACTTAAGTCCTGCCAAGAAGATCCTTAAATACCTAAAAGGCACATGGTATCCAAGGGACTCTCCTTTTGAACTAATTGGTTACTCAGATGCAGATTTTGCAGGATGCAAAATAGATCGTAAGAGTACTAATGGTACATGTAAATTTCTAGGTGATAGGTTAGTTTCATGGCATAGTAAGAAACAACAATCCATAGCTACCTCCACAACCGAAGCTGAGTATGTAGCTGCAGGAAGTTGTTGTGCACAAGTGTTATGGATGAGGCAACATCTTAGAGATTATGGAATAATCCTAGGACCAACCCCCATTCATTGTGATAACCAAAGCGCTCTAACCATGACTCAAAACCCTGTTCTTCATTCCAGAACTAAACACATTGACATTAGATACCATTTTCTTCGTGACCACGTTCAAAAGAAAGATATCTCCATGAACTTCATTGGAACTGACAAACAATTGGTAGATATCTTCACCAAAGTGCTCAACGAACAACGTTTTCTCACTTTGAGAAGTGAATTAGGTATGATTGACTTAAACGCTTAATCATTTTGCATCACACTTTATTAGACATGTAATTTAGGGGGAATCCACTCGATTTATGTCTAAAAGATTTTTTTTTAGTACAAGTTATCAAATTTAGGGGGAACCTTAAAATTGTACTTAACCATAACTGCAAGCGTCAATGATCAAAATTTTAAGATGCATGATCATCAACGCTCAGTATTACTTATGCATAAAATATTGGACGCTCAAACATAAAAAGACTTTTCAATCCTAAGCGTTTAATTTTCTAATGATATATCAACCAGTGGTATCAGTTAAGCGTTGAACCAATTCCATTCAACACTTAATATAAAATGTTTTTAAAGTCATGCATAAATTTTACAAGCTTTTTGAAGTAGTGGGTAGACTCAAAAGTCTATTTTGTACTCTACTCGCACGCTTCTATCACATCAAATTTGCGGCTAATCAAAACTTTTAAAATGACGCTTCAGAGATAGCACGTGTTTGTGTACGTGTCAGTGTACCATCAGGCGCGTGTGCTACACTCTGAAAATGCCAAACGTTTTTTTTAATTTTAACTCAGATGTCAAATTTTTATATATGGGAATTACCAAGTGTAACTTCTCTCTTACACAAAACTCGCGTCCGAAGTTAATGAATTTATGGCTGAGATTAAAATAACTTTACACGTGTTTAAATTCTGAAGAGATGAGAGAACACAAGTTTCAAAATCTCTTTACTGTGTCATTTAAAACAATCTTTGCAGAAAAATCATTTACTATTCTTCAAAAAATTTTGCAATTTTTAATCTCTCTCTCAAAGCAAAAGAAAATCTCAGTTCTCTCTATTTTTCAAAAAATGGCACCAAAGAAAACTTCATCTACTTCTGTCGAGCCTATCATCTAGGTTACTGAAGGCCTTGTTGTCGACTGGAAATTCCTGTATGATCAACCCCAGATCAACCTACATGATATGATGGACACCGTTACAAAGGCCGGGCTTAAAAATTTCTTAACACAATATTCATATTTCTTTCCGACGGAGGTTGATACTTTTTGGAGGACTGCTAAACTCTCGGAGGACAAGAAGTCTATCTCTTGTCTTCTGCCTATGACCAAGAAAGAGGCACCTCGGGAATTTGTGTTGTCTGCTGCATCCATTGCCACGAACTTCAACCTTCCCAATGAGGGTGATGCACTGGACAATATTACTCTAGCACAAATCAAGGAAGCATGGACGATTATGAGGGCCTATGATGATGTACCCTACACCCAGTACTTTGAAAACAAAGATATGGTATCAGAATACCGTCTGTTAGCTGATTTCTGCAGCAAGGTTATTGAATGCAGAGTAGGCACTTTTGATAGGGTCAACCCCACGCAATTTCAGATGATGACAGCGATATTCCTCTCTATTCAAATCAACTGGAGTGAGTACATCTTTGGAAGGTTTAGGGACTGTCTGAACACCCCAAATAAACCGTATGAGCTTGTTCTAAGTGACCTTCTGTACAAATTAGACTATGTTTACTCATCTGGTCTTTCCTTGAATAAGACCAAGTTTTTAGGAAAAAGGATTCTGACCAATCTATTTAATCCTCCCAAAGTTGGTGGTGCTGCTAAACCACTTTCTGAGCATCAGACTGTACGTGAAGCGTCTGATGAAGTGGCTGAGCGTTCTGTTCAAAAGGAAGCCGTGAAGCGTCCGGCTACTACCAAGAAGAGGGCTCCTAGAAAGCCCAAGGAACAAGCTGTTCCTGCTCCTCAAAAAGATGATGAGGACACTGATGAGGATGCACAGGACAAGTTACCTCTCAAGCGGAGGAAGCTGGAAGGAATTATTAAACAAATTAAATTTGATGAACCAGCTGCTGCTCATCCCGCTCAAGCGCTCAAACTCGTTGAAGGAGTCAACGTGAAGAAAATTTTCAAGCGTTCCAGGACAAGCAAGCGTCGAGCTGCTCCTGTTCCTGAAGAGCCTGAGACTGTTGAGCCAAGCGCTCTAGTTGCTGTTGAGCCAAGCGCTCAAGTTGCTGTTGAGACAAGTTCTCAGGGTAAGTTTATTTCTTCCCACATCATTTCTATTCCTACATCTGTAGAAGATTCTTGCTGTTATGGAGGATAGTTCATGTGTTACAACTTTAGTTCCAATTGCTGCTGAAGCAACGACTGACATCAACCTAGATGTTGAGATGACAGAAGTTGTGGCTATTGCCAAAGACATTACCGCAGAAGTTGCTGCAATTGAAACTGAGGAACCTGCTCTCAAAGAGGTTCAAACATCAATTCCTGTTCTGACTATAACAGAGGCACGCTCAGCAGGTCAGAGCGTTGCTGAAGACGTTACAAAGCCAAGACACTTCTTCCAACTGGACACGCTGAAAACGATTGATCATTCAATCAACTACATGCCCCCAGCGCTCGAAGAAGATTTCATTCCTGCAGGATATAATGAAAAAAGATATATTGCTGCTGAGAATGAGATTGCCCTGCTGATTGACATCGACAGTAAAATCAGGGATATAGTGTTTAACACTGAGATGACAGAAATTGAGAGGAAGTACTATATGGCCATTCACCTACAAAAAACTCCTAGTCAAATACCATCCTCTCTCATTCTTCAACAAGATAGACAAGGAGGAACAACTCCTAGATGTGATGTGGATCTGGCGTATTACCTCGACTATGGCCACAACAAGCCTACAGGTTTTGCGCTCAGAGACTACAATATTCATGTGTGTGAGCCACTTCGCCCTAGCTTTCTCAATCCATCAGAGGCAGTCTTGAACCGAGAAGGCTACACACACTTTCCTCATATTGCCAACAGTCCTGAAAATCTAACTTTGGTCAATCCACTTCGCCTATGGAAAAATAAATCAGTTCATGCCAATAAGCGTCTCGAATCTCTCACAGATCTGATCCAGACTGAAGCCGATGCATATTTTGATAGCGTCTGGAATGCTAACTATCAGAACGATAGATATCGCTTTGAATCTATCAGAGATATTTACCATGAAGGCATTAGAGCTATTGTCAACATTGGCACAGACTACTGTATGAATGAAGTAAATTGGGTTGAAGTGTATATGGGTCATCAATATACCTTCACAGAGTTAGTTCAAGCTCCCCATTTATTTGGCATAGGCATGCATGACAAGAAGCGTCATTTCGCCAAGTATTGCCTGAAGAAGCGTCAACAGAGAGTTGGACCTGTTCTCAAGCTCCCATTCGTTAGTCATCAGATTGAGCAATGTCTGCGTCAAGAGCTTCACAGATTGTCCATTACTCCTCTACGTTTCAACGCTCAAGCGTCAACCAGTGGCAGTACTCACATTACTAGCTTAAATTTTGCTCCAAGCCACTGCGAAGATAATTTTAACTTGATGGTGAAGATTACGACTCCATTATCTCATTTCGACAAAATCTTCACTGCCAATCTCAGGCAATGGAACGGCTCAGTCATCAATTCATTTCGAGGATATCCACTGCTCCCTTCTATCCGCAAAGAGGTACTCAGTCATTATGAATTTGTCCTTGCACTGCTAAAAGAAATTAGGGACTAGCTCAAGCGATCTATCCATATTTAGAAGAGTACTATGCTGCTTATGTGCCTGAAGATTAGCGTCTCAAGTCTCTTCCCTCTGACTGCTTGATTGGATTTTCTAGAAATTACTCCCCAGATTCCATTTTCTCAATCTGTCAAGCCCCGTCCAAAGTCTTTCCGCATCATGTGCTTGATATCATTGGTCCCATGAACATCAGGGCCATTGATAGTCCCCTTCGCACATTCATTTCCGATACTTGCTTTTCAAGAACCAGACTCTCTGAACTTTTGGAAGCTGCGTCCACTTCTTATGCCGATTTAGCAAATTGGAACTTCCAATTCGATGACTTTCGCCAAACAGAGTCAGCGCTTGAGGAAGCGCCTGCTAAGTTAGTTGAAGCGTACACTTCTGAAGTTGCAAGTATTCCCGCGTCTGCTGAGGAACCAGTTCAAGCGTCTCAACCAGAGGATATTCCTGACGCTCCTGAACTTGTTACTGATGATATTGCTGAGGATCTTTCTCTTGACGTATGATCTACTGTCTTTGATCCGACGTATCAAGTTCCCATTGACTCTCTTAAACACTCATCCAGGTTCAAGCGACCGGCTCCTCAAGCGGTTCACTCAGATGCGAGTCAATCTTTTGGTCCTTTGCTCAAATCCATTTTGGAGGATATCAGTGCTCATGCTAATCAGAACTAAGAATCTCTCCACTGGATTAAAGAAGATTTAGCAAAGATTGAGTCTCACGTTATGAGCGCTCAAATTGCTCATATATGTAGTTCAGCTCAAGCGGCTGTTGGTGAGTGCAGACAAGTTTTTCAAGAAATGCATGATGCTACTCAAGCCAACCAACTTGCCATAAAAGAAGAGTTTGAAAAGCGCCTTGAAACATCTCCTGAATGATGCTACCAGCGCCAAGCTTCTCGCACTGCAGGAACGCTTCAACAAGCGTCTGGACGACATTACAGACTCTATGTCTCAGATTGCTCATCAGGTCAGTTTACTTACGGAACATTTTCCAAAGTCTGATGATGACAATAAAGGGGAAGAGACGAAGAAAGGAGAAAAGAGGAAAACGTCTAGTTCAAGAGCTCAAGAGCATCCGCGTCAAGTTTCACCTTTTGCGCTAAGTCTCCCTTCTTGGATAACTACTGTAGGAGTAAGTGATTCTGTTGGAGCGCCTAGTAGAACGCTAAGAGAACCTCCACGAGCACTGTATCCAAATCTACCAATACCTTCTCGGGCACTGTTTGAACAGTTTGACATCCCTCTTCAAAGAGCATCTATTCCAGAACCTTCAGATCCAAGAATTTTAGCTGAAGAGAGGCAGATGTCTGACTTCATCCGAACTTTCAGAATTTGTCTAAGGTATATTGGTATTGACCCAACTGATTGGGATAAACACTTTACTGCTTTCAAAAAGAGACAACAAGAAGAAAATAAGCTCATAATCAACAAAGACCACGAAGCGATAATGACCTTGGAAGATAATCTAACTGAAGCTATCCGAGCTGAAATGCCCAAGCGATACAAAGTTAGATCAAGTCGTTAAAGCTTTTTGATTTGCATTATCTACATTCTTGTCTCTTATATTTTGTTTGTTTAGTTGTAAAAATGCTTGTAGTCTTTGATATATATATAAAATGCATTTTCCATCTGAAACATCTCGTTGAAGCGTAACTAACTTTAACTAACCTTATCTAATCAAAGCTAACTTTTATTTTGGCTTTCTAACTCTTGAACTATAAAAGAGTAAGTATTGCCATCATCAAAAAGGGGGAAATTGTTAGGAATTTCATGTTAGATGTTTTGATGATGACAATTAGGACTTTCTGTTAGACCCCGAAATATGTAAGTTTGTTTTTAGCTTTGAAGTGTTAGATTTGTAATAGGCTTTGTTTTGTTTTTATTCTAGATTGTTAAGTTAAGTTGTCTTAGACTGAGCGTCTGATATGTTCTGAGTGAGTTTATCAGAAGTAAAATTTGAAGACTCAAGCGCCTGAAGTCTGAATAAAGATGAAGATTCCAAGCGTCTAGAATGACCAGCTACACCAAGCGTCACCTTATAGGATAGAACTAATTCAAGGATGAACAAGCGTCTATCAATGACTGATTTCACCTTAATTTATTTCTAAGTCCAGAAGGAGTTTAATGCAAATATTCTCAATGCATTAAGTGCCAACAGGCATTTAATTCAAATGCATTAAATGCTGATAAGAGCATTAAATGTGATAAGCACTTTCAGACGTACGGAGAAGCCACCCTATTGGACTGTCAACATTTCATAGAGTGCAGCACCAACTTTGTGCAGCAGATTTTCAGGAAAAAGGACAAAAGTTGTTCACTCGCGGAAGTGAGAGACACGCGCTTGTGCATGTGTCAAACAGACACTTTCTCCAAGAATGCCTATAAATAGGATTTCAACAACAAGCCAAACATAGAACACGATTAATTTCTAAGCCAAATTGCTGTTGCATTGAAGTCTCATTCCTTAAACTCTCAGAAAAGCCAGAATTTTCAAGAAAACATTCTCTTTGCTTTTCTTCAATTCCTGAGACAGTCAACCAATATCTCAAACATTCTTTTCAGAGAAACCCACAATACTACTGAGATATTCCTAGTTGTTTGAACTTTATCAAAATCAAACAAACCTTTTAGAAAAACCCTTATCCAAGCCTTGCGATCTGTGTGAAGTCGAAGTTGGATATTTGCCGTATTTCTGGGTGAAAGAAGCAAGGGGATTGAAGTGATTTGGAGCAGAAATCTATGTGATCAAGGAGCTCAAGTCATCGACATCCATCTCTACCTAATTTGTAGAAGATTCTGTGTGATTCTTTGAGAATCATTTTAGTGGATTGTCTCCAAGTGTTCAAGGAGAAGAAGGACATAGTTGGGATTACACCACCCAACGAACCTTACAAATATTGTGTTCTTTACTTTACATTCAGTTTTTCATATTGTCATATCATAAACTGATCAAGTAAAACTTAATCAAACGCTAAGCAACTAAATACACTTTCTGCGACGCTAAAGCCCTTTAAAAAGGAAGACTACAAAAATCATTCCGCTGTGCTAACACTGATTAAAGAACAGAACGCTTAAACCTACTTGGTTAAATTATTCAAATCTTGAAGTCTAAGTTAACTTTCTAAAAACATTCTTCATCAGACGCTTAGCCTAAGCGTCTATATTTTAAGTAAACACTCAGTCAAGCGTCTACATTTCAAGCGTCCAAAATCATTTTAATACAAATCTTTTTGAAGTCGAAAAAGACTTTAGGGTCTATTCAACCCCCACTCCCTTCTAGACCCTTTCGTATGCCACTTGGGACCAACATCAAGTATACATAACCAAACCTAGAATGATCATTAGTAAAGGTTATGAAATAATGGAAACCGTTGCGGGCCATTTCACCGTGGTTCACAAACGTTAGTGTGGATCAAACCCAAGCCGCAAGTGGCTCTTTCAAAATGCCCGGTGAAGGGAAACTTAATCATTGTACTCTCGAGGCAAGATTAACAAGCAGGATAGGGATTTGATTCCAATGGGCCTATAATGCTACTTTTCTCCAACTCTTGTATTATATGCTCCCCGACATGACCTATAGAGTGTTTGGCTAAGCTTATAAGCTCTCAAAAACATCTTATAAGAAATAGAGCTAATAAGCTCTTACAAAGTGTTTGGTCATTTTTTTTTGTGAAACAGCTTATAAGCTCTTAAAATAAGATGTTAGGAGCTTATAAGCTCTCAAAAAATAAGTAAGGGAACCCCAACTTATTTTTTAAAATCTTATAACCTGGAGAGCTTATAAGCTCCAAAAACATCTTCTAAGCGCTAAAAGCTTATAAGATCTTTAAAATAAGTTTAGCCAAACACCCTCCTAGTCTAAGAGGTTATATAACTCTTGGTTTGCATTACCCATACCACATTTTCTAGTTATAGTAGTTACAGTTTATTCATTGCATATATTCAAATAGTATAAACCATAACTAAATGCAAGGATGGAGATAATGTAATTTATTATACTAGAAACATAAAAACAATAATTTAAAACTATTCTAATGTTGTCGCCTAATGCCAGGTTGACCGTTCCTATGGCCGTGGTAGCAACTTTTGCTCCATTGCCAAGTCTCAAAACGATCTCATCCTTTCCTAGCATCCTACTTCTTGTCATCGCCTGCAAATTATTGCAAAAATGTGATGCACAACCGGTATCTAATACCCAAGAAGCATCGTTAATAGATAAGTTAACTTCAACATAAAACATACCCTTGGTCGCACCTAGGGTCGCAAGGTACTCCTTGCAGTTCCTCTTCCAATGCCCTGGTTTACCGCAATGGAAACACTCACCCTTATCCTTATCGGCTTTAACCTTCTTAACCCTACCTTTAGCTTTTAGCTTCTTGTTCTTTTGAGAATTCTTCCCTTTCCCTTTCCCTTTCCTTGGCTTCTTAGCCTTAGAATGAGCAGAACTCACAAGTAGGACTGACTTGTCCTTCTTGATGGTGGCTTCTGCACTCCTTAACATGCTTAACAAGTCAGGCAAGGTTGCCTTCAGACTGTTCATGTTAAAGTTGACCTCAAATCGGTCGAATCAGCTAGGCAAGGATTGAAGTACTAAGTCTATCGAGAGTTCGTTGTCTAGAAAAATGTCAAGACTTGCGAGCTTCTCAATGAGCCCATTCATCTTTAGCACATGTTCTTGGACATTTGGCCCCTCAGTCATATGAGCTCTGAAAAAGCTCTTTAGACACTAAGTACCTTTCCCTCCTAGACTTTTCACCATACAACTCTTGTAAGTGTTTGAAAATATCAGCAACTGTTGCCATATTTTCGTGTTGCTTTTGCAATTCATTCGACATCGATGCAAGCATCGTGCACCTTGCTTGGAGGTCATCATTTAACCATTTCTTATCGGTTTCGATTTTTTCCTCCTCAGTACCCTCGGGCAGAGGCCAGGGGGGTGCATCAGTCAAGACATAAGCTCTATTTTCAGAGTTGAGCACTATCTTAAGGTTTCTAAGCCAATCAGAATAGTTGGGTCCAGTGAGTTTGTTTGTGTTGAGAATTGTGAAAAGCGGGTTCTTAGTCATCTTAGATATCTAGTTATCTACAAATTAAAGCGATACAGGGATTAAGAAGTTGTTTAATGCATTATGTGTAGATATGATTTTAAGGTCATTTAATCATAAATTACCTCTCACTATCTAATTCAAATTCAATAACCCTCATTAAAGAATCGAGAAAAATAATTTTCTAGTGAGTTTGAAGTCCAATTTAATTATTACATACCCCAATTTTATGGAGATATACATAATAATTAAATAGGTAGACAACACTTGATGATTACATCTCTATGTAACCCTCAATTATTTTACCTCATGTTTCACATGGATCTCAATTTTATGTGCCCCCATGTTACTCCTATGTTAAGTTAGACCCATCAAACCTACCCACCCAAAAAGTTCCACTTGCAATGGTCAACTTAGAGGATAAATTACCCATGTGCATCTCTATACTTAGTAATAATCACGGCTTTCTCATTATAGAAAGTCCCACTTGCAATGGTCGACTAATCTACATAAGTAGCACCGACATGCTATTCACTACTACAGAAATGACCTATTACAGCAGTTTTTTTTATCTGTTACAGCGGTTTTAACCGCTGTAACAGGTACCGCTGTAATTGGTTCAGGCCAATTACAGCGGTTAAAAAAAACCCGCTGTAACTGGTAAACCAATTATAGCGGTTTTTTTTCGAACCGCTGTAATTGGTTTTCTCAGAATTTGTTTTTTTTTTTTTAGTTACCAGTTATAGCGGTTTTTAGAAAAACCGCTGTAACAGGTGTTTTTTTTATTATTATTATTATTTTTCTTGTTCTACTGTACAAAATTTACCATTACCAGTTTCTCAAAATTCAACACACTAACACAACAAACCATAAAATCAATTCAACAGAAACAACAAACGTGAAACCCAAAATTAGCTTCACCAAATTTAATGATCATCTCTAACAACAAAAACCAACAAATGTATATAACCAATTCGCATAATCTCCAACAAATCAAATGTTACGCATAATCTCCAACAAATGATAAAGAGTTTACAATCAATTAAATACAACAAATCAAATAAAAATGTACAACAATCTACAACTTACACCATACCAAAAGCGCATTGGAAAATGTATTGTGCCAATTCGCCACGTACTTCATTAAGCTGCTCTATAGAGTAAGTGACGTCTTGACAATCAGGAAAGTACTACACGATAGAGATTGAAAACACAACAAAAGTTTAATAACTTATAAAGGGAAATTAGAATTTGATGATGAGTATTAATTAGGATTATGCATAACGCTAGTGGGATTGTAGATTTTCCGTGGCTAATAATATCCTTCATGAATTTCATAACAAAGAAGCCACAAAATTGAACTGCATGGGGCACTACAAAATTGAAATCAAAAATTGTATTAGAACAATAACGTTTATACGAATAATCTCTCGAAAATATAAAATTACACTAACCTTTATACGAGTCCATTTACAGGTCATTTTTTTTTATTTGGACACTTGGGTGTTACGATTTGCACGAGACATCAACACAGCACTGTTAAAAACATCAAAAAACAGGGAAAAATGTCCATATCAAGCAAATATACATGTGAAATCGAGGAAGATATATACACTTTAAAATTAATATTAAATATAATGAATACATTGATTAAATGAAAAACTTACTGATCGATTGTTTCTTTCATATCAGGTCGGTTCTTCGGATCAACGTGCAAAGAATCCTGATAATAAACGATCTCTTTAATTGGATCAATCACAAGCAACACCCAATGTCCCCTAAATTAAAAAGCATTCAAAAGATAAGTTCAAAATTAATTTTGAGTACGTAACAAATTTTTATTAACTCACCCGGTGTTGTAAGGTCCAATAAATAACTTCCTGTCCGCGCAATCTTTCATGGCATTTGTTATATATTGCGCTTGTGAGATACGCTGAGAGGGAGTAATACCTGCTCCCGCAGCTATAGTATGCGGGCTAAGGAACCTGAAATTATTTGTTTTGTTTTCGGGGACCACGTACTTAGCCCACAAACACCAAAATTGAGCATAAAATAAATTTGAACAACAAAATAAACATAGTTCAAATTAATGCAGTAAAATAATTTAAAAACTAACTTTTTTTTAATTCATATTCATAAACTTACTTGATGTAAACTGAAATGATGGAGACTCCTATTTGTTCTTTGCGCAAAAAATGACAGATCTCCTCCCGCCCAAGATACTCTTGATAGGGTTCGGTATTATACATTGCCTCGGGAACGTCTATAGCGATCAATTGTTCAATAGGCATTATTTGGAGGTACCTTTCAAGAGTTACAAGCGGCTGAGGGAGTTGATCAGCTGGTACGTCTGCTGCTCTGTCATCTTCTCGTGGAGGGTTGGCCACAGGAGGTGTTCGTTTGACCGCTGAGTGCTTCGTCATCTCTGATTTATGTTTTCCAACTGATGATTTGGATTTTCCAAGAGACTAATTAAGCAAAGAAAACCAACGTGAATGTTATAAACCAAAGTATATTTAGTAACTTTAAACAATTATTATAATTATTTAATGGCTAGGTATTAATAATTACGTACCGATGCATCACTGACAGTGACAAGACTCTTAGGCCAAGCGACAATGCATCCCACAGCCTCAGAAACTGTGAACACTCTTTCATCAACGAGAGGGACTGGTAGGGGTGCATTATCTTCAATTGCAATGTCAATCATCACTTTCACAAGGTGGGTGGGTAATGGAAGTGTATGCAGCATTCTATCCTGATCTGGTCGATTGTACATTTGTCCTTTAGCCACCAAACGATAAGACGGTGTTGACAGTGACAATTGACATGGCGCCACAACCTACATATATAAAATATATATACCATTATATTAGAAAAGTTTGTGTATTTTAATGAATTGCAAGTTATATGATCACTTAATAATTTCATATCATTACCTCAGGAAGGTTATTAACTGGATCTGGGCAGCTATCTTTCAAAGAAACCGCCTCCTCTTCATGTGGCTGCTGCGACCCAGACGCCCTATGCTCGTCAAACTCGCGTCGCAATGAGGATAGTGATGCAGTGAGCATGTGCACCATGTTTTTCAAGTTATCGATCTCCTCATCTTTAGAAGGCTTTTTGTCACTAAAATATTGTTTTTGTGAACCCCAAAGCCTACACCCTAACGCGACCCGAATGCTCCTTCTTCTTAAGAGCTTTAGCCAATATATCATTTCGGGTCCTCTCGCTTCCACTGTGGCTACCCTCCTGTGATAAGCACTCCTGTAATAATATATTTAAAAATTAGTGAACTTTGCTCTTTTAAAAAAATTTCAAAAAACATATACAACACATGATATGGCTAAAATTGCAAATAACTCACAATTTCATCCGATACTCTTTTAACATTGGGATTATGAATGTTTTGCTGGCTGTCAGAATGTGCAATCCTCCATACGAGTGCTCGTGTCACGTCTGTGCAATCTGACCCAGCTTCCTTTCTTTTTTCCTTCTATATTATGATTAAATATATATATATATATATATATATTAGCAAGGAATTTTTATTAGAAAACTTGTAATGATTCACTGTTATACGAACTACGTACCTCAATGTGCTCCAGTTGAGCATATCCAAGACGTGATTTCCTATAGGGATATTCAGGGTCCCTTGCTCTTTCTTGATTGTCCCTACTTAATTTCTGTTCATTACAAAATCAAAGCATTAGTCAATGTTCATATAAACACAATATGCAACAAATGAAACCGTAAATTAAAATATTTACCATGAAAGGATCACTTTTTTTGAATATCTATAAACGCTATCCAATCTTCTTGAGATATATTATATTTTTGGGGTGGGCTGGAATTAATATTTCCATGATCATCCTCTACCCACACTCTGCTCAAGAAGCTCCTAAAGTTTCGAGCTAGCTTTCCAGCCTCGGCTAAAACAAATTTCTGTCTACTTTCTTCAATATCAAAGGCCAACTATGAAAAACAAACAACAAAGTATGTATGAAATTATAACTTTGAGAAAATTGAATAAACAAAAAATACATTAACCAATTAATTAGAAATATGATAATAACAACTTACAGCTATTTCATTCCAAATTCCGATCTTTATTGCGTCCGAGACGTGTCGCCAATCACTGATGGTAATCGGCACCCTCTCACGAGCTATGACTCCAATGTAACCAACAAATGTTGATTTATTTGGGTCAACTGGTTGGCCATTCTCATTCCAGCCAACTGGTAGCTTTAAGCCTTTACTCCTAGCCTGTATGACTTTTTTCATTGCAGTGATACCTCTACGTATCTCACTTAAAACCTGTTTATTTTCAACAGCCCGAGAATCCATCGACCTACACAAGCCAAAAATACAGAGTTTAGATTCATATACCAAATATATAATACCAAGTAACGCCACCATTATTTTAGAAAAAATTCAGCAGAGTAACGACACAAATTTTTTTACCAAGTTCTCTACTTAATCTTCCCCCAAAATTGCATATAACAAAACTAATCCATCAGTTATTTCACAAAACCAATCAAATTTCACAAAACCATAAATGCATTAAACGATGTCAACAATACAACACATATTGATCCAATCACGATACATAATCAAAATAAATATCAACAAACAGGCTATACTCATGATATGTATTAAAATAATAATACTCGTTATCATATAGAGAGAGCGAGAGAGAAGAAGCTTACGATGGTGGTGGTGGGAGTGGTGGAGGGGGCGGTGGTGGTCGTAGAGGAGGAGGAGAGAGCGGCTGTGGATGTGGCGGTGGTGGTGGTGGTGCCGGTATATAATATCGACCTACAAAAGCCAAAAATACAAAAGTTAGTTTCATTATGCAACAACATAATTTTTCAATTCATACACTAACAAGAGACGCCCTGACTCATACACTAACAAGTGCTTATATCAAGAAAAGTTTAGGAAATACGTATATCATATAATTATCACATAAGATCAAATACCTTTCATCGTTTTCTTTTTGTCGTTGACTTAGTAGTCTTTTGCTTCCCCCCAGTACGACCCTTTTTTTTAGTACGTCGACGAACAGATGGATTAATCCATATCCCCTCTTGGTGATCTTGTCGCATATACAATTCATCATCACTGATATCCAAGTCACCATCCCTATCAGTGGCTTGTGAATCACGTAAGATAGGATTTTCTCCATCATCATCACTATATGAACTATCATCCTCAATACAAGTATTTTTATTTGCCGATAAAACAATTGACCACCTCTTATCAATAGGATAGGTGACAAAAAACACTTGCGTAGCTTGTGACGCCAAAATGAAAGGTTCATCTTTGTAACCCACCCTCTCAAGATCTACTCGAGTGAAGCCTATTTCACTATTATCGACACCATTTTTATTGTCAGCCCACCTACACCCAAATACAGGCACCCGAAACCAACTATAATCCAGCTCCCATATATGTTCAATCACCCCATAATATGATAAATGAGCATAGATAGGGTTATTATCCCTCGCACTTGAGATATGCATTGCTTGAGCTACAAGACTCACCCCACTATTCTGCATTGTACTCCATTCATCTTGGTCTTTTGTATAGAATGTACGACCATTTATACGATAACCTGAATGACAAAACACAAGTCTGCCCGGTCCCATCGACAATCGTGCCAATTTATCTGAAACTGAAAGTGGATTCTCGTTCTGTTTCTCGTGAATATGCTTTCGGAACCAATCAGAGAAACTCTTATTATGCTCTTTTGAAATCCAACTCTCATTTTTATTTGGATTTAATCTCCTAAGTTGATCCTTGTGCTCTTGAACATATGGCTCAACCTCATCGGTGTTGTGGAGCACATATAGGTGTGCCTGATCCCTTTGTGTGCAAGGAACACTAACTAATTGTTTTCCAAGTACGCTTTCTCCTTCAGTTCTCCCTCCCACAACATGAGACTTTGAAAGCTCTGCAACGTTAGAATCTTTCAGATATTCTGTGCAAAATGTAATCGCTTCATCAACTATGTACCGTTCAACAATGCAACCTTCCGGTCGACTACGATTTTTCACGTAGCCTTTTAATACCTTCATATAACGCACAGCTGGATACATAGATCTCATAAAAGCCGGTCCACATAGTTGTGTCTCTCTAACCAAGTGAATAGGTAAATGAGTCATTATATCAAAAAATGCTGGTGGAAAATACATCTCAAGCTCGCACAAAGTGATGGCAATTTGTTTCTGAAGTGCAAGCAATTGTTCAGGATCAAACACCTTGCTCCACATTGTTTTGAAGAAGAAACATAATGAGGTTATAGTTTCTCTCACCTTTTTTGGCAAAATGGCCCGTATAGCAATTGGTAGCAAATGATCCATGATCACATGACAATCGTGAGTCTTCATGTGCTTTAGCTTCAAGTCCTTCATTGACACAAGACTGCTAATGTTTGAAGAATACCCTTCTGGAATTTTCACTCCATTAAGAAACTCACATAATGTAATTTTTTCTTTCCTGGATAGAGTGTGAGCTGCTGGAGGCAAATAAGTTTGTTTTCCCTTTTTTGTTGGTGCCAATTTTTCTCTTATCTTCATTTCAACCAAGTCTAACCTTGCCTTTACGCCATCTTTCGTCTTACCGGGCACATTTAGAAGTGTACTAATGACACTATCAAATACATTTTTCTCAATATGCATAATATCAAGAAAATGTCTAAAATGTAAAGACATCCAATATGGCAACTCAAAGAAAATTGACCTTTTTTTCCACCCAGTTTTTGCAAGCCCACCTGCAAAAGTCTTTCCAAATTTAACCTCCAAGTCTTTTATATTCTCAAACACTTCTTCACCAGTCAAGCACTTAGGAGCTCGGCCTTCTTCTATATTCCCATTGAAAGCTTTTTTCCACCGACGATATCTATGGTTTCGATTTAGCCATCTCCGATGCCCTTGGAATGCATATTTCTGAGAGTGTGTCAGTCGATATTGATCTGTACTCTTGACACATATGGGGCATCCACATTGGCCATGTACACCATATCCCTCGAGGTTTGCTCTTGCCGGAAAATCATTGATTGTTCCAAATAACATGACTCTGAGATTGAAATTTTCTTCTCTGAACCCGTCATATACTTGAACACCGGTCTCCCACAACACCTTTAAATCCTCAATTAAAGGAGCCAAGTAGACATCTATATCATTTCCAGGTTGTTTCGGCCCAGAAATCAGTATAGGCATCATTATATGTTCTCGCTTCATGCATCGCGATGGGGGGAAGTTGTAGATCATCAAAATCACCGGCCATGTACTATGTGAGCTACTTTGCATGCCATGAGGGTTCATGCCATCTGTAGCCAATACAAGGCGAAGGTTTCTTGATTCTTCACCAAATTCTGGGAAATCATCATCGATCTTTTTCCATTGAGGAGAATCTGAGGGGTGTCAAATCTTGTCATCTTCAGTCCTTTGTTCAAGCCTTCTATCAGCATGCCATGTCAAGTCCTTCGCCAACTCTTTACTACTGTACATGCGCCTAAATCGTGGTATTATGGGCAAATACCACATGGTTTTGACTGGAGCAGATCCGTTCTTCTTGTACCGCGAGGCGCCTCATTTCGGACAAACCTTCGATGATGCATAGTTAGTTCTAAACAATATGCAATCATTGAGACAGGCATGGATCCTCTCATATCCCATGCCAATTGAGGTTAACATCTTCTTAGCCTCATAAGTACGATTAGGTAACACATTATCCTCGGGTAGCATGTTTTTTAATAGATCAAGTAAGTCTGTGAAACTCTTATCACTCCACCCATTGTTGGCTTTTAACTTGTAGAGGTTTAGGACTGCTTTCAATCTTGTGAATTTACTACCACTATACAGTGGTGTCTTTGAATCACTTGTCAAATTCTCAAACATCTTGGGACAATTTCGCAAATCCTCCTCAATCACATTTGTCATCTCCTCCAAACGATCAGGCTCATAATCATTCATGTCCAAATCCAGCGTGCGATATGGTGTACCACCCAAATCATCTGAGGTGACACTGCTCTCACCGTGTCTTGTCCAACGTGTGTAGCTTTTATCAATTCCATTACACACCAAATGATCTTCTAATTCACGTGGACTAATTTTCTTTCCAAAACAACAACTTAAACACGGGCAACTGATTCTAGTCCGATCTGATGCATGCTCAATCGCAAAATTGATGAATTCTTTCACCCCTTTCTCATATTGCTCGGACATACGATCCGCTAATATCCAACTTCGATCCATCTTGATTCTGAATTAATTAAATTAAACAATTTTAATATCACTTCATAGTTGAATTAATTAAATAATTTTTATTTTCATTTATTTCCCATTATTCTAGAAAAAATTCGGCAGAGTAACGACGCAAATTTTTTTACCAAGTTCTTGACTTAATCTTCCCCAGGGTGGGTTGCAACCAACAAAATTCAAATCTTACGATCCGCTAAAATTCATCTTCATATTAATTAAATTAAATAATTTTAACATAAGTTCAATTGAATTAATTAAATTATTTTAATTTTAATTTATTTACCATTATCCTAGAAAAAATTCGACAGAGTAACAACGCAAAAATTTCTACCAAGTTCTCGACTTAATCTTTCCCCAAACTTGCAACCAACAAAATTCGCATCTTTCAACCACAACAAATCCAACATTCTAATCTTTCACCTACAACAAACCCAAAAAGTCGATCTCACTATACAAAAATATTGATCACCAATTGGATCACATAAAGCAACATATTTCAAATAACTTCAAATATTGATCACCAGTTGGATCATATAAATCACATAAAACTAAACATAAAGCATCATTTTATAAATATTGATCACCAGTTGGATCACATAAATCACATAAAACTACAAATAAAGTATTATATTTTGAACAACTAAGTATAAATAAAGATCACCAGTTGGATCAATGTACCCTAAACTACAAACAACCACAATTTAATCCCAAATTAAATGTAATTAACACCTTGCTATACACAAAAATACATACACCCACACATACACAAATTATATACATCCACATATACACAAATACATACACCCACACATACATAAATATATATACGTACACCCACATATACACAATATATATACATACATCCACATATACACAAATACAAACATCCACACATACATAAATATATATATATACACCCATATATACACAAATATACATACATCCACACATACACAAAATATACATACACAAATATTTATCTAATTCAAACTCTATACTCTATATATGTGTGTGTGTATATGTATACATATTTACATAACATAACATATATATATAACAAATATTTACATATAATTCACAAAACCCAATTAACATAACACATATATATAACAACAATCAAGATATTAACTTATAACCCACATTATATATTCACAAAACCCCAATTAACATAACATATGTATAACAACAATCAAAATATTAACATATAAAACCCTAATTTCATAACATTTATAAAATATACACAACTTATATAAACATATATATATATATAAGTATATATATACCTATAGGGTGAGAGAGAGTCGAGAGAGAGACGAGCGGCACGGCAGCGGCGATGGCTGCTGCTGCGGCGGCGTCGGAATTCGGTGGTGGTGGTGGCGGTATATGGTGGGTGTGGTGGTGGTGGGGATATATGTGGTGTGTGTGTGTATATATATATTTATATAGATAGCTAGAGATATAGAGTAGTAGAGAGAGAGAGAATAATGGTGGTGGGGGAGAAGTGGAAGTGGTGGTGGCGGCGGTGGGGAGAGTTGAGTGAGAGAGAGAGAGTAGAGAGAGATGAGTGAGAGAGAGAGAGTAGAGAGAGATGAGTGAGAGAGAGAGAGAGAGAGGGGAGGGCCGAGGGTGGCGGCGGTGGGGGGTGGCCGGTGAGAGAGAGAGAGTAGAGAGAGAGAAAGGGGGATCGGATTTGGGGGGAAAAAAAGGGGGAAATTAATTAATTAATTTTTTTTTTTGGGGACCAATTACGGCGGTTTTCAAAGAAACCGCTGTAATTGGTCCCATCCTACAACCTATTATAGCTGTTCACCAAAAAACCGCTGTAATAGACCCCTCCGTTCAGCGGTTTTCTAAAAACCGCTGTAATAGGTGCGCTGTAATAGTGTATTTTTGTAGTAGTGATTACTGTTGATGGTAGGCATGGAATATTAAACCCCGTTTAATTTTATCCCATATTAACTTAAAATTAAAATCATTAAGATTTTACAAACTTATCAAAATAAGCAAGGGGTTTCTAGTATATTATGAATGGTCTCATCAACACTTTAATTATCTTATCTAAGTCTCTATCCGAACTTGTCCAACAACACATGAAAGGAAATAAAACATATGACAAGCATAATCTAAAAAAATATATCTCATACATAGAATCATGTATCTCATACATAAAATCATGCATCTCATGCCTAAAATCATGCATCTCACAAAATCTTGCATCTTATACATTAAAATATAACATGGATATTTTAAGTCATATCTAAATCGATCCTATTAAGAGCCATCAAGGATCGAACGCCGACAAGGCGAATAAAAAAAAAAAAAAAAGGAAAGTAAACATGTTTGTACAATCCTAATGGCCTCAAAATTCCATCATGCATATCAACTCATGAAAGCATATGTAAATTCTTAATTTACCAAATATTCCTTGTAAATTAAATCAATTCGGGTTTCTCATTCAAAGTTGATTTTTCCAAAAATAAACAATTTAAAACACCTTGTAAATAAAATTAAAAATTTTAGAAAAACGATAACCGAAACAGGTTGGACGGTTTCCTAGCTATGTGCATATACAAACATATGTATGTCCATGTCATGATACCACTCATGATATTGGACTCCAAATCCAATTGGAATGCTAACTCCACCGCCACTTGGATTCGTAAAGCATGCAAATCTGAATTGCATGATCTACTTTTATGAATTTTAATTTACTAACATAAACTAAATCCCATGTTTATCTCTAACACATACATGTAGCCTGCCGTACACAATTGGGATTCTTAATCCCCTTTTCTTTCGTCCTATTGTGTTTTGATGGTTGGGCGGAACCCCGGCATTTTGACTCGGGCGGCGGGTCAGATGTAGGGCGTGTTGGGTTGACTCATTCCCTCGGCTGGCTCGTGGCAGCGGAAATTAAAATTTTACAAAAGTAAACGTACAACCACCCGAAAATAGGAATATGGAATTGGTTCGATCGAATTTGATAAGGAGGTAAACGAAATTATACCTTTCGAAAATTTCGTTTCACCTCGTACTTTGGATCTCAGCAACCCTGTGGTGCAAATCCACACAATTTCCCTTGGGTGAGAAATTGCCCGTCGTTTTTCGTATCTCCCGGTTTAGAGTGCTCCAAGCGTCGCACCTATAAGATGTATCCACACCTCGTTCAAGTCACCAATCGTCTTGCCTTGCGTGCTCGACAACAAAACGATTCTAAGCTTAACTTAGGCTTGATTATGTGAAAGGTAGGAATATTTTCTAAGTCGTTTAATTCAACACATGAATAGAACGACGTCTTGTTGGAAAGAGGAGAGAGGTGGCCGATTTTAGGTCTAAGAGAGGGGGGCGGATTTTTCAACTTTTTCATCATCTATTTTAGTCTCCTTCATCTCTTATTTATAGGTGAAGATTACCTAGAGTCCTATTAGGAAAAGGAAACTTCTTTTCTCCCAAACTCTCTAGTAATCCTTATCCTATGAAGACTTGGAGGAGGGGAAAACTCTTTTCCTCTTCCACCACACACAAAATCGGCCCCTCCCTTATTTACACTCACAAATTGGTCGACTCCATTTAATTGGACTTTAGGATTTAATTTTGACTTCTCAATTTAATTATAGGTGCAACCCATCAATTAAATACAAGTCAAATTAAATCCAACCAACTAATTCCAACATTTATTTATTTAACTTGGGCTCCACCCAATTAAATAAAATACTTGGACTCTACTAGGTCCATTAATTTAATTAATTCTACAAGATTAATTAAAAGAGTAAAATTAATTGAATCCTTCAATTAATTTATATTCCATATTAGGAAAGTACTAAACTTTCCTAATTCCCTCAATTTCCTCGAAATTGATTAATCACATCTATTCAAGCAGTGACTCTCTCGAGTTAGTGTGTGACCCCTTAGGCTCGTTTCTATCTAGTAGTAAGTACACCTTCCCACAGTGCTAGTGTACCTTCCTAAAATGGAAAGTACTAGATTAAATCAATCCTTTGATTTAATCAAGCCTCGAATTAGTCACCAAGCTAATTCTCGGCACTTACAAATCGCGGTTGCCCACCTAGCATAGGGTCCCGAAGACCTAGATAAAACGAAAGTAAAGATACGCCTTTTGCGATCTTGATCCTCGCATAAGTAAGATCTCTCTATCTAATCTCCCGATTGAATCTAGAGCATTGGCTAAGGTCGAAGCTCTATTAATTCAATACTATGTTTCCCACGTTATGTGAAATCGACTTCGACTATCTAAACGAGGAAACCCTACGCCTCCTTAGATATCATACTTCGGCCGAAGATTCCTTAAGTCGATTCACTATGTAACCATAGGAGATTAACCGACTGGCTAATGTCAGAGATAGATTCCTCTTGATTCTCACGTGCCTTACTACGTAAGACGTGCATGTCTGAGTTTGCCCATATTCGATCATCTAAAGTGATCATGTAACAAATCAAGAACATGCGCGGTTACGCATAAGACATCCAATGGAATCTTAGGTCCATAAGGATTACTCTTATACTACAAGACCACTGGAAGTTCCACATTCGACTGGGAATCCATTTCAGGAACTTCCATGGGGTTGTTCAGTTCGCCCATTACCACAATGGCAACCTTCATATATGCATTGGCTTTCACCGTGCCAGTATCTATGGAACGAGATACACTTCTACCAGAGTATGCATCATATGAGCAAGTCTTTTGGGTTGCATCGATATCCCTTTATCTCGATGAACCCTTTCACGACTTGGAACAATGTTTAAAGATCACAGCCTTCGAGACATATTCCATCATTGCCACACCCAATGTGCAATGATGTCGCATAGCTATGTGTGATCCTTCGGGACTTTATTCTAAGCCAAAGTAAGAACTAATTTAAGAATAAAGACATGCCACACATAAAAAAGAGATTGACTTTATTTATAAGAAAACGATTGTTCAACTCTAGAGTTACTATTACAAAGAATGGCGCCCAATAATTGGTGCGCCGGGCACTAACTCTAACAATCTCCCACTTGCCCTAGCGCCTATTGCCCATGTACTTAAGGCCCATTCTTCCCAGATGTCCTTCAAATACTTTTTGGCTAAGGGGTTTGGTGAGTAGGTCCGATATGTTGTCTGTTGTATCCACGCGCTCCATTCGCACGTCGCCTCTTCCAATGATTCTCGTATCAATCGGAATTTCCTCAGAACATGTTTGGATATCTGATGAGACCTCGGATCTTTTGCTTGCGCAATAGCCCCATTGTTATCACAGTATACCGTTACTGGATCCCCAACGGATGGAACAACACCCAATTCTTGGATGAAGTTCCTCATCCAAACAGCTTCTTTTGCAGCCTCATTTGCTGCAATGAATTCTGCTTCAGTGGTGGAGTCGGCTATGGTTGCTTGCTTGGAACTCTTCCAGCTAACCGCTCCGCCATTAAGCAGAAATACAAACCCAGAGACCGACTTCGAGTCATCCTTGTCAGATTGGAAACTCGAATCAGTAAACCCCTCTAATTCCAATTCTCCTCGTTCGTATATCAAGAACAATTCCTTAGTTCTCCTTAGATATTTAAGGATTATTTTCACCGAAATCCAGTGTGCCATGCCTGGATTCGCTTGATATCGACTGCACGCACTCAATGCATAAGCTACATCGGGTCTTGGGCATATCATTGCGTACATTATACTACCTATTGCAGAAGCATAGGGAGTTTTGGACAGTTTCACTCTTTCTTCCTCAGTCTTTAGGCACATAGACTTGGAAAATGTGATGCCATGTCCTATTGGCAAGAATCCCTTCTTGGACTCTTCCATTTCAAATCTTTTGAGTACGCGATCGACATATGCAGATTGGGAGAGACCTAGCATCCTATTCGATCTATCCCTATAGATCTTCATACCGAGTATGTAGGACGCCTCTCCCATATCTTTCATGGAGAATTTATTAGAGAGCCATACTTTAGTTGACTGCATCATCCCTACATCATTTCCAATTAGTAGGATGTCATCCACATAAAGTATGATGAACGTGACTGCGTTCCCACTGTCTTTCTTATACACACATGCCTCTTCAACGTTTTGAACGTATCCATACTCTTGTATGACAGTGTCAAAACGTTTGTTCCAACTTCGAGAAGCTTGCTTAAGTCCATAGATGGACCTTTGGAGTTTACACATTTTGTGTTTGCTCCCTTTGGATGTAAAGCCCTCTGGCTGTTGCATGTAAATCTCTCCCTCAATTTCTCCATTGAGGAATGCAGTCTTTACATCCATCTGCCATATTTCATAATCAAAACATGCAGATATTGCAAGCATAATCCTAATGGATTTCAGCATAGCCACTGGCGAGAAGGTTTCCTCATAGTCAATCCCTTGTCTTTGAGTAAATCCTTTTGCCACGAGGCGAGCCTTATAGGTGACTACCTCTCCATCGACTCCAAGCTTTAGCTTGTAGACCCACTTACAGCCAATGGACTTGATGCCCTCAGGTGGGTCAACCAAGGTCCATACCTTATTGGAGTACATGGAGTCCATTTCGGATGTCATGGCCTCCAGCCATTTTCTCGAATCAATGTCAGACATTGCACTCTTAAAACTCTTCGGATCAAAATCTAGAGGAGGATCTTGAGTGCCCTACTCTTGCAATAGGCCTAGCCATCTTTCAGGCTCCTTTGGGATCCTCTTTGATCTCCTCAAAGGTTGTGTGTTTTCAGTGGGTGCCTCTGATGTAGCCTCGTTGGTGTCGGGTGGGTTAATTTGTATCTCTTGACTTGATCCATTCTCATGGACCTCATCAAGTTCTACAGCCTCGCCTTTCCTATCTAGAAGGTGACCCCTCTCCAAGAAATTGGCGTTTCTCGAAACAATAACCTTTTGTTCCGTTGGGCTGTAGAAGTAATATTCAACAGTTTCCTTTGGATATCCTACAAAATAGCACAAAGAGGACTTGGGGTCCAATTTGTCTCCCACTAAGTGCTTTACATAAGCTGGACACCCCCATATTCTCAAATGATTATATGAGGGCGTCTTTCCACACCAACTTTCATATGGGGTATTAGGCACCGTCTTGCTAGGCGATCTATTCAACAGATAGACAGCCGTTTCAAGAGCATAGCCCCACATGGACTTAGGAAATTTTTTGAAACCCATCATGGATTGAACCATATCGAGCAATGTTCGATTCCTACGCTCGGCTACCCCGTTATGTTGAGACGTGTCGGGCGGTGTCCACTGTGAGAGAATTCCATTCTCTCTAAGATAATCAAGAAACTTGGTAGACAAGTATTTTCCTCCTCGATCCGATCGAAGAGCCTTAATACTTCTACCAAGTTGTTTCTCTACTTCATTTCTGAACTCCTTAAACTTCTCAAAGGATTCAGATTTATATCTCATAAGATATAAGTAACCATACCGTGAATAATCATCGGTAAAAGTTATGAAGTAGCTTTGGCCACCATCAGTGCTCACACTCATTGGCCCACACACGTCCGTATGGACAAAGTCCAATGGTTTTGTGGCTCGTTCCGCTTTCCCCAAAACGGTAACTTGGTCATTTTTCCTTTAAGACATGATTCGCAACTTGACAATTCATCTAAGTCATTTACACCTAAATGTTTTGCCATTGTTCGAATTCTTTCTTTGGAAATATGTCCAAGTCTTTCGTGCCACATTTGTGCATTTACTTGATTATCTTGTTTACGTTTGTTACTTTGTTGAATATTGAGATTGGAAATTATTGGGGATATAGTATACATTCCATCCTTCATTTTTGATTCCATAACAAGAGACGATTCATAAAACAAAAGCAAACTTTTATTACGAATGTCAAAACAATATCCTTCTCTATCCAAAACTGGAATCGTGATAATATTTCTTATTATTTCAGGAACAAAATAAATGGAATGGAAAACTAATTTCCTATCTCCTAACTCTAAGTAGATTGTCCCCACGGCTTTGGTAGCAACCAATGCTCCATTCCCCATCCGCAGGGTCATATCTCCTCTACTTAGCTCCTTGGTTCTTTTCATCACCTGCAAATCATTGCAGATATGAACACCGCATCCAGTGTCAAAAACCCAAGAAGAATCGTTAACAGTGAAGTTAACTTCAACAAAGAACATACCTAGAGCGAGAGGCTCTTTGCAGTTCCTTTGCCAGTGCCCAACTTTCCCACATTTATGGCACTTGTCAGACTTCTCAGACTTTGGCTTCTTTAACTTCTTCACACCACCATTACCTTTCACCTTCTTAGTCTTATTCTTCTTCTTGTTGCCCTTCATGGATTTTGAAGAGGAATTCATAAGAAGCACTGGTTTGTCCTTCTTGATGGTGCTTTCAGCAGTTATCAACATGTTCAACAATTCATTCAATGAAGCATTCAAGTTGTTCATGTTGAAATTGATGACGAATTGATCATATGACTTTGGGAGAGATTGAAGGACAAGGTCGACACAAAGGTCTCCGTCGAGTAGCACATCCAAATCATTCATTTTATGAATTAATTGGATCATTTTAAGGACGTGCTCACTCACAAATGCCCCTTCATTCATCCTTGCTCCAAATAGTTGTTTTGATATAGCATATCGTTCTCTCCACGTCCTAGTACCGTAAAGCTCTTCTAAGTGGTCGATGATTTCCTTTGCCATCATCATATTTTCATGTTGCTTTTGCAACTCATTTGACATAGAAGTCATGATGATGCATCTAGCTTGGATGTTATCATCCGACCACAGCTTTGCGTACTCTCTATCCTCATCACTACTTTCATTGTTAATCTCCGGCTGTGTAGCTGTCAGGATATAATCCTTCTTTTCATATTGAAGAATGATTTTGAGGTTTCTAAGCCAGTTTGGAAAGTTTGGTCCGTTCAGTTTGTTGGTTTCAAGAATTGTATACAAAGGATTCTTAGCCATTTTCGTTTATCTACAAAAATGCATAACAGACGATCAATAACGGATTTTCAAATAAAGTCCTTATACAATTTGGTCTTTAATTGTACAAGTCTCCCACTATTTTTCTCAAATCATACCACCCTCTTGACATGATTCGAAGAAACGTTAGTTTCTTTAGTGGGCTTGAGATCCATTCTCACTTCATCATATGCCCCATTTTCTTAGCTAACATACGATGATTTTGAATAGTAGCCTTACCAGACCTTCTATCTTTTTAGATAGTTCCCAAGATGGTTTTCGTCATCTCCCACATGTGTCCCATTTTCTGAGCTAACACATGAGGGACGATGTTAGGCTCGACCCATCAAGTATCCCATGTATAACCACCAATTTCATTGCCCCCATTTTCTGAGCAAAGCAATGAAACCAACCGATTTCCACGGGGCACCGTAGTCCTTAGTAAACACTCACAGCCTACCTCGGATCCAATCCACCCCATTTTCTGAGCAAAAGGATTGAACCTTTAGTGGCGTTTTACATGGTGTATACTTATGATGGAAAGCATGATAATAGAATTCCATTCTTAATATCATATAAGCCTAAAATTTTCACATGAGGGAATTATAACATGCTTATTGGGGGGTCTCATCAGATTTAATTATCTTGTTCTAATTATCTATCCTATGCATGCATTACATCACATAATCATCATAGACAGATAAGTAAAACATCCATAAAGTAGTAAAATTGAGGATGAACCACCTCGAGCCTTAACCTAGCAACCCACTCGAGCCAAAGTGGGTTTGGACATTCTAGAAAATAAAAACACAGCCTAGACTATTACAATGGTATCGTCTCAGCATACAAGTCTTCAAGTCTTGGCTCTGTCTCCTTGCTCCGTCTTCGATTACATAGAATATCAAAAACTACTAATCTACTATACGAAAAGGAAAGAACCAAACCGGCTATTATTTACAACTCTAGAATAATTACATACATAGAAAACCAACACTACGACTAGGCTCGTGGTTCATCCTTTTATCACATAAACATGCCAAGCAACAAACATACATGTGATAAAGTAAATTTTACCCATTCATCATTCAAACTAGATTGCAAATATCATTGGGATAAGTTCAATATTGATTTCTAAAACCTTTCTCAAAGTTTACAAGTCTAAAACATCATAGGTAAGGTCTTTGGGTCACCCACCTTCAGAAAGTACGAAGAAAGGAAAAAAAAAATATTTAACTTTCTGTTAACCACGCCTGGGCGTGGTCATCCGTGCGCCTGGGCGCGGGTTACCCCATGCCTAGGCGCTGCGTGCAGCAGCTGTTGCTGTTCGCGATTTTCAAATCAGTTTTTCGAACGTTCGTGATTCTTTCGAGTTTCGATTAACGAATCTGAATTCTCCTAAGGTCTGAGTTTTATTACTTGATGATTAAACCTTCGGTTCAACCATCTCGCAACACCCCACCAAAGGTGATTTCATAAAACTAGATCAAAACCTTCGAAAACAATCATATACCCAAATTTTAGAATTCATGATTTTTAAAACCAATGACTTTTAAACATTAAAATCATAAAAATCAAACAACATCCCAAATCAAAATCAATCCTAGTCTAACAATGAACATATTGATTATCATGCTTTCGATTTTACAATTAAAACATACAAACAAACATGCATAATCACATAAAAATTCGATCGAGCCAAACCATGGCTCTGATACCACTGTTGGGTTGACTCATTCCCTCGGGTGGCTCGTGGCAGCGGAAATTAAAATTTTACAAAAGTAAACGTACAACCACCCGAAAATAGGAATGTGGAATTGGTTCAATCGAATTTGATAAAGAGGTAAACGAAATTATACCTTTCGAAAATTTCGTTTCACCCGTACTTTGGATCTCAGCAACCCTGTGGTGCAAATCCATACAATTTTCCTTGGATGAGAAATTGCCCGTTGTTTTTCGTATCTCCCGGTTTAGAGTGCTCCAAGCGTCGCACCTCTAAGATGTATCCACACCTCATTCAAGTCACCAATCGTCTTGCCTTGCGTGCTAGACAACAAAACGATTCTAAGCTTAACTTAGGCTTGATTATGTGAAAGGTAGGAATATTTTCTAAGTCGTTTAATTCAACACATGAATAGAACGACGTCTTGTTGGAAAGAGGAGAGAGGTGGCCGATTTTAGGTCTAAGAGAGGGGGGCGGATTTTTCAAATTTTTCATTATCTATTTTAGTCTCCTTCATCTCTTATTTATAGGTGAAGATTACCTAGAGTCCTATTAGGAAAAGGAAACTTCTTTTCTCCCAAACTCTCTAGTAATCCTTATCCTATGAAGACTTGGAGGAGGGGAAAACTCTTTTCCTCTTCCACCACATATAAAATCGCCCCCTCCCTTATTTACACTCACAAATCGGTTAACTCCATTTAATTGGACTTTAGGATTTAATTTTGACTTCTCAATTTAATTATAGGTGCAACCCATCAATTAAATACAAGTCAAATTAAATCCATCCAACTAATTCCAATATTTATTCATTTAACTTGGGCTCCACCCAATTAAATAAAATACTTGGACTCTACTAGGTCCATTAATTTAATTAATTCTACAGGATTAATTAAAAGAGTAAAATTACTTGAATCCTTCAATTAATTTATATTCCATATTAGGAAAGTACTAAACTTTCCTAATTCCCTCAATTTCCTCAAAATTGATTAATCACATCTATTCAAGCAGTGACTCTCTCGAGTTAGTGTGTGACCCCTTAGGCTCGTTTCTATCTAGTAGTAAGTACACCTTCCCACAGTGCTAGTGTACCTTCCTAAAATGGAAAGTACTAGATTAAATCAATCCTTTGATTTAATCAAGCCTCGAATTAGTCACCAAGCTAATTCTCGGCACTTACAAATCGCAGTTGCCCACCTAGCATAGGGTCCCGAAGACCTAGATAAAACGAAAGTAAAGATATGCCTTTTGCGATCTTGATCCTCGCATAAGTAAGATCTCTCTATCTAATCTCCCGATTGAATCTAGAGCATTGGCTAAGGTCGAATCTCTATTAATTCAATACTATGTTTCCCACGTTATGTGAAATTGACTTCGACTATCTAAACGAGGAAACCCTACGCCTCTTTAGATATCATACTTCGGCCGAAGATTCCTGAAGTCGATTCACTATGTAACCATAGGAGATTAACCGACTGGCTAATGTCAGAGATAGATTCCTCTTGATTCTCACGTGCCTTACTACGTAAGACGTGCATGTCTGAGTTTGCCCATATTCGATCATCTAAAGTGATCATGTAACAAATCAAGAACATGCGCGGTTACGCATAAGACATCCAATGGAATCTTAGGTCCATAAGGATTACTCTTATACTATAAGACCACTGGAAGTTCCACATTCGACTGGGAATCCATTTCAGGAACTTCCATGGGGTTGTTCAGTTCGCCCATTACCACAATGGCAACCCTCATATATGCATTGGCTTTCACCGTGCCAGTATCTATGGAACGAGATACACTTCTACCAGAGTATGCATCATATGAGCAAGTCTTTTGGGTTGCATCGATATCCCTTTATCTCGATGAACGCTTTCACGACTTGGAACAATGTTTAAAGATCACAGCCTTCGAGACATATTCCATCATTGCCACACCCAATGTGCAATGATGTCCCATAGCTATGTGTGATCCTTCGGGACTTTATTCTAAGCCAAAGTAAAAACTAATTTAAGAATAAAGACATGCCACACATAAAAAAGAGATTGACTTTATTTATAAGAAAACGATTGTTCAACTATAGAGTTACTATTACAAAGAATGTCGCCCAATAATTGGTGCGCCGGGCACTAACTCCAGCAGGGCGTTCCAAGGTCCATACGCCACACCCAATCCGATTTTTATGTAATCTCATTACAAAAATAATTTTCAGATGTAAAATAACCTTTTAAAAAAATCGAAAATATAAAGTTTTTATGAAAATCCCCAAATCAATAGAATTCATGAATTTAATAATTTTAAACGTGCATCACATGTAACGATTAAAACTAAACGGATCATGCATAACGATGCGCAAGCCTTAAGCTCTGATACTACTGTTGGGAAACATACATATAGCCCGACTAAGCACAACGAAAAATTAAAATTTTAGTTTCTTGGATTTAAACATGTGAGTTTATTAATCCTACGGGCTTATCACGTATCACAGGCTTGCGCATCTCGACACTAGTTATTTAAAACTTAAATAAAGAATATCTTACGTTATTCGATTTTTTGCAATAATCGAAGATTTTTTTCTTCCTTAACGTAAGCTCCCTAGCTTGCTCCTCGTTCTTTGAATCAACTCCTTCGTTTTTCCCTTTGATCATGAAGATTTCAAATTTCTCCACCAAAAATGCGTTTAATCGGATTCTTGATTCACTTCAAAGACCCAATTTCTCCTCTAAAGTTGATCCATACCCCGGATACCCACTTGTTTATAATCTTTAGCTAGGTTGATCTATAAACGGTTATTCTAACTCTAAGGAATAGTGTATGGGATTAAGGTGAAAGCAAAAATTTACTTCTGTAAGTAATTGGAAGAATTCTTGAATTCAAGATCTTGATGAATAATCAAGAACTCAAGAACTTGTATGTGGAGAGAGAGAAACGATTTTCTATGCTAGAGGAACGAAAATTTTTGGCTTGTGAAGCAATCAAAATTGCGTTCTCTACATGTCCTATATATAGGACTAGGTTCTTGCAATTCTTTCTCATGTAGAACTCTTCTACATTAAATCTTTTTCATGTAGGAATAGAAGACTAATTAATTCCCAAATAGAACTCTTCTATTTTAATTAGTTTTCTTTCTCTCTAAGAAATCTTATTTCCTTCCAGAAGAAAATTAATTAAACTCTTTAATTATTTTCCTCCACCAAATTTTCGACCAAGGTTAGAAAATAAGCCTTTATTAATTAATCCACCATACTAGATTAATTAAAAGTCACTTCCAATTAATTAAATGCTTTCTAGACTTAAGATTAATTAAATTGATCTTATCAACTTAATTAATTTATTTATCCAACACTTGAATAAATAAAAGTCTTAATTAATTAATCTAATTAATTAATATATTAATTCAATTACTTTGAATTAAATTCCCTTAGTTAAGAAATGGATTTGTCCGAGTATTGTGTATGACCCTTTAGGTTTACCAAAATACTAGTAATGGTTCATAACCTTTATGATTTAATTTGGACAATTAAATTATCTCAATTAATTAAACACTTTTAATTAACCATCTTATTATTTAATCTTCATTAAATATAAGATACCTATAAATCAAAAAAAAGTTCATAGCTACTTATCTTGAAGACCTAGATGTAGATGATTCAAAGTGAACCTTTCCAATCGCGCATTTCATGCAAGTGAGATTCTTTCATCAACTAATTTCCCAATTGAATTAAGGATCGAGGAATCTTATTGGTCGAGATCCTTGTAAATTCAATCTTAATAATTCAAGTGTGTTTGACTAGTGATTAATTAATTCAAGAAACTCATTTCTTGATTAATTACTTACTTGCCTTGGCCAAGGACTAACTCAGTCAAATCACATAGAATATTATAGGAAATTCACTTGTTAATCTAGACAAGTGATGGATCCTTTGTTGTCAACACCAACCTCCATATACGAGTCACTGCACTCAATCACCAGTCCATATGTGTCCTTGTAAAAGAACAGACACAGGAGTCAAAGTGCAATGAGTTAATATACAAGATTACTGTGATGACTCAAGTCAAAGAATTAATATTGCACTCGAGATTAAGAAACTCCTAATTCGACATATATAGAAATAATTCCAATTTAGGAAGTTTCAGTCAGAGTAATCAGTGGACTTGTTTTCAACAAGCACCCGCGTATGTGCATATGTGTCAACTACACTAATGTCTATAAAATGAGACATTCTCTAATTAAGAGTGTGCATCATATGCGCAAGTTTATCCGAATTATCAATGTCCCATCTTGATAATTCTATGAATTGGATGGTATTTAGAAATCATAGCCATAGAGACTTGTTTTATGATATCCATCCAATGAAATATTAAGCCACATAGCTATGTGTGAATTCTAGGGACTTCATCATACAGTTATAACAATATAAACATAAGATGAAGAAATGCCTTTTATTAATATAATGTAAAACGAAATTGTTTATTACAAGAATAGATAAAGAAAGCCTATCTAGGATTGGCTCGCAGGGCACTATTCTAACACCATCTAGTATTAACCCATCAACTTCTTTCAGTCTTACAATTTAATCCCACCTTGCAACCTTTTAACAGTATATGGGGTGAATTTCACTTCGACTGATGGCATCTAATGCACTAAAGATAATCAAAATCGAATCTTGGTGTATAAGCCCCTTTTGTTGGGAAGACGCTATACACTATATGTGATTTCCTTATCTAAAGTTTGACGGAGAGTCGGGATATCCAATACACCTTACCTACTTAGTATCTTTCATATCAGAGAATTTAACTGTTCATTTTTAGGTCTCACTTTGCACATTAATTTGTTTAGCGCAGTAAATATGGATAAAAACGTAGTTTAAATCCTGGATAAAACTACCAACCCGTTATCGATGGATATTCTAGATTGACACAAACCAATGGGTCAATCATGGGATAGAGGCCTATTCTAAAACCGAGCTACCACCAAGGAAACAAACTTCGGGCTCCAAGCACTGAGGGTCCACCAATCTCTAATGGGCTAATCTCTAATTATTACAAAGAAAAGACTATACAAGAATCTATTTGTAATAAATAAAGATACAATGCTAGGGGCTCAAACCCCAGTCCAATACAACCCAGATATAAAATTAAAACAAAAACATGCCAAAATCCATGGATTATGTCAAACACAATATACTTCAAAGCATGTAAATAAACTGTTTAAATCCATGTTGACATTTAAAAATAAATTAAAATTCAATTTCACTTTATAGATGCTTTAGAAAAATTAATAAATTCAAATCCAATTTTAATTCATTTACTTTTCATAAATCAAAATTCAATTTCAACTGATTAAAGTTTGAGAAATCATTATAAATCAAAATCCCAATTTAAATGTATTAATATTTAATAAATCAAGATACAATCTGAATTTACTAAAGTTTAAGAAATCATAATAAATCAAAATGAAATTTAATAATTTTTTATAAATTAAAATTCAATCATAATTTATTAATATTTTATAAATTAGGAATATTTATAATTTATTCTAATTTCAAATCAATTCAATAAATTTGAATCACCAACCTATTGGCCCCATTCAGTTCAAAATAATTAATTCAAAATTCCAAATAAATTTCATTTTAAATTTTCCAAAAATTAAAATTTGGATCAACCGCGGGTTGACTGTTTGTGCGGTTGTCGGGTCTCCCGACCCGAGCGGACTGCACAGCAACCCATTGGGCCGCTTTTTAGCGGTCTGCTAGGCAGACCCATTCATCGCCCGCCTAGTGGACTACTAATCAACCCAAATGGGCCGCACTATGTACTCCACCTGGCGACCCACAGTGCGACCAATTGGGTCGTTGTAGTGCTCCGCCCAACATACCACAATTTGTGATGAGCCCATTGGGTCGTTTGCAGTCTACTAGGGCAAAATGCACCATGACTCAAAAGGGTTATTGTGCAGTCTTCCTTAGCTAACTATTTATGTGTCGTGGCGACGCGTCACTTCACGCGCCGCAGCCCCACTTCCACCGACGTCTTCCCGAGCCACAGTTCATCCTAATCTCATATTTTTCAAATTTCAAACATGCAATTTATCAAATAAATTCCAATTTTATTCAAAATAAATTATTGTCAACATGAATTATAGTCATAAAAATACCAAAACGGGCTCTGATACCACTGTTGGTGATCGAATGAGCATGCGCAATGGAACATAAATATTAGATCACACTTAGTAAGCATCATTTTGGGGTTTTTAGAATTTTAATAATAAATTATTCTAATAAAAAAGATACTTAAAAGAATATACAACCTTTATGGAGAAATGGTTGTAAATCCACGAGTATATCAACGAAACCCTTGATTTCACTTTTCCTTGGTGACCGACTACTAGTGGTACTAGGGAGGGGATATTTTTCTTCTATTGTGTATTAGGAGGCTATGTTAAAGTGTATCAATAATGACTTGAGTTTGAGGATTAAAAATCCTCGAAGTTGAGCCCCAATCCACACCGCCTACTACGGCTTTGCGGCGCCTAAAAGACTGGGCAAAGTTGGCCCAGTTAACTTAGTCCACTTTAATTTAATTAGACACTTAAAGTAATCTAATTAATTAATTTTGTGATTAAATTAACATTCAATTTAACTAATTAATTAATCCAATTAATTAATGAACTAAATAATTAATTTAATATCCCATTAAATAATCTAATTATAGAATTAACTAAATTGATTTAGCTTTTAATTTAATTTGTCTATCCAATGACAGATTACCGAATTGCCCCTAATACACATAAAGTGATTCCCTTTGCCGCTTCTTGTAGCGCTACTCTCTAGGTTTGTCATGATTGGCAATGGGAGGATACCAAAGAATGTGGGTGATACCTAGCCAGACTAGTGGTCCCACATCATTGCCAATCAAGCACGAAATGATTATATCATTACGAACCTTTAGGTTATGATTTTTGTTGGGTTTCACAAAAAAATACACAGTGGAATAAAAATTCACCCACAGTATCATCTTGATTTGCATATATGAATCATGAAACTCGCTAAAACTTACCCGTTGTAGCGAAGTGGTTGGAGAATCTGACTCTTCTTCAAATTTTGAATTTGATGCAGAGTTGATATCTCCCATCCTCGTATAATCCAGTCTTCTTGAAATCTCTGAGATTTTTTTGAAGTCTGATCCAAACAACGAACTTAGGTTGTCTCTAAATTATCACGCGGATTGACGAAGAAAAATTTCCCCTTCTTTTCTTCCTCGATCGACGCCTAGTGCATAGAGAGTGATGGAGGAGTTTTTCTTTTTATTTCTAGGAGAGTCATAACTTGTGTAATTCTCTTCTAGGTCAAAAGTCTTAAGTGATTTATTTAATATCACTTGACTTGTTGACCAAGACAAGACTCTAGAGCCCATGTTGGGCATTCAAGTGGACACCCAACTCGTCCATAATCGGCGTCCAACCGGACGCCCTCCACTTGGCTCGGCTCGTCTTGTATTTTAATTAATTCTCAATTATTTAATCAATTATTTATTATATCCAATAAATTAATTAATTAATTAAATAACCAAATTAATTAGATAAATTAATTCATTAATTCATTTCCTCAAGAAATTAATTGATAATTAATCTTATCCATTTAATTAATTATCTCATCAAATGGGCAATTGATTAACAAATTTAATTTATCCTATAAATTAAATCTCCTAGTTACAAATAGAAAAATTCTTTTATTTTTCTTTATTAATCCTTTAGCGCGACTCTTTAGGTTTGTTTTCATTTGGCAATGAGAGGAATCCAAAGGAAGTGTGTAACACCTAACCAATCACGTGGCCCACTTCGTAGTCCAAACAAAATCGAACGAATGGATTATTCCACAACCTTCCAATCGTAAATGTCGTATACGTATAAATCTTTTGTTCTCATGTCCCAGTCAAGTGAGAGTCACGGTAAAGTCAAACTCACTGAAATTGACCATATGTATTAATTATAATAATACGAGATCAATGAGTTCGTTTTTGTGCCTCGCACAAATGACTCTACTGCTTTGGCCAAAGACTTTGATCTCTATTATCTATAATCACGTATGACACTTTCTCATTCACTTATGAGAGAACAAATCCCATATTAGTTATCAGCTAAGACTACCACTTGCCCATCAAGCCGCATTTCGAGGTCGAACCCACCAATGGGTGAATTGGGTTTAACTACTCTAGTGACAGACTCGACGTCACAAGTATATCTTCAGCCTAATACTTCAGGTCATAAGTTCACTTATACCTATTACGAATAACAAGTTCTGTCATTGAGTGTCACAGAGTGAAAAACCCATGTGACAGAACCAATGCGAGTCGTGTTCGAGCATATCAGTTCATTGATGTGCCTACAATCTTAAGCTCCCACCATCACATGGTGTTCGACTAACACTCCCATTTTAAAGCTCAGATTGTACAAGTATTCCAAATCTTTATTTGTCCATTAAAGACTTCATATCTCTTGCGAGCTAATTAAGTAATCAAGATCAATCTCTCTAGTGCCGAACTCCCTATCTCATAGGAAGTAGAGAGATTGCACTGAAAATATGGACAAACGTTTTACACTAATTATAGATGCAGTTAAGATTTATGTAAAAACAAAACAATGCCTTTTTATTATAAAATAAGAATAAGTCATTTACAAGTGAGATGCCCTACACTTTCTATCCTCTATAGCATCTGAAGGCATAATACTAACAATTTTCATAAAAGTATAGATCATTCACTGATGTATCCCGATCGAATGAGAGTCATGGAATATGTCAAACTCACATAACTCGATACTAGACTATGAATCATAGTAACATGAAATGACCAAACTACCCTTTGTGTCTAATACGAGTTAGTTCACTTGCTTTCGCCAAAAATTTTCATTTCAGTTATCTATGTTCGCATAGGATATCTTCTCGTTTAGTACCGAGACAGTGAATCCCTTCTTAGCAATCACTTCACAACTGCTACTTGCCCGTCGGGATCGAACTTCGAGGTGAGCCCCACTAAAGGGTGAATTGGATCTCACTACTTTGGTAATTGGTCCAAATATTACAAGTACAATGTGGCCGTGACTCCTCAGGTCAAAGGTCCATGTATATAGTCACAACCAATAATTCAATAATTGATAGTTACTGAGTAACACCCATGTGATTGGATTATTACTAGTCGAGTTCGAATACTGATCCCAACAATGTATCTATAACACAGACTCCCACTATTTCACAGTGTTTGACTGACACTCCTAGTCAGAGTATGTGTTATATAAGTTAATATGGATCGTGAAGCCCAATCAAGATCCTCTGACTTGCGAACTCTTATTTAGTAAGATGTCGTATAGATTTAGATGAAAAAAACTTAATGCCTTTTATTAATAGATAAAGAGTGGACAATACAATTCAATGCTCTGTTACATTCTAACTTCTCGTTGGCATCAAGGGCATAATCCTATCATTTATAACACTCCAAAACAGTAGTGTCATCAATTGTTATCCATGTATTAAACTTGAGTCATCAAACTTCAACGTAATAGTCTTCAAACATACTTTGACGAATCGATATTTCATGTACAGAGCTTGAGTCATCAATAATTTTGTAATCAAATTATTTTTCTGAATCAAAGGAAAATGTACACTACTAAAAAAATACGTTTACTAACATCACCAGATGAATATGTGAAGATGCAAAAAATTGTAAAAAATATTCAATCTACTAGCATGTCCCCACAACTTCAATGTTGATCGGAAGTTCAAGTAAAAGTAGATGTCTTAATACTTGTTGTATGGTATATCCTGTCACTTACGAGTTGTTATAATTATTCCAAATTCATAGTAACATTGCAAAACATGTCTTGACATTCATCGATGCAAACCAAGTCTAAATGTTAATTACATTGCCTTGCTATAACAAAGCACATCTCCTAAATGTATCAAAACCATAGCAAAACATGTCTTGACATTCATCGATGCAAACCAAGTCTAAATGTTAATTACATTGCCTTGCTATAACAAAGCACATCTCCTAAATGTATCAAAACCATAGCAAAACATGTCTTGACATTCATCGATGCAAACCAAGTCTAAATGTTAATTACATTGCCTTGCTATAACAAAGCACATCTCCTAAATGTATCAAAACCATAACAATACTAAATTTTCTACTCTTGAAAATAGTGGACAATCAAAATGTCATCACATTCGAGATATGCTAGATTTTCCAACCACTTTTCATATAGCAGAAGTCAGATTTGTTTTATAAAGTAGTAATTCGAAAACAACAAATTCATACCCAATATAAAAAATGACCAACTTCATAAAGGACCGCTCAAGATCATCTTCACCATAAACCTCATGTTATCGCCAGTAGTCTAAATCAAAGGTCGAGGTTTTTGGTGTTGTTGACAAGATGGTGTGATAGATAGATTGATCTTAAACACCAAGATTGTGGATATGTGGAATTGCGTCAAAACAAACTTTTATAGAGTTTGAAGCATCATGCTTGAAAGCAATCCCTTTGGTGATGTCACCCAAACACGTATCTGTTTTGTCACAAAATATGGTCATGAGATCCATGAAAGGATCATTACCATCATCAATGGCCTTTTGTTTCTCAAACGACATACTCTTTCCACTAGCACTAGAATCCCCGACAACTATGAACATATAATCATTTGAGACTTCATTAACTTGATATTGAAAATTGGCACATGCTTATCTTGAAACTCTTTTTTTTTTCCCGTCTTCATTAAGCAAATCTTCGACCACCTCAACAAAACCTTCCGCTTTTTCCCTCGTCGCCCGATCCTTCCAAATATATCACATCTTTCTTTGTAAAAAGGCCATAGCTTGTACAACATGGTACAAGCATTAATATCTGTCTGAAAACACAAAAATGAGTAACAGTGAATAAGATATTTTAATTAAACAATTATTTCCAGGTTCTTTTATGAATTTTCTTCACCATCAATTTACATTAGCATAATCGTGCTACTGTTTTTTATAATTGAAGATTGTACTATCTTTTTATGATTTACAATTGAATCACACTTTTTTTTATAAAAAAGGTGCAAGCTAGGTGATTAAATGAGATGCATGAATATAAGTGTGTCAATGTTTACAATTGTTACCCAAAATTTACTATGTTTTATATGTCAAGGACCTATCGTATTGTTTTTTATCAAGTGAAAAGAAAGTTGGAATCCTGAAACAAGCATCTGAAAAGTTCGTCAAGTGCAAGCATGTTGATACGTCACTTTGTTTCAGATAATTGGAGAGCTTATTTAGTTTGTTAGGTAATGAAATAATCTTTTGGTAGATAGGCTTTATCGATTCTGCATAAAAAGGTATTCAATATGCCTTTTTTTATTGATTTCTTCTATTAATTAATGTTTAGAAGACTTGGAGTAATGGATTTCACTTTTAACAGGCAACTACTACCATCAGAATAACTAATGAAGAGCATTTAATAAATCTTTCCTATTATTTACATGTAAGAAACTGAATGAATAATACTGTTTAGTTTTAATTATTGGGCAAATTAATTAAATGTATTGGGCTTAAGGAATACAAGAAAAGAAGGAAGCCTGCTGGGGATGGGGATTCCTAGCAAGGATGGCTACACTGGGATCCTTAAGACTCCAGTAGCACCAAAAGAAACATATTATGCGACTTGTTAGGAAATTTTATGCTAGAAGTTTTGATGATGACAAAATAGATTTTTTATTAGACCCCAAAAAGATTATGTAAGTTTGATATGATTAGAACATGTATAAGTGTTTAAATGTTATTGAGTTGTAATTTTATCTAAGGCATTTTAGTCTTTATACTTTTCAGACTAAGTATCTGAATGCTTGAGCGTTGGTAGAATTCTAGGTGAGTTTGTCAAGTTGAAGTTAAAAATCAGCATTTGAAGACATTTGAAGATAGAGATCAAGTAAGCAATTGCTAATGCTAGAAACAACGTTTGCTAAGCACTTAAGATCAATCAGGATGACAAGCGTCCAAAAGATAAGTTTCACCTGAAATAAATCCGAAGTCGAGAGGGCTTAAATGAAAACAATAATGGGAATTTATTTTTAATGGAATTAAATTCAAATGCATTTAATGTCTGATAAGAGCATTAAATGTGATAAGGAACATTGACGTACGGACAAGCCTTTGTGATTGGACTGTCAGAGTTCAAATTTTGCCTCATCCAATCCTTGCAGCAGAATTTCAGGAATTTCAGAATGAAAGTTGTTCCACTCACCTGAGTGGAAGGAACATGCCTGCATATGTGTCCAACGAACACTTTTCCCAGGATTTGCCTAGAAATAGGACTTCTCAGCAGACCCTAAGAGACACAATACATACACTCAAGCTTATTGAAAGTTCTAGTTGATTTAATTCATACAAAATACTTCCAAGAAAAGCTCTCAATTTCCATATCCAAAATCCTTAAAACTTTTCTTTAATCCCAAAGACAGTCACAATATCTCAAACATCTTCCTTAGAAGAAATTTACTTTACTATTGAGATATTTCAAGTAGGTTGAACTTCGAAAAAAAAAAAAAAACCCCTAGTGACAAAAACCCTCCAACCCTCATCTGTGTGAAGAAGAAGTTGAAGATCAAGTAATATTTTTGGGTGAAAGAAGCTTGGTAGTAAAGATATCTTAGAGAGATGAAGTCTGTGTGATCAAGAAGCTCAAGATCATCTTCCGTTATTCACCATTTGTAGAAGCTATCTGCGTGGAGGCTTTGAACATCATTTGGTAAATTCCTCCGAGTGCAAAAGGAGAAGAAGGACGTAGCTGGGATTACATCACCCAGTGAACCTTACAATTCCTGTGTCATTTACTTATTGTCTTATTACTCTCATTCTTATCTTTTAACATTCATCAAAAGCATATAAACAAGCTAAGCGACTAATTGGTAAAACTGAACGCTAAGTAGACTGAAATATTTTCCGGTGCTAACCATAATATAAGAGACTCAAGTGTTAACCCTACATTGGTGATCGCTAAATCTATGTATCTAAGTTATCTAAATCCAAGCGCTTGACAAAGCACTAAGTATTTCAATAAGCGTTAAAAACATTTTGTGATAAGAAAAGCTTTGAAGTTTATAGAACTTCAGGGTGTATTCAACCCCCTCCTCCCCCTTCTAAACCCTTTTCATATACCACTTGGGACCAACACGACTAAATCTTGGATATTCTTAGAGGTGAGACGCTGTTGTGGAGTTCTACAGTAGAAAAATCCAATTGAACAAAGAACTGAAGTTTCGACTTATATCAGTGTAGAGAGGAGGTCGATTGGTTTTGTGGAGAATTTTTCAAGCAGATAAAATTCTAAAATTATGGTATCTAATCAAATATACCTATTGTGTGAGGATTAGTACCTGAAATATTTAGGAACTATACTTAATTTTTTTCAAAAGTATACTTATAATTAGGGGTGGGTATCGGGTCGGTTTCAAGTTCGGGTTTAAGTCTATCGGGTATCGAGTAGCGATTTTCACAACCCAATTGAAACCCAAACATTTCAGTTACCCAAAAAAATCGGGTATCCAAAATTTTGGTTTTAGGTACCTGGGCCCTTGCAATATGCTGTAACAAGCACATTGCAAGGGTGAAAGGCAGCGAACCAAAAATTGTTTTCAGCCTCTGTTTTGAGCCTATTGGTTACAATGTTTTATTTTTTTATATTTAATTAAAATAGAAAATCAAGAAATGAATTAAAATTTAATAATCAATCTATTTATAATTTAACAACTAATCAACAATTTACAACAAATGAAATGAGAATTGACAAAAAATAACTCATTTGATTAAATTAATGTTAAGTCCAACACAAGTTAAACATCGATCCAATTACAAGACAATCACCAACACCAAATGTAAATCGTCTATTATATTTAACAACTAATTCAAATAAAATTATAGCTGAACTTACAATTTTGAAATCAATCAACATACTTTAGTTTACGTGCTAGACTGAAACTTCACAGGTATATATCATCAAATATCAATAATCGTAACTTCAATCCCTGACTTCTTTAGTTCTAAAAATATATAAAAACTTACAAGATAAATCATAAATGCACATATACAAATAAGAAAAAATTGAAAGAAAAAATAATAAGTAGCTTGCTCAATCCTTTCTATTTTATGTAAGTCCTCCTCAACGCTTGTTGGTTCATGATCTTTACGGAGCCAATCTTGTCCACAAAGTAGAGCTTGGACTATTATAGGAGATAAAGAACTCCTAGATGGACGTAGAACATGACCACTGGCACTCAATGCGATCTCTGAAGCAACATTCGAAACCGGAGAAACCAAGATGTCGCGAGCTATCTTGAAGAGAATAGGAAATTAGGGAGAATTTACCTTACACCAATTTAGTATGTCAAATGTCAACGCTTCATCCTCCTCCTCGAGATCCTCACTCAAATATCTCTGCAATTCGGATTTTACATGTTCACTTCTTCCTCCCCTTTTGAATTTTTTATATTGAGTTTTCAACTCAAGAATCTCAATACCCAATAGAGATGCACCCACCACACATGTAGAAGAAACACACGACGACGAGAAAACTTCACTTCTAGGAGTTTTTTTTCATACATCAATTTGTACTCATTGAACAATTCAAACATTCCTTGCTTTACTTGATCTTTCATCAATGCGCTCTTGAAACATCATTATATAACTTATCAAATGAATCCAGCTTATGATGTGGATCAAAGCATCACCACATAGTACAAAACAATGTTCATTTTTTGAATCGACCCCAAAATTTATCAAATTTTCCTTTCATTCTTCTTGACATCTCACTCAACTCATAATCATCGCTATCTATCCATTTTCATAAGAGAACGTCAACTTCATATTCTCATGAAACATGGTACTCGATGTAACATACAAAGAACCGGAAATAGCCAAAGTAAGCTTGTAGAAATGACCTAAAATGTTATTAATATTCTAGCCCTCTCCCATTCGTTTACTGTCGAGACCCCATCAAATGGTTTCTTTGAAAGATCATTTCTATTACCAAGATTGTTGTATCCATAAGCATCAAATGATCTCTCAAGTCGAGTAGCCGACTACAACATCAAGTAGTTGGAATTCCACCTAGTACATAAGTCAAGAGTCAACAATTTACCCGATTCCAACTTTTCAAGTTCTGCTCACTCTAAAAACGTTTTGTACCTAGTTGAAGAGTTCCTAAAATACCTTACCGCTCCTAAAATACGAGCAATAGCCATATGTTCACACTTGCCCTTCAAACCATCTTGCACAATAAGATTAATAATGTGGGCAACACACCTCATGTGAACATATTTCCCACTTATAATATTTGTACCCTAATTATCAAACTTTGTTTACAAATATGCAATTGCGCCATTATTTGAGGAAGCATTATCAACAGTAATCGTAAAAATCTTGTCAATCCCCCAATCAAGAAAACATTTTTCCATGCCTTTACCCACTTCTTCACTCTTAAGTCCCGAAATTGGAAATAGTTTAAAATTCTCTTATGTAAATTCCATTTTTCATCGATAAACTGGGCCGTGAGACACATATAGTTCACTCGTTGAATAGATGTCCATGTGCCGGTAGTAATACAAATTCTTTGAGATGTCTCTAGTAAAGACTTCAACCTTACCATCTCATGCACATACACATTGTAAATAAATTTTGTTATGGTCCTGCGTGGTGAAATTTTAAAATTAGGACATGCTGCCTACAAAAATTGTTTAAACCCATGACTTCCAATCATTCTAAAAGGAAGCTCATCAACAATCAACATATAAAACAAAGTTTCACTTACTTTATCTTGATTATATATCCAAATACCAAGAGTTGGTGTGCCCGCATCACCTGGACGAGATAGTTGAAATGCAAGTTAAGTTTGATTTTGAGTTTTTTTTTTTAATCTCACCAGGTTTTTTTTTACAATACATAATGTATTTTTTAAGAGATGAACACCCATTTTGTTTGAGTCGGCTTTAATACTACTACCACACAACATACGTTTAGCCTTCATAACATCATCAACATCCTTATACTTTTCAAAGTAAGGAGACACCATTCCGATCGAGGTGCTTGTTGTTGGAAAACAATATATAACAAAAATGCAGCGGAATAAACTTAAGTGGTCATCTCCGAATTGCATAATCAAATCGTAAAATCGAAGAACTTACTCATCGTAGAGAAGTGGTTGGAGATTTCACATTTCTCGCGATTTCTGAGCCGATACCTTTGAAAACTTCGAGCTTTCTGAGAAAAATCCGAATGTTGTGTAGTCCAAAATTTTCTTTTTGAATTCTTGATCCGAACACCGAATAAGCCAATATCTCTAAATAATCAAGCGGAAAGTAAGAAGAAAAATATCTTTTTTTTCTCTATGGCAGGCAATGACTACTAAGAGAGGGATTAGGGGAATTTTCTTTATCTTGGAAGCTAATTGAATTATGAAGTCACTTAGTTCAAAAATTCATAAGTGATACAATTATATATCACATGACTTGATGACCAAGCCAACACAAAAGGCTTGTGTTAGGACGCCTACCTCAACCCGGTTTTGGCTTCACATTTTATTTAATTATTTATTTATTTAATAAATAAAGTAATTAGATAAATTAATTCATTAATTTATTTCTTCAAGAAATTAATTTATAACTAATTTTATTCATTAATTAATTATCTCATCTAATGAGTAATTAATTATTAACTTCCCTTGAATAATTTCCTTTATTTTTCTTTTCTCTTTAAGTTCGTTTCATAAGACAATGGGAGGAACCAAAGAATGTGGGTAACACCTGGTCAGTCACGTGACCCACATCGAAACCAAATGAGATCAAAAGAATGGGTCATTCTCAAACCTTTTTCGTTGTGAACACCGTACCAGTATAAACCGTTTATTCTAATATCTCAGTGAAGTGATAGTCATGGCTCAGTCAAACTCACAGGACTTGACTATATGCTAAGTCATAATGAGTCGAGGTCACTAAGCTTACTCTCGTGTCTAACACGAGTAGCTCTGTTGGTTTGGCCAAAGAGTTTTGACCTCACTCACTTATGATTGGATTGAATATATTCTCATTCACTTATGAGAGGATAAATTTCATCATGAAATCAGTTAAGTCTACCACCTGCCTATCAAGCTGCATTTCTAGGTTGATCCCACCTACATGTAAATTGGATTGAACCACTCTAATGACAGACTTGATATCACAAGTGCATCTTCAACATGATTCCTCAGGTCTAAGGTTCACGTGCACATATCACAACTAATCAGTTCCGTCATTGACTATCATAGAGTGAAACCCATGTGACAAAATCGTACGAGTTGAGTTTGAACGCACCAGTTACACTTACATGTGTATGACATGAGATTTCACTGTCCCATGGTGTTCGACTAGCACTTCCATGTCAAAGATCATGCTATACAAGCCTTATCCAGTTTCGATGTCCAGTTGAAACTCTCTATAACTTGCGAACGAGTTTAGAGATTAAATACCAAGTACTTCTAGTGCTATTCTTCTTAACCCATAAGAAGTGGAAGATTCACCTTGATCTCTAGGACTAATTGTTGTATACTAACTTACAAATGCCAATAAGTAAAACAATAGAAATGCCCTATACAATCTATCCTCTTGTGATGAGAGCATAAACACTAACACTTTTTTCCTAGGTTCTGTTTCCGATTTGATACGTTTTTACCCTTCCTAATAGCCTCATCCTCCCCATCACACTTAATATCAAATTCAACACCCTCATCATCAAAATTAATAGAATTGTCACTACTAACCTCTACTCTCATTGTTCCTTTACGCTTCAAAGTTTCATTTTGAGCTCCTTGTGAAGTTCACAAATACAAAACATGTCACTAAATACTATTATATAAATTTTCAAAATAATTTTCTGTCACTTCAAATTAAATTAAATATAGAAGGAATGAAATATTAACAACAATAATTAAGAGAGTAAGTGTTTAATAATAAAATTCACTACTTAAAATTGAAAAAACTCCCAAATATCTTAAATAAGTATTTTATCAAACATTTTGCGGGCAATGAAGAAAAGAAATAGCTATTCAAAATTTTGTGGAAAAAATAATTTTTTACCTTCAATAAACTCCAGTGATAGTTAGGAGAACAATTTTGGTCATGATTTGAAGTGGACAAGAGTGATTTTAAAGAATTGAAGAAAAGTTTGAAGATAAAAACCTTGTTTGAACTTTGAAGGTTGTGGGTCCTTGGGAGTTGGGAGCTGTTTGTGACTTGTGAATTTGCCTTCTACCTTGGGAGCTGTTTCTGACTTGTGAATCTGCCTTCTAATTTTTTTGTTTTTGTCATGTTTTAAATTTTAAGTAATATATATTTTTTGTTTAATATTATTGGGTAACCAATGGGTAAATTTAGTAGGATATTCCTACCCGATACCTGACCTGAATTATAGTTTCGGGTTCGGGTAATACCCAAAATTTTACAAAAAAACCCAACCTAACTTACCTGAACTCGATCGGGTCGGGTGGGTACCTGAAAACCCGACCCAAATGCCCACCCCTACCTATAATGTGAAGGATTATTCTCCAAAATATATAAGAACTATACCTAACATTCATTAAACGTGTACCTATTGTGTTAAAGATTAGTACATGAAATATATAGGAACGATGTCTCATAATCACCAAAAATTATCTATTGTGTGAAAGAGTAGTGCCTAAAAGATATAGGCAATATACATATTCATTGAACGTATACCTATTATGGTTGTGTTGGTGGCTGAAGTGGAGGCGATGATGATGGTGGTGTCTATGGCGATAGCGGTGATGCTGGTGGCAATAATTTGTGGATTTCGATGGAGATGGGGGTGGTAGTGGTTATGGTAGTGAGATTGGTGGGTGGTGGTGGTTGTAGAGGCAATGGATGGGCTATCGTATTACTGTGGACAAATAGATACTAGTGGCGATGACTAGTAGGCGTAGGTGGTGATCATAGTGATTGTGTTGGTGGCGGTGGCAATTGTGGTGATGGTGATGGATGCTATGGAAAACACCAGTGATAGTGGCGGCTCTACGCGACAACAGTTATGGTAGAATTAGTGGTGGTATTGAAGGCAACACGACTACAAGGACAATGGTGGTAATGGCAAGGGGTGCGACAACAGCGGTGGTGACGACAGTTGTGGTGGTGAGTGGTAACTGTGTTGGTGGCAATGGAAACAATGACAGCGATAATGGTGGCGGTGGTGACATTAGTAGTGGTGGAAGGTGGAGCAGCGGTGCCACCCGTGGTATTGAAGGTAGTGACGATGACGCTGAGTTGTGGTGGTGGCCACGAAGGTTGTGGAGGTGATGGGGCATGGCAAAAGCCACCTCCATGACCTGTGGTGATGGTGATGGTGCCCGTGGTGGTAGCGGATGGGTGAGGCTAGGCCTGTCAATGGGTAGGCATTACCCAGGCCCAGACCCAATAATTTCATATTAGACCCTGCCCAGACCCGATTATTTGGGTCTGAGACCCGGACCCGACCCGGACCCGATGGTAGTAAGGAGTTCGGGTCCGGGTCGGGTCTGTACCCGAACAAGACCCACGGGTCCTTTACCCGAACAAGACCCGATCAATACCCGAACAAGACTCACGGGTCCTTTACCCAAACAAGACCCGATCAATACCCGAACAAGGCCCACGGGTCCTTTACCCGATCAATACCCGAACAAGACCCAAAATTTATTTTTTCAATTCACTTTTGTATTTTTATCTGCTTTTATTTTATTTTTTCCTGTGGATTTTATTAATAGAACTACTGTCACTAGTGTATTTGACCATTTTCTGTTCTTATTTTTTATTTTATTTTAGATTGTAAATTTTACTAGTATTTGTTAGCTGACAGGAGAAACTTATTTTATCTCTAATATGGAATTAGGAAAAGAGTAATATTAGCAGCCTTCATGTATGGAAAAGATCCAAGACACCAAGTGAGATTCTTCTAATCGGAAAATAAATAATGGTTTTGATCGAGACATGTTTTACAGTTCTATAAATACATAAAATATATAATGAACAACAAACTCGGACGATCACAATTCGCAAAAAAAAAAAAAATAAATTATAGGACCCGGACCCGGACCCGAAACTCCGGGTCTATGCAGTGGACCCGATTTTCGGACCCATAGGGTCTGCGACCGGGTCGGGTCCGGGTAGGGTAAAAGAGATATTCTGTGGGCATTTTTAGGGTCTGGGTCTAGGCCTGAGTAATGCCTACCCAATGACAGGCCTAGGTGAGGCTAATGTTTCTTGTTTTAAAACAATATAAAAGGAAATGGCATATGGTGTTATTATTCTATTTAGTTGAGGCATTTATGTCTTTTTATACGGAGAAGGGAGTCAAAACAAAGTTTTTGGTTGAAGTGAGAAGTGAATAGTGTAAAAACTTGTGTGGGTCCTTGATCTAATTTTTTAGTATAAATTGGGGATTTTTGACCAATTAACAGCCAAAAATGTTCGAACTTTTCTTCAACTGCCAAAATTCCAAGGTTATGTCATGTGTCGAGTATATGATTTTTTTCCGACCAAATCTATTAGGCCTTAATTGGATGACCACGTCTATGATGAAAAAATATTTTTCAGAGGTTTTTTCTTCTCTGAAAAACGTGTTTGATTGATACATAATCAGATTTTCTTATTGATAAATATCTCTAAAATCTAGCTAATTTTGAAGAAATTCTTGAGAGAGAGAGAGAGAATGAATTTTCACTATGATTTAGTTCACCTATCGATTGAAAGGAATTCTTCTTATTATTTCTCAGCACCAGGAGAAATTAATCATATATTCTAATGCAAAATAACGCAACCTGCAAAATAAGATCAATTTTGCCTCTTTTTTTATGTCTAAATCGATGACTTTGACGAAGATATGTTTACGAAAAATTATATTTAAACCCCAATCTGAACAAGTTTCCCACAACAAAAAATATATCACATCAACCATCATCATTAAACATTTTTCTCTAAAAATAACTCATCCAAACACACTTTTCACACCACGTTTCTTATTTCTAAAAATATTTTTTCTCACTTTTAGCATGATTTTTTTTCGAGACGGATATAACATCCAATCTCAATTCCCAATAAAATTAGGACTAGCACCCGTGCTATATGTAAATCTCATATCAAAGGACTAAAATAGAAATTATATATGTCTCATTATAGGCAAATTTTAATTTTAGTCTCACAGAATATCGTGATTCTATTCATCCCACGCTTTAGGAGATTTTTTAAAAAAGTCCCAATATTCCACATTAGTTGCAAACTTAGTCCTTTTTCCAGGCAGAGTTAGTTCCATACGATATTTTATGTTAAATTTTGACGGAACGGCCAACAGAAAATTGCATTGCCCCCTGAAACTATATACATTGTACCAAACACCCCCTAAATATATTTTTTTCACTTACCCCCTAAACATATTTTTATTTCACTTAATTTCTCAGGGGATAAGCGCACATTAATATTTGTTTTGGGTGGGGGGGGGTTGTTTAATACATCTTGTATATATAGTTCAGGCAAAATGTAATTTTTTAAAATACAAAATAAAGTATGGGGCTAATGTTTTTTTAAAAAAAGACTAACATTACAACTTTTTCAAATAATTGGGATTATTTTTAAAATTAAGTAAAATGTGGGACTAAAACTAAAATCACGATATCTTGTAAGACTAAAATTGAAATTTTGCCTCTAGTTACAAGACCAAGAATGCATTCTTAGCATGCACTTTTTTCTAAAATTCGTATGATACAAAACTAAAATGACTTACAAAATCGAAAATGCTATAGGGTCTTATCCTCCCTACAATGTTTGGTGTTTTATGTTTTAACTTATTTTCTTTTCTTTTTATATGTTTTTAACTTATTTCCTTTTCTTTCTCACTTTTCGAGAAACAATTAAGGCTGTGTTTGTTTCTATACTTTGGAGAGTGTTTTTGGTGAAAATTTTGGTGAAATATTTTATTGGGAGTTGTGTTTTTTTGTGAGAATGGGTTTGTATTAGTTATTTTGAAGTAATATTTGGGTGGTTTTTAGGTGATAATGTGTTTGGTTTTGTTTTCAGAGGGAACAAAAATCACTGTAGTAGTCCAGTCATGTAAGTCTTCGTTTGGTAGAACAGGTCATTATGCAAGAAATTGTTGGACCAAAAAGAAGATTAATAATCTAATATATTATATATACACATGCAATGGAAATATATATGTATGTTAATCTTTTAAATTATTTTAAAATATACTATCTAATAATATAAATATATAATATATATATATAGCTACATATATAATGTATGCCTGTATATAGTTGTGTACATATATTTTTCAGACGTAACAAAAATTACTGTAGCAGTCAAATCATATAAGTTTTTGTCTGAAAAAGTTGTTTTAATAAATAATTAATGATTGAAAGATATATTATAATATAAGTCTTAAATTATTATAATAGATATGAATATATATATATATATATATATTGTAATTGAAGTATGTATATATAAAGTAAGTAGTATATATATATATATATAAAAGAGTTCATTTTATTTTATTTATACCTATATATATTTATATATTATACATATAGATAAATATAATATATTATCTATATACATATGTAATATTTAGGTAATATATGAATATTATATATTAATACATATTTGATGTATATTAAATTGCTCAACCTTCAAATCATTTTTTTGATAAAAAAGTATTATGTGGCTCAACCTCAAAATATTATGACCATAAGGTACAAGATTTGTTCATTAGGGAAGGAAAAATAAAAGGGAAAATTGCATATAGCCCCTCTGTGGAATCATTTTTTAGCTGAAAATCCCCTTATGTTAATTTGTTTTTGCGTGGTGCCCCCTTGTGATCATATAAATTATGCATGAAATCTCCCTGCCATCCCAATTTAACAGAGAGTGGCTTGTACGGACAGGGTGTGTGAATTTTCTCCAATATTTTCTTAATGTTTTTTGATTTTTTCTTTCAAGTTTTTCAATTTTTTTGTTGATTTTAGAAGATGTTTCGAAATTTTTCTACAATTTTTATTGTTTCGATTTTTTCATTTTTTATTTTTCAAACATTTTCAATATTTTAATGATTCTTTTTGGATTTAAAAAAAAACATTCTATTTTATTTTATTTTTATTTTTCTGATTATTTTCTATACAAACTTATTTTTCTGAATTTTTTAATTTTTGGAAAAGAAATATGAACTTTTAAGTAAAAAAAATATGATTGGAACTAAGATCAAAAGAAAATTAATGAAACCATAAAGGAAAAAAAGATATTACTAAATTCAATTTTGTTGGGGGTAAATGGTACAAGAGACACAATGTAGGGGACTATTTTATTTTATTTTTTATTTTTCTGATTATTTTCTATACAAAATTATTTTTTTGAATTTTGTTTTTAATTATTTGGAAAAGAAATATGAACTTTTAAGTAAAAAATATGATTGGAACAAAGATCAAAAGAAAATTAATGAAACCATAAAGGAAAAAGGATATTACTAAATTTAATTGTGTTGGGGGTAAATGGTACAAGAGACGCAATGTAGGGGGTGAAAAGTGCATTTAACCCTAAATCAAACCTTACATAAAAGCCATTTCAACCCAAAAGTTGACGGCATTAGGATTTTTAATGGCAGATTAATGACAGGGGCTGACACAAGGAGGTTTCGTGAAAAAAAAATTAACATAAGGGGGTTTTTAGCAAAAAAACGATAATACAAGGGGGCCTATATGCAATTTTCCCAAAATAAAAGGATAAAATTTGAATAAATTTAAATGTAACTAACAGTGAAAGTGTTAAAATGAAGATTGATTTGACTTGCTTAAGAAAAGGGTTATCTGGTGTGTTGGAATTATCACCTTTGTGTAAGATATAGCATTTTGGCCCTTTTGGCCAAACAATTTTGGGCAAAAAATCAAGGTCAAACGTGTTTTGTCCAAAATTTTGGCTAAAATATGCTTCAAAATAGAAACAAACAAAGCCTAAGAGTCCGATGTAGAATATGTGTATATAAGGGTAAAATTGTATAGTGTTATTCACTTCAAGCATAATTTGAGCGAAAAAATACATGAATCTTAATGGAAAATTCTTAATTCAATCAAGATGAAATATAATATATACGAACGGATCAAAAAGAAATGGATGAAATATATTAACAAATCACATTGAGATCCCCAAGAAGATATTTATTCGTTGTTCTTCTTTTAAATGGTTTCAAATAATTCTAAATTATTTGTTTAACAGAAATAGGGATCTCACCCTAACTAATCAAAACCCTAAATCCATCCACACCTAAAAAAAAACAAAAAACAGGAGCTATAGGCACATGGATATAGAAAGAAAAAGGATAAAGACTGTAGAAACATTAAAAAGAGAGATGGACATAAACGTTTGATAATTTCTACTAATATTATGATAATTAATATATAGGTGAACGAACTGTAGCCCTAGGATTGACAACATAGGATTGTAGCTTCTTCCTCTATTATTCTTAGCATGTGGTGAACTGCACCTGCTATGTCGTCTGCTGAATTGAGTTGGCAACCTTCTTCAACCTGCAAATAAATAAATATTTAATTTTATTTTTTTTGATAAGGAATAAATATTTAATTTAATCATCCCCAAAAATACTTGGAATATTAAAGTTATAAGCAAAGACAAGCCTAAGTATGCTTATATAGAAAAAACCCACTAAAGTAATAAGAAAAAAATTCCTTTTCTGGCATCATTGCACATGGAGTTTCAATTGAAAAGCATTTTTCGTAAAATACCCAAAACACCCTTACGAAATTGGAGTAATTAATAGTCGAATCCTTGCACAGTATGGTACTGATGTGGAAGTACGTGCAGCTCTGTGTAAAAAAGTAGATTCTTTTGCATTCTGAGGTCATTTTCTAACAGTGCCAAATTTGTTTACCATCAAGATGTGTAGTACAGTGAGGAAAGAAAGAGAAATTACTAAACGGGTAGGATATATTGTAAGTATTAGTAGTTGTGGTGTATATTTTGCTGGCAGTGCAACTTATTGTGTAAGATACAAACAATGACGTCCAATGGATGGACCAAGTGTGTCTAACAAACATCCAACGAGTACGTTAACGCTAAGGGTACGTGTTTTGTGAACGTCTACAGATTATCCAAGTACGAAGTGAATAGTTGAGACTCGAGAGATACAAAAGGCAAAATTGCAATAATAGTCTCACAATATAAGATCTTTGTATTTTTAGTCACATTATTTACATATTTTCAGAATTCATTTCATAGGAATGCATTTTATTTTTATTTTTGCCTTTTTAGTCATAATGATTAAAAAATGAACAAAAATCGTTCGTTTGGTCACTTGTCTTGCAGCTGATCAATAAGCGAGCGAAATCCCATCAAATTTTTAAGAATTAATTAGGACCGAAATTGCAATAAAATGCATCTTATGGATTAATTTTATAAGTTTGTAAACAACACCGACTGATTGAGACAACAATAGCTTAATGAAAGAGATCTAGCTAATTAATAAGAAATATCCAAGTAACTAAGCACGTACCTTTGCACTAATGGAGTAGAGGACGAGGGAGTCGAAAGTAGTGACATTGAGGTGAAGTATGGAGAGGAAAACGGAGTGAAATGAAGCAACAATCCTCGAAAGTTGTCTAACTCTTCGCCGAGAAAGGATCCGAATGTTTGCATGTGTTTCGATTAAGGTAACTTCTATGTCTGCAATGGCTGCCTTGGTCTGAGATGTGTACTTATTATGAGAGCAGCTGAATTGAGGGTATGCAAAAAACTGAGCAAATGGGCTGATCACTTGATTGTTATTATGATCATCATGATTATCTGTGTTATTGTTATCTTGATGTTCAGAATTATTTTGTTGCCCTACTAATGCATACTTCTTGGCTTCAAGTGACTGCAACATGTGTTCAAGCTCTTTCACGAATTCTATGGCACCACCAACTATTGACGCCTGGTCCCCCTACAAAATGTAATTAACAAAATTTCACATTTAGGGTTTTCCTCTTCTTGTCTTATATATTACTCAATAAAATTTACAAGATTTAATAGTATTGAGAGGACGAGGCTAAATTACTCAAATATATATATATCTATATCTATATATATATATAAAGATAATGAGGCTAAATTGGTTTTAAAAAAAATTCTTTTTTAAAATTTTGTGAATTGTTAATTTAATAAGTATATATATTGTGTATGATGTAGGGTTTTCCTCTTCTTGTCTTATTAATCAGTGAATTTTACAAATTTTATATTATTAGAGGATGAGGATGAATTATTGAACAAACAAATTAAAAAGATAATGAGGCTAATTATTGACAAACTTTTTTTTTCTTTTTTTTTTCAAAAATTTTGTGAATTGTTAATTAATATTTATGTAGTGTATGATGTAAGGTATATTAGAATGAAATTATTATTAGGGCAATAAAAAAGAGAGGGAGAAAGATAAGAGCGGAACGTCATTACATTTTAATAGGAACAGGAAGAAGTGTGCAAAAACCCATAAAATAACTTGAGGAACAGTGGAGATGAGATTAATTACTATAATGAAGTTCATAAAAGGAAGTATACATCCACACTTGGTTGCTGCACCACATATATATATATATATATAGCTACTAATTAATTTCTTGTATATAGCTAAGACTAGTTAATTTGTCATATGTGCTTGGCTTATACTCGAAAGGAATTAGGACAACTATATATGTCCAAAAAGAACAACTATTTTGGAATCAAATTGTACCCTCCATATTTTGTGAAATGAAAAATCTTGTCTTTTTTCTTTCTTGGAAAAACATATCAAAGAAAATCTAAACTGTTAAGAAGTAAAAGGGGATCGGGGTTCATGGCACCAATGATTAATTTCAATCACAGGAATTTTACTTTAGTATTAGAAAATTTGAAAAGTAACCGATAGAAAGATGATTTTGTACAAAATTAAAGTAATTAAATAAAGACCAATTACTATTTACTAAATTTTGAGGTTAGCTTTTTTACATTGTAAATAGTCAAATATTCAATTGAACAGTGTAAAAGTCACTTTCCTCGTCTTAATCCTTTCAGATAATTAATACAAAGAAAAATTATATGTAGAGCTGCAATATTTCAAATTTTCCTAATACAGAATTTATGAAAAATAGAGGGGGGAAAAAAGAAATGAACATACTCTTTGGACATAAGAGTCAGGCATGAGAGAGCGCAAGACAGCTAAATGCTCATTCATTTGCTTGCGACGGTTTCTTTCGACGGCAATGTGTGTCATTCTTTGCGTCTCAGCTTCTTCTTTGTTCTTGCAAACCTTTGGCCTTCTCCTCCTCTTCTTGCGGCCGGTGGTTTCCGGCGGCGGCGGAGGTGGGTGGCTCAGCCGTGGGATGGAAGTGGAAGATGTGCCAATGATCTCTTGTGGGCTTCTTGTTTCTGAAGAGTCATTGTTGCAGCTAAATGGGGTGGTAGTGGCAGTATTAGAGTCGTACATGATAAAGTTGAGGAGTTCACTTGAAGAAAGTGCTGCTGCTGCCGCTTCTAGTTCAAGGGCCATCTTAATTACAATAACTTCTCTCTCTATATCTCTCTCTCTCTCTCTCCTCTTTTTTAGTTTGCCAGTGCTAAGGTAGGGGTTTCATCTTTAAACGAGAGAGAAAAAACATTTGAGTACCCCAATACTATTGACTTGCTTGCTAGATTATAAAGGCCTCAATCATTTTATTGTCTTCTTCAACTTTTGAGAGAGAAAGAGAGAAAGATGAGAGAGAAAGAGAGATGAGGGAGAGAGGAAGGCTTCTTTTCCTTTTTCACCAACTTTTTGATGCAGAAAGGCACAACATCTATAGTGTCCTCTCACGTGCATGATATCCTTCGGTCTATTCCCATTACCCCCCACTTCCCTTTTTTTTTCTTTCTGAGTAGTGTTACTATAATCTATCATTAATTTGGAAAACAATTGTCATGATTAACTGTTTTCTTGGTACTTCAATTCATAAGTTCTTAACATAATAATGACTGGTTATATTAGTAATTAGAATTCACGTATGACCGACCATATAGGTCATCTCGGTTCAATCGAACCTGATTTAATTTCACTATATATAATTTCAGTTGTTGCCTAGTTCATGCTCAACGGTTGAGAGCAGATAGATGCCCACATGAAATATTTGTTCTGTCCAATTTTAATGAATGCTGGATATACGAACCTTAAGATTCATTTACCAAAATACTCTCCAAGTTGGTACTTATTCATGTAAATGGGTAAATAAGTTGGGCTTTAATTTGTTTTTTTTTTTTGTGTTTTATACTAAGGGTCTCCCCCAACCGGACGCCGTAAACTAATTCTTTCAAGGCGTACATAGAGATCGCCGAAGTGGGTTTTGTCTCTCCTAACAAAGCATTTTTTATACACACGGCCAGGGATCGAACTCTGGACAACATTCTTACTGAACCCAACTATCTACCTACTGTGCTGGACCTTGTTGGTGGCTTTAATTTTTTAGTTTGTGTACTTAGAGCTCCATTTTTATTTAAAAATGAAAACACACATTTTACACCATTTTCAACCGAAAATACATTTATTTTCATTTTCTACTTCTCACATTTTCCAGCCTTTCGTTTTGTCAAATCACACTCACATATTTTTTTCCCTCACGTCCCTTTCTAAAAATTCGTATTTCCATCAACAATTGTTCTGGTATAGTGGAATATTTAAATAAATCGTATTCACATTCATAGGCTTGGGGGTAATTCTATGAAAGATTGAGTCCAATGGTCCGAGAGTTTATTTTGTGTTTTATCTTTTTCACACAAGTGTGTGTGAAAACTACAAATGATACACTTTAGATATAGACACTGGGATCATCGGATTTAATTGGTATAGTATAAAAATTTTCATAGGCTTGTGCATATTTTAAGACCCATTTTGAGTATTTTCAGTGCTTTTTTCAGGATCATTTTTTATCATTTTTACTTATATATATATTTAATCAGTTTAATATTATCTATTATTTTATCTATAATATTCACATAATCATTATTTTTAACAAATTCAATCATTTCACACATCATAATACATCAATTCCAATCATTTTAAAAAACACAACCAAACATGCCTACATTTTCACACAAAAATCTACATCTCATTTTCTCATACGTTTTAGGAAATAAAAATGACGATTAAAAATGAAATGAAAATACATCTAAACAGAGCCTAAGTCTTTATCCTATTGAGTATGGACGGATACCTCTTTCCATGCCTGCACCAAACCAATACACGAATGATATTTTAATTATGTTAGATAATACAGTTAATTATATTGAAGTATGTCTCTGTGAAGTATAAAAAATCTTCAAATATACCGTGAAGTATGATAATCTTCAAATAACTCATCAAGTTAACTATCTAATAGAGAATCTTTACATGGTGCCAACGTGAGGGGAAATATTAATTTTGGTATCACCGAATATCCACATTTTACTTTTGATACCACGCTTTTACTTTGTAACACTTTTAGCACAAAATCGTACTTTTTTTTAACACTTTTGGTATCTTCGTTAGAGATTTAACGAAAAATGATATGTGCCTTCCATTAGTTTTGGATTATTGGGGGACAGAGTAACTGATTTTGGGTCAACTGGAGGGAAAAAATTTGTTAAATTGAGGGGAGAGAAAAAATAAGTATTTCTTAAGGCCAATTTTTGAGATTTTTTCTCATTTGTGCTCTAACTCTCAAACTTTTTTGTTCCAAAAATTGTGGATCCCTATTCGTTTTCCTCGAACAAGAATTTTTACTCAAGATATTTCAAATCAATTGGAATGAAATGCAGGTTTGTTAAAGAAAATAATAATAGTAATAGGCAAGCTTTTGGTAAGACTATTGGCATAATTATGATCTTATATATATATATATATATATATATATATATATATATAAACCCACGTACTCCATAGTGCACATTATTTTTCATTTATATAATCTTATATATAATTACTTCCCACCAAGTTGATAAAATATAGGGGAAATTACCAAAATACCTATTACATAAAAAAATTCGTGAAAATATTTTTCAATCTCAAAACTCATTATGCAAACTTTTCCTTCATAAAAACCCACAAATTAGGATTAACAACTCTTTGAACTAAATTACCCTTCATTTATTAAGTTAAGAATGGAACAATTAATCTTTTTTATCAAACTTTTTTCATTTTAAAATTTTTAAATTGATAAATTAAATAATATGTTTTTTTTAAAAAAAATATATTAAATATTTTGATTATTTTTAAATAATTTATTTTATATTTTGATATGGAAATTATCTTTAAAAAAATTTAATTTTTTTGAAGAAGATTAAAACTCTAAAAAAAATTAAAATTAAAATCATAATTCGTATTAATTATGAATATAAAATTTCAAAACAAATAAATTTCTAATATAAAAATATAACTCATTGATCTTTTATCTAGAAGGTTAAGAGCAATTAAGTCAATAAATTTATTAATCCTAAATGTTGGGTTTTCTGGAATAAAGGTTTGTGCAATTAGTTTTTTGGTTTGAAAAATATTATCATGTGTTTTTTAGATATAAATGTTTCTATTAGGGGGTTCTAGTAATTTTCCCATGCTTGTGTTAAAAATGCAAACTAGCCGAAGGAATTTAATAACTCTTTAGTAGAAGAATATTAAATTTGACTTGTCAGTCGCTGAAGGCGATTGTTTAAATTACAATAAAACATACGTTTTGAGTTAGTTTAATATACTTTGTTAATTACAAAACACGTATATAATTGTATTTTCGTAAGACAATATGTTAAACAATTTGATTTGTTTTAGGTGAATTGTGAATTAAAACTTGATAAATGAAAAAAAAAAAAGATTTACATAACCAGAATCGAGAACTAGAGAACAATATATGTACATAAAACCTTTACATCTGCAATATTAAAGTTTTGTGTTTTGAGCTGATTCTTAATTTTGTTTGAAGAAACAGGATTAGTATTATTTGTTCGAAATAGGTAGTGGAAAAGTGTTTGAAACATGATTTTTGGCTACGAAATTTGAACAATACTTGTATCTTGGATACAAAATATTGTGAGTTAATATTAATTTATGCAACGAGTGTTTCGTTAAAAAAGAACAACATAGACTAAGGTGGATCCGAATACTCGTTCTTAACCTCTTGATAATCTATAATTTGAGATTATCTTTCAACCTCTGCGTTCGATTCGTTATAAGGTGATTCAAGTCTTTGTAACTTAGTATTTTCGAATTTAAAAGTGACGAATGAAAACTTAAGTCAAGATACAAATTACCTATCCAATACTTAAATCTGAATAAAAGATAATTTATACCTCCATGAAAGTGTTCAATTCTGAAAAATTACAAGCAAGCGAATGCCGATACAAGCCTTGAAAGCCGAATCCAGCGATTCTTGATAAACCACTACAAACTAGAAATACTGCTAATTTACGCTACAAACTACTCCTAATTAGAGCTACTCCTAAAAAGAAAATATAAAGTTGTAGATGATTTTTTCTCTCTTCCTCTTCTTTTCCTTCCTTAGCTGCATATATTGTGGCTTTGGGCACCCACATTCTTCTTTTTTTTGGGAACTGCCCTCAACTGTCTCTTTCAAAATCCTCTCCTTGGCGCGCCTTCCTTGAATGCAACTTATTGATTTTTTGGGCTCTCTTTATTTCCTTAGATTTGGTTATCGGTTCTTATTGACTCAGCCCATTCCTTGTTATTTTTTGGATTTAATGGGCCTTACCCTATTTATTTGTGGGTCCAATTTTTTGAACTTCCTTTTCTATTTGGGTTTTGTATTTCGAAAGCCCAAATTATTTTGTAGTGTAAACAAATGCTCCCCTAATACACATGAACGTTTCGAGTTCATGTGTATTAATGTACACGTCTTTTGGTTAAAGTCGGATCCATATTCTGGCGGGTACGGAAGATCGTGCCTTTCATTAAAGTCGCCTGAACCTTTCATCTTCCTCGCTAATTAACAGGTGTGCCTTTTCATGATTGGACATCTGAGTCTTCTAAGACGCGTCTCTTTATAAGAGACTCTTCATATTTTGGCGGGTAAAAATGCACAAGGTTCTTCATCTTTCTTACTTAGTAATAGGTGTGTCCTTTTGCGATTAGACACTTAAACCCTATAAATATGTGATCATCTCCTTTGGCCGACATTGCCTGCGTTCTTTTCTCTCGCTTTTTCACTTTTCAAGCAAATATCTCTTCTTCGAAATTCTCATCTTTTTTTTTTTTCTTCTGTGATTTTCCTTCTCCTCGAGAGCCACCGTCTTCTTCGCTCAACTCCCTTCAATGGCAAACTCCCATGATCTTTCTCATCTAGTTGCTCGAGCGAGTATCTTGGATTGCGAAGATGCCCAAGACTTATTTCAAGTCATCAAAGATTTCGAAACCCGTTATTGGGATACGAAAATATCTCCTCTCGGCTCTACCCACATAATTCCACAATAGGTTCTTGATCGTCGTGGTCAATTGATCCATTGCGTCGATCTCGGGCCCCAATTTCAGCCTGAGGCGTTCGAGCCCTCTGATCCTGGCAACCCTGATTTGTTGGGAATTTGGCCTAATTTGGAGAATGACGCCCCTCTTTTCCAATGCAAAGTGGGTGATAAATTTAGTTGGACGAACAAGACCAAGCCAATCAATGACTGGATTGGAGCCATAGACGCCTTTTCTTGGTTTGAGAGACTGCACCGATTTCACAGCAAATGGGAGGGCAATCGGATTATGGTGCTTGTTCGACTAGCTTGTTACCCAGTTATCCCCTTTGAGCAGATAATGATAGACACTCTTGCTTACTCCTGGCATCCTTCTTACAATTGCTTTGTATTACCTCGGGGTTTTCAGACGATTACTTTGGAGGATGCGGCTCTGATCACTGGTTTATCTCCAATGGGTATGACTCTTCCCACTGGTGAACCGATACCCAGTGCCCGTGCTCTCTTGCAATCCACTGATATTTGGTTAAAAAGTCATGGCAAAAGTAAGGGTGCCAAAATTGCTTATACCGTTTTGGTTAAGCACTTCATAAATTGTGAGGATATGGTTACCTCTTTCGAGGAAGTATTGTTTTTTAACTTTGTCTTTTCCCTGTTGTTTATGAATGCCGGTTGTGTGGTAGCTGTTACCATGGGACCCATCGAGTTGGCTCCGCTAGTGTTAGCTCATTTTTATCGTATGATGTTCAACTTACACCGCGACCCCTCGAATGGCCATAAACTGGCTGGTTCTCTTTGGTTATTAACATGTTGGTCCTTTCTCTACTATACCGAGTTGTTGAATATTAGGTCTATTCAAACTCTCGAAGCTTCGATTCGAAATGAGGCACGACGGCCCTCGAAGAAGTCCTCTGGCTTTCGATTCGAGCCCGTCTTGAATTGGGTCTGCTATGGGGAAGCTAGTATAAACCTATTGATTCCCCTCGAGAAGGCTTCGTGCCTTGTGGTCTTGGATGCTATTTACAATCCGCTTTATGTGTCTACCTGGTGTCCCTTTTTCGAAAAAAGCCATGATCACGCGCCCACTCATTGGTCTCATACCGCTTTACCCAAATGGATGCGGGTAGTTGACTCGCTCGATTTCTCCACTGACGAACACTCGTATTGGAGGTCTATTTTATCCTCCCGAGATCTTCTTTACGCTGACCACATCCCCGGAGTTGAGGTTTACAACCCACAGGTAATAATTGTGTCGAAATACTTCATTCTGATCATGTTTTATTTCGAGCATATAGGTTTCACTGGTTTATTTTCATCTTTTATCTTGCAGCTTTGTTTGCGGCAATTTGGCATAACCCAGTGCTTCTCTTTGCCATTTCTGGCTACCATGAATCGCCCTTGGTCAGATAGGCAATTTCATATTTTGAACTATCAGAGAGCCAAAGCTGAAGCTCTTATTCGAAATTAAGTTTCCTGTCAGGTTCTTCCTTGCTTTATTCCCATCTTCTACAGAATCCTTCAAGTAGATAAATGCTTTGTAGATTTTTGGAATGCTGTCTTGAGACGCAGTTATTCGAGACAAATTATTCGGAAGCAAATCACTGATATTACCAGGCTTTATGCTGGTACAGTGAACATGGCTCAATTCTCGAGCATTTTATCGAATGAGGTAGCTGTATGCTTTCTCGAAACTCCTTTTAATTCAAGTATTCTTCGAATTACATTCTCACTTCCCTTCTGCAGGATAATGATTATATTATCCCGTACGATCTGACCTCGGGTTGGAGGTTCGAGCGAGATAATCCCCAAGTCCAGGAAGCTGTTGCACTATCCCAAGCTCTTCGAGCCTCAGCTACCGCATTTGAGCTTCCTGATATCTCTGCTCCAATTACTCGAAAACGGAGTGCAATCACTATTCGGGAATCCCCGGATTTGACTCTTCGAGAAGAGACCCCTCGAACAATCGGTGAAGATGAAGATGAAGAGGATGACGTATACGTTCTTCAGCCAAGAAGCAGAAAACACTCTCGTTTACAAGGGTTTCTCGGAGCTTCATGGAATCGCTAATTTATGATAAGTTTTATCTTATTGATTTGCTCTTTCTTTCGAAAGCTGTTCATACTCGTGTATTTTCTTCTATATAGGTTCTTCAAGTGGAGCTATTCTCAAGACTGGACCATCAGCTATTGAGGCCAACATCATGGGTACCCCCGCGACCAATCTCGAGGAGTCTTCGCCTGAATTCTTATTTGAGACTCAGCAGGTTTTGATCGAAGGAAACCTTGAAATGAACGAGCCCGAAGGTATATGTTTCGTTTTTATACTTCTTTGCGAAATTATCCCGAGTTTTTCTTTTTGTATTATAAAAGTTGGTGAATCTTTATTGCAGCCACTCTTACTGACACCTCACCCTTCTCTCCTACTCAAGAAAGTTTAACTCGAGTAGATACTGATACAGAGATTATCCTTAGTACTACTCCTGAACCTTCGAGGGCTCTTTTATCAGGTAAATTCCCATAGCACTTGCACGTTTACATCCTCGAGAACACTTCAATATTCTTAAAAAAAATCTATTTTAGGGCCTTCGCTTCTCGAAAACTTAGGTATTCCTAGCTTGCCATCCTCGTTGAGGTTTTCTTTTGGCACTGCAACGAGAATGTTTACTATCGTTGTGGATTCATCCATCCTCCACAACATTGGTACGAATCTTGCCCTTGAATCCCAAGTTCGACCTGCTCTTACCTCTTCTCCCACGTCCTCTTCAGTTCAAATAGAAGAGGTTGAAGATGTTCTTCCTTCGACTAATCTTTTTGGACCAGTTACGGACCTGGGCCCTTCGAGTTCTATGGCTCTTGCTACTCTGTCTGAAGGTACGCGTCTGTTTATTATATGCTCAATATTTCGTTAATTTTTCAAGCCCTTTGTTTAATTTCGTGAATTCATCTTCAGGAGATGTGGCACCAATCATATTTTTTCAAGTTGCTATTCATGAGGCTCTCCATGACATCAGGCTTAGGCCTAATGACTCCCATTTACTAAAGGAGCTCTATTTTCTTCTTGATGAGGCAGCTTTAAAGATGGCTGATACGTGGCTACCAATGTTCCAAACGGCCCGTGAGACTTTCGAGAGCAGCCTAGCTAGTCTTTGTTCTTTCATGGATCAAGGCATCAACCCTTTTAAAGAAGAGGTGTCTTCCAGCCATTCTCAACAAATGGGTCAGCTCCATAGCCAGATCACTGTTTTAGAGGATTCTCGAGCTAACTATTTGGCTCAAATTGCTGCTCTTGATGCCCAGATCGCCGACCTCCAACTCGAGCGGGATCTCTTGGCCCATTCAGTTGATCAAGTTGAAGAGAACCTATCAGTTCTGAATGATCAAATTGTAGAGTTATCCTACGAGCTCAAAGAAGTAGTCAAGCCCGCTCTGCTCGAGAGAGGCACCTTCGATTATGCCTTAGATATATTGGTTAGCTCTTTGTATTTTGTAAGCCCTAGATATCTTCGAATGATGTACCTTTGACTCTCCTTACTTTAGTTGTAAAAATGTTTTGCCCGTTTCGAGTAGTCTTTTGAATATAATGGCTTTGTTCTCTTTCCATATATTTGGTGCATATTTCTTTAAATATCTAGCATTTAGAGCTCTGCCATATTTTTACCATTCAAAAATCGAAGTTCGAAGGAGTTACCTGATAACTTATTCGAAATAAAAAATAGCCCTTCCCACTTGGGTGACCATTTCCCATAAAAATGGTCTTTTGATCCTTCGGGTAAAATCATTTTCCATACTAAATCTCTTGTTTTGAAGGATCTTGCCTTAACTTTTTTATTATAACTTTTTTCAATTCTTTTCTTCTGATCTTCAATTTGTTGTAAGGCTTGAACTTGTAATACTTCATGATCTAACTTCTCCATATTCATATTTTTGACATATTCTTTGGCCGTAAGCTATGCCTGTTCGAGAATTCTTCTAGACTTAACGTTGATTTCTAATGGAATTACTGCTTCGTGGCCATATACCAATTGAAAAGGGGATATGCTTAGACTGTCTCTTTTGATTGTCCTTAGGGCCTATAGTGTATCGATTAACAATTCGTGCCAACCTCTAGAATTTTGGTTTGTCATCCTCGAGATACAACCTTTAATCAACTTATTCGATGACTCAGCATGCCCATTCGCTTGGGCATAATAAGGTGTTGAATTTATCAATTTTATCCCTAATTGCTCAAAGAATTCGAACACCTCTGCACTGTTAAATACCTTAGCTTGATCGAAGGTTATGGTTTCTGGAATACCAAATCTAATGATTATATATTCTTTGATAAACTCGACTACTTGCCTCGAGTTTATATTTTCGAAAGCCTTAGCTTCGACCCATTTAGTAAAATAGTCGGTGGCCACTAAGATATAACTATGCCTCTTAGATGAAGCTGGTTTAATTTCCCCAATTAAGTCCATGGACCATCCTCAAAATGGCTAAGGTTTTATGATGGAGTTTAACTGGACAGCAGGTTGTCTCAATATTCTTCCATATTTCTGGCATTGCTTACAACCCTTAGCATAACTTGTACAATCTCGTAGGATTGTCGGCCAATAGAATCCGTATCTGTGTATTAATCATCTCATTTTCTGACCTGATTGATGGGCCCCACATACCCCTTCGTGGGTTTCTGCCATCATGATTAATGCATCCTCTAAATCAAGGCATTTCAATAGAACTCCTTGAGAATCTTTTCTGTATAATTCATGTCCATCATAAAAATAATGAAGGGCCATTAACTTCTGCTTGTTTGAAAATCCTCCTTTAGCTGGGTTTTGGAGATACTCGATGATTTCGAGGCGCCAATCCTGCTTTTCTTTAAGAATATCGGTTTTGTAAATCTGGGTTATCCTTTGTTCGAAAGGTAATAAAATTCTCGGCTTGAGTTGGATAATTGATTCAAACATATCTGGATCAAATTTATACACTGACGCCAATTGAGCTAAATCATTAGATATTTGATTCTTTTCTCTAGGCACATATGAAATCTCAACTATTTCAAAATGTTTGAACAATTCATTTATTCGAGCAAATGAGGTCACTGCTACAGGGCTTACACATTTAAATATTCCCTTCACTTGATTTATTATCAATTGGGAATCCCCTTTAATTTTGATATTTTTTGCCCCCATATCTCGTAACACTTCTAAACCCAGAATAAGAGCTTCATATTCCGCTCTATTGTTAGTGCAATCCCCTTCTATTTTTGCATATATCTTGGTGATTAATTTAGATGGAGATATAATATATATCCCGATCCCTGCACTATCTCGAGTGCCTTGATCCATCAAAATATAGGGTCCAAGGAGTAGCTTTTATGACATTAACTTCGAACTCCCCCAGGGTGCCCCTCTTGGTAGATGGGTGATCAGCTAAAAATTCAGCTAATGCTTGATCTTTTATTGCTTTTTGTGGTACGTAAACTAAATCGAATTGGAGTAGGCTAAGACTCCATTTTTGGTCAGTCGGCCTCTAACCAAGGGTTGATTAATCATAAATTTAATTACATTATTCGGGGACACGACTTCGATAGAGTATGCGGCAAAATAATGCCTCAATTTCACAGAAGCAAAGTATAGGCTGAGGCACCATTTTTCTATCGAAGTATACCTTTTTTCGACATCATTTAACAGCCTACTCAAGTAAAAAATAGCTTGTTCATAGCCTTGTTGTTTTCCTGCACTAACAGACAACCTATCGACACTTCTGCTGCCGATATATATAGTCTTAACCTTTTCCCTTTTCGAGGAGGGATTAATACTGGAGGTTGGGTTAAATATTTCTTTATAGTATCAAATGCTTCTTCCTGTGCACTAACAGACAACCTATCGACATCTCCATCTTTTAATCGTAGTAAAGGGGAAAAAGCTTCTGTCTTCCCAGCCAAATTAGCTATGAATCTTCGTAAAAAATTCACTTGTCCTAGAAAACGCTGCAATTCTTTTTTATTCCCAGGAGGCTTAGCTTCCATGATAGCTTTAGCTTTGTTTCGGTCTACCTCGATACCCCGATTATGAATTAAGAATCCTAAAAAATTTCCAGTTTCCACTCCGAAAGCACATTTCAAAGTATTCATCTTTAGATTAAAATGCCTCATTCGTTGGGAAGCTTCTATCAAAGATTGAATGTGCTCTTTATGGCTTTGAGCTTTAACCACTATATCATAAATGTATATCTCCAATGAATATCTCCAATGATTTTCCAATTAAATCGTGAAAAATATAATTCATGGTTCTTTGATATGTTGCCCCGCCATTTTTCAAACCAAAAGGCATGACTGTCCATTCGAAAGTTCCTATGGATCCTGGACATCTAAAGGCAGTCTTGTGCCTATCTGCTTCGGAGATTTTTAATTGGTACTATCCTGAATACCAATCCAAAAATGTCATCACCTTGTGTCTAGCAGCCGCATCTATTAGTACGTCTGCCATTGGCATTGGGTATTCGTCTTTCAGTGTAGCCTTATTCAAATTTCTAAAGTCGATGCATACTCGTATTTTATCATTCTTTTTAATCACTGGTACTATATTTTCCAACCATTCAACATATCTAGTTGGTCTAATAAATTTAGCTTCGACTAGTTTCTCGATTTTGTCCTTAATTGCACTCATCAAATCTAACGATAAACGTCTTGGCGCTTGTATTATTGGTTTGAAACCTGGTTTAATTGGCAATTCATGTCGAGCTATATTTATATCAATCCCGAGCATTTCATGGTGTGCCCAAGCGAAGCAATCTTTAAACTGATGTAAAGTCTTGATTAATTCTTCTTTCTCTTTTTGTTTCATCTTCGAGCTTATTTATGTTACTCGTGGATTCTCAATTGTTCCTAGATAACTTCTTTTAAATGGTCTTGAATATCTTCTCTGATATTTTCGTCTGGTTCTAAAATTCCTTGTTCGATATTCTCATTAAGGTTTTCATCTCGAGAACTTGTTACATTATTACTCGAACTGGAATCATTTCGACTAAGATAATTAAGATTATAATTACCTAACTTTGACTCCATTTTTTCGATACTCACCCTTCGAAAAACATTCAGAACAACATTGTCATTAATTACATCATACTTTTCCATAGATAACATCAATTGTTCTAAACAACTTAACTTTCTAAACTTGCCCTAATTCGGTTTTGGCTAGTTTGGAATCTATCTCGAGTGTAGATTCTCCTTCTTTTTCTTCTTTCACCCTTTCGTTGGCTAGCTCTTCTATATGGATTCTTTCCTCGACCTTCCCCACCTGATACCTGGCATTAATAATTTGTTATCGATACAGTAATTATTTTTTTCTGCCTTGACTACTTCGAATTGATGCCCATTCTAGTAAATTAACACTTGCTGCAAGGTCGAAGGGATACAATAATTCTGATGTATCCAATCTCTTCCTAAGAGGGCATTAAATGATGATGAGTCTGTTTTTACTAAGAAAAATGCCTAGTAAGAACTTTATGTTCCTATTTTCACTCGACAAGGCAAAACTCCCAAAACCTTGGTAGCCTGTCCAGAAAAATCGTAGACTGCTACATCGGCGGCTACTAAGTCTTTTGGGCTTTTACCTAATCTTGTTAACATTTTTTCGGGTAAAATGTTAACAATGGCCCCATTATCAACCAAAGCTTTGCTAATGGGGATGCCTTCATTTCGGCTTTTACGAATAAAGGTTTCATGTGGTTATTATTTATTTCTTCTTTCGAAAATAATAACTTAGTCAAACTTTCCATTTTATTTCTATCCTCTTCAAAGGATTTGTCACTAGAAATCTGAAAGCAAAATGGGTTACCTTTCTTTGGGCTAGTCATGAGTTCGAGTAATTCCTCTTCCTCGTCCGCATTTTCTCTTGCGGCAAACTCTACTGGCAGCACGGTTACCATATCCACTTCCTTGTCTCTTTCGAATTGCAAGGCTCTTTCCAACGAAGCTTCTTTCACCTTCAAATTAGCTTCGCATGTAGATTCCTCATATGGAATATCTCCTAATAGAATATCCAAGTCATCCCCGGACTCGAAATCTCCCAATTCCTTGTCATCCTTGATCTTGATACCTTTTCCTTTTAAGCTTGCATCTTTCAACTGGTCGCTTAACTGGTCGACATCCTTTTCAACATCTTCTTGACTTGGATTCCTAACTATTTTCGACTTTAGGATTCCTTTTGCTAAGGCCTCCTCCTCTACCCTTAGATTAGCAATCACTGCCTCCTACCGCATTTCCAAGGCCACTGCTGCTCGAGAGTAAGCCACTTGTTGGGCGATAACCTTCGAGGGGTCATCTTTCTTCTTTTCGAACTGGTTGTGATATCCACCCGGACGATCAAAGGGTGAGTTCCTACTAGCCGGTGCAAATCTCCCATATCCTCTTCTTCCTCTTCCCCGAAAATGCCTATTATAAGGCATCGGTCCGAATAATTGGTCACTTGTCTCATGCCTCTGTCTCTTGTTCCATTCTCTTTGATATGCTGGAACACAGTTAAGATCATTAGGAATTACTTGCAGTCTCACTAATTCGTAATGCAAAATGTCGGTGCATTGATTGCATAACACCTTCTGTATTTAGGTCAGATTATTTACCACTTTTGTAGGAGTTTGGTAAATAGTTTCGCACATAGGGGTTTTGAGTACTTCCTTGTACGACTTTTCTTCGTTCTTTCAAGCTGGCCCCTTCGCCTTGGCTACTGACTCTTTCCTTGGTTTCCCTTCTTAATCAAAGTACAAGATCCTTTTGTCGATTCCTGAAAGGCATATCGTGCCTTTTTCGTACTACTTTGCTACGAAGTGCCTAAAAATCTGGCATTGGTCGGTAGTATGCATGGTATTCATATGCCATATACACATACCCTCCAATCCCTCATCTTTCTCCTTCGGGAACGTCAAAACTCCTTCATCAATCAGCCCGTTGAACAATCGATTTGCCAACTTAGCTTCCTTTCGTACCTGTAAATCAGCATGTTCAGAAACGTTAATGTCTATAGTGTTTATCTCGAAATTTAAAATAGGAAAAAGATCTTCGTCAATATTTGTTTTTTGAATGCTCGGAAAAATAATATCTTTCGAATCTAACTTTTCTTGTATTAGGTTTCTAAACATAATACATTCATTTGTTTCGTGAGAAAAAGCATTATGCCATTTACAGTATGACTTTCCTTTAGTTTCTGCTTTTGAAGGGATTCGATGTTTCCCTTTCAATCTAAGTTTTTTATTCGTAAGAAGGCAATCGAATATTCGCTCGGTCTTTGTCACATCAGAACTATATTCTTTTTCCTTCTTTGTTTGCAAAGACCCTGTAGCGACACAGACTTTTCTTTCGAGAGCCCCACATTGAAATGGGGGTCCCTTAATAAATTCTGCCAGATCAATTTCATAGGCATCTTCAAATGCCCATGGAATTCCAAATTCAAAGGTGTTGAACCCTTGATGTTTTCTCTGGCTTTCTTCTTTTAACATATTCTCGTATCTTATTGCGCTCACTGCTAAACTTCTAAAGTCAGAGAACATCATCCCGTCAAACTTCACTCTTTATTCGAAAGCCATATTTTGTTGGACTAATTGAACAAATTCTAACTTGGGAATGTTTAAATGGCATTTGACTCTAGCTTTTTTAAATCGGGCTAAGAATTCTTCTATCGATTCTCCGATATTTTGCCTAATTTTAGCTAAATCACTCATAGTTATGCCCGGTTCGGTCCGAGCAAAATGATTCTGGAACTGGAATTGCATTTCATCCCAAGTATGTATCGAATTAGGTGACAAATTTGTATACCAGTTAAACGCTGACCCGGTTAAGGAACTAGGAAACAGTCTTAGTTTAATATAATCTTGATCGGTTGCCTCTCGACATTGGCATGTGAACCGAGATAAGTGCTCTAAAGCTGACACATGGTCATCTCCAGAAAACAAAGTGAAGTTAGGAATCTTATAGGTCCTAAGGAAGGGAAAATTTCTATCTACCTAATCAGGGTAAGGCTTCCCAAGAATCAGACAATGGTTCCTTTGAAAACCAGGTCCATATATCCTTTCGAGAGCCATTTCCACTTGATTTTGTAGAGGGTCTTGGATTGGTGGCCCCAAGTTTCCACCCATGTGATTGTTAGGCATGTATTGCCCCCCAGCATACGGGATCTAAAAATTATTAGCCATAAAAGGAAAATTTTGGTTTGTCTGATAATTAGGCAAACCTTGATTTCCCATACTAAAGGGCACATTCGAAGGCCCAGTGTGGCATTGTCCTTGAGGCACATTTTGCACCCCATTATAATATCCTTGGGTAAAACCACCATTTGGTTCAGGGTTCCCAAAATTAACATTTGGTGGATATCCGGTGGGCATCTGTCCCTGACCATTCGGTGGTATAGGGATGTTCGGCCTCACTAGATGGGGATTAAATTGATTTGCATGCATATTCTGTGAATTAAAAGGTATAGGATGTGTAGTTTCGTTGGTATTCATTTGAACCACTCCTATTTGCCCCCCAGTATTTGGTTGTTCTTCGAGCAGTATAGGGCTCGAAGTCTGGCTAACTTCGAATTGGCCATCTCGAGCTCGAGATTCTCGAGAATATCCTAGAGGAATTTCATTCGGGTTAATTGTTCTAGTTCGAATCCTAGGCTCAATTTCTATTAACTGGGACACCTTTTCGATCAAAACATTATGTTTGTTTATCAGAGGTTCAAGTGCTAATACTACCTGCGTATTTATCATCTTTGAAAACACATCACATGTTTGGTTAAAGATTTCACTTAATTCAGTTATTACTTGAGTAACCTCTCGAGCGAGTCTATCTCGAGCACTCACAGCAATGTCTTGCACAATGGTTGTGAATATACGAGCAGAAACTTGGGCTAATGCTCGGTATTGATCATCGAACTCCCTCCTCTGATCTTCTCGAGCCCCTGCCAAAGTTTGTTTCATGACTCGAACAAATTGCTCGTACATTTTTTTTGCTCTAACCTTATGTTTCGAAATTGTTTGAGTGTCAATATCGTCACCTAAATCGTTTCTAAACGATTCTTCTGACATTATTCAAGAGTTTTGTTTAAAACTGAGAAGTGTCAATTATCAAAACTGACTCTTACTGTGGTCGCCAAAAACTTATTTCGTTAAAAAAGAACAAATTAGACTAAGGTGGATTTGAATACTCGTTCCTAGCCTCTTGATAATCTATAATTTGAGATTATCTTTCAACCCCTGCGTTCGATTCGCTACAAGGTGGTTCAAGCCTTTATAACTTAGTATTTTCGAATTTAAAAGTGACGAATGAAAACTCAAGTCAAGATACAAATTACCTATCCAATACTTAAATCTGAATAAAAGATAATTTATACCTCCATGAAAGTCTTCAATTCTGAAAAATTACAAGCAAGCGAATGCCGATACAAGCCTTGAAAGCCGAATCCAGCGATTCTTGATAAACCACTACAAACTAGAAATACTGCTAATTTACGCTACAAACTACTCCTAATTAGAGCTACTCCTAAGAAGAAAATATAAAGTTGTAGATGATTTTTTCTCTCTTCCTCTTCTTTTCCCTCCATAGCTGCATATATTGTGGCTTTGGGCACCCACGTTCTTTTTTTTTTTTGGGAACTGCCCTCAACTGCCTCCAACTGTCTTTTCCAAAATCCTCTCCTTGGCGCGCCTTCCTTGAATGTAGCTTATTGATTTTTTGGGCTCTCTTTATTTCCTTAGATTTGGTTATCGGATTCTTATTGACTCAGCCCATTCCTTGTTATTTTTTGGATTTAATGGGCCTTACCCTATTTATTCGTGGGCCCAATTTTTTGAACTCTCTTTTCTATTTGGGCTTTGTATTTCGAAAGCCCAAATTATTTTGTAGTGTAAACAACGAGTAAATAAGATTTGTACTTCGAATTTCTCGAATCCAATTTCGGACTAATGAGAAATTAAGTATTTAGACACATGAGATATTAAGTAGGCTCTGTTTGGATGTGTTCTCATTTCATTCTCAACCGTCATTTCCTAATGTATGGGAGAATGAGTTTTTTGATTTTTGTGTGAAAATATAGGCATGTTTGGTTGTGTTTATGAAATTTGTTGGAATTGATGATGTATGAAATGATTGAGTTAGTTAAAAGTAATAATTATGTGAATAATATATATACAATAATAGGTAATAATATATTGATTAAATATATTTATATGGAAAAATAATGAAAATCGATCCCAAAAAGAGAAGGGTTTTAAAATGTGTAGTGCCTATGAAGGTTAAAACAATGTATTTTACTCCACTATAGCACCACAATTGTTGTCGAAAACTTAGACTTTTAGAAGGAGATGTGAGAAAAAGAAAAATGTGAGATTGAGAATGATAATGGTGTAATGGTGTCAATTGTGTTTTTTATTGTCAAGTGAGATTGAGAATGAAAATATAGGTTAGAAAACACAAACAAACATAGCCTAAGGCTCAATTTGGATATGTTTTCATTTCATTTTCAACCATCATTTTTTAAAACGTACGGGAAAACGAAGTTTTTTTTATTTTTTATTTTTGTGTGAAAATGACGGCATATTTGTTTGTATTGTTGGAAATGGTTGGAATTGATGATTTGATGATGTGTGAAATGATTGAGTTAGTTAAAATTAATGATTATGTATATAATATAGATAAAATAATAGATAATACTATATTAATTAAATATAATTGTAAGTAAAAATAATAAAAATTGGCCAAAAAAACACTAAAATGCTGGAAATGGATCTTATAATGTGCACAAGCATGTGCAGATTAATATTGTGTATTTTATTCTGGATAATTATAGTTTTGGTCCCCTAGTGTTGACATCTAAATCAATTTTAGTCCCCTATTTGTTGGACTTGACAATCTTGGTTCCTAATCATTCAATTTTTAACAAATTTCGTCCCTGCCGTCAATCTTGGTGAATATTCCGTCAATTTTGGAGAATATTCCGTCATTTTTGGGGAATATTCCGTCAATTTGGGGAATATTCCGTCAATTTGTGGAATATTCCGTCCAATTTGATGGAATGTTAACGACAAGAACGAAATTTGTTTAAAAATGAAAGATTAGGGACCAATTTTGTTGAGTCCAACAAATGAGGGACCAAAAGTGTTTTGGGTGTCAACATTAGATACTAAAATTGTAATTATCCGTATTTTATTCCATTATAATAGCACAATTATTACGGGAAAAATGGATTTTTAGAAGGAGATGTGAGAAAAAGAAAAAAGTTAGTGTAAATTGGTAAAGTAAAAAGTAGTTATTAATGGGAGAATATGAAAGTTAAAATGAAAATAAGTGTATTTTCAATTGAAAATGGTGTAAACTGTATTTTTATTTTCAAATGAGAATGAAAATGAAAATATGGCTATGAAAACACAAACAAACATAGCCTAACTATCCCACATAGGGCATTTAAAAGAAATTATGATGGTTTATGAGTCACTTTTGTGGATAAAGGGGTTAGCCGTTTTGGGGTGAAAAAGATTTTTGGAGGGGGAAGGATCTAGATTATATGGGTCTTTCCCTTGCATGCTCATAGGCCCAGTTCGAGGGACTCAGGCTTGTGTATTGGGATAAGGCTCACCAAATGTTAAATTTTTGGAAAAAATTTAATTAATTATTTATTTGATAAATTAAATCCCAAAAAATTCCGAACCATCAAATTTCTATTTTGATCAGACAAAAAGAAACAACGGGAGGTGAAAAGCTACACACGTTGGATTGCTGGCCACAATCGCACAAGATGTAATCTGATGCTTTGCGTGTACCATGGGGAAGCAGTCGTTCTAGTCTGAACGATCGACCATTTCAGATTTACAGCCAACATCCAGCTGTTTCAGTCCAAATGCAACAGAAGGTAAAGACCCAACATGGATATCTCTGATTCACTTATTCAAACTATTAGAAATGAAGAGCATACCTTTTGATATTTTCATTATATCTGCAAGATCCGACCTATTTTGATTTTTGATCCGAACAGCAGAACAACTACTGTCTCTAAATCACTGCACTGGATTGTAGCCAGAAATCCTCTCTTCTCAGCTATGGATAGCTAGGAGAGGGAGATAGGATAGGGAATATTTTGTCATGCTTTGGAGGCTCACAATATATACTAAAGAGTAGTCACTTAGGTTAAAAGTCTTTAAGTGATATATTTATATCACAAGACTAAAATCTAGGCTAATCAAGCCCATGTGGATGCCCAACTAGGCCTATTTGGGCGTCCAAATGGATGCCCAATGCCCAACTAGGCCTCTTTGGGCGTCCAAATGGATGCCCAAGCATCCTATGCTTGTTTATTATTTAATTACTTATTTATTAAATAAATAAATATATTAATTATTTAATTATATTAGATTAGAAAATTAATCTTTTAATTTATTTCTCCAAAAGATTAATTTGTAAATAATCTTATCCATTATTTTAATAATCTCATCCAATGAGTAACTAAATACTACAATTACCTCCAGCATAATTCCCTTAATTTGCATTTCCAAAACCTTTAAGTGCGACTCTTTATGTTCATCTTATTTGACAATTAGAGGAATCAAAGGATGTGGGAAACACCTAGCCAGTTATGTGTCTCACATCAAAATCCAAACGAGATCTAATGAATGGATTATTCTGAAATCTTTCGACTTGTGAATACAATATGAGTACAAAACTTATATTCTCATGTTCCAGTCAAGTATGAGTCATGGAGAAGTCAAACTCATTGGACTTGACCACATACATAAATTATAATAATATGAGATCATTGAGTTTCCTCTTGTGTCCACCACAAACAACTCCAGTGCTTTGGCTAAAGACATTAATCTCAATTATTCATAATGGCATATAACACATTCTCATTCACTTATGAGAGAACAAATCTCATATTGATGATCACTTAAGATTGTCACTCGCCCATCAAGTTGCATTTTGAGTTTGACCCCACCAATGGGTAAATTGTGTTTGACTACTCTAGTGACAGACTTGATGTCACGAGCACATCTTCAATGTGATCCCTCAGGTCGTAGGTTCACGCATACCTATCACAATTAGTCAATTCTGTTATTGATTGTCAAGAGTGAAATTTATATGATAGAACTGATGCGAGTCGAGTTCGGACACATCAGTTCCCCTAATGGTCCTTACAAATCATATTATTTGCAATACGCTACATGATCCTCGTGTTCAAGGTATTCCGGATTGGGTCGACCAATGAATCGACCCTACAACCCTATATTCGGACAGTCCAAGGATGCCACGTGGTAACATCCAGATACACCACCTATCATAGACAGACTCGCACAACCTGGATATCTATAAATACCCTCTCAACACATAATTGGGGTTCACAACCTGAATTGAGCAATCTCCTATCTATCATCGTATTTCCCTAATATTCTTGTTATAGATATAGATGTAAGTTCCCTGTATACAAATTTGGATCCCTAGACTCATTATGTACGACCCTCTGAACTGGAAGCATATAAACTTTTTGAACTATATAAGACTTGATCTTCAAGTAAGTACGTAGACAACTTAGTCATCACTAAGTGCAATCTATAATTTTGATTCGTCAGTACGTAGACAGCTTAGTCATCACTAAGTGCAATCTATAATCTTGATTCATCACTTTGCGTTGTATTACGAGTTAACCCGGACTAAAATAATTTGATCCCAAAATCAACATAGATCAGTAACTAAGTAAATTACCACCTAAATAGTTAATGGTATATGCCACTTCTAAATCAATATAGGAGCAAAATGCAATTTTTCGTAGGAAAGTACAGGCTTATAATGCCTCGATTATATAAGTACAGTCTTATAATTTGATTATGAAAGTACAAGTTTATAATAAGAAACAGTATTTATAAATATGATTTAACTATAGAAAATAGACGTTTGCATAAAAAATATCATTTAACTAAAAATATCATTTAACTATCTATAATTTGTTATTCAGCTATTTAGAGAAAAATCCGTAATTCAATGTTCAATTTTCCGATCAGTCTCCACCACTAACTTAGATGTCGGCACTCCATAGTTGTAAATGCATTTTAGGATTTACTCACTACCCACCTAAAAAGAGAGAAATGCCCCTCAATAATTGGATTTCCCCACCAACCTTCTTCTCCAGACTTCATTTCCCCACCCGCATGCATCTTCTGCCCCGATTTTATTTCCCCACCCACTGCGTCTTCTGCTCCGACTTCAATTGGGCTGCTGAAATCACACACCTCCTCAATCGTCTTCATAAATTCGTCCAATCTCCCTCATAAGTTCATTCCCATCTCCCCAAAACCCTTTCGTACACCGAGCCCTAAAGAACCGTTTAAACATCCGCTAAACAACCGTATGTTGCACCGCTGCACTGCCACATAACCTCTGTACCCATTGACGGAAGTCGGAGCAGTCATCGACGAAGACGACCACGAAAATAACAACGATTTTTCTACAATAACAGAAGCATCGCTGGCGGAAATTAGTTCAAGCAGAGGGAAATGTCTTCTAAGGACAGTGAAATTTAACGATGAGCTGAATGTCCTGTCTATTGGAGAGAGTATGACCTTGGATTGATTGTACAATAACCTGACAAGAAGGTGGGTGGTGATTAATCGCGAATCGATTGTTGTGAAGTACATCTCTCCCCGGTACAAGCATTACTTAGCTCTGAATGACGAGGAGGACTTCAACAATATGTGTCGACTACACAAAGTCCTAGACGTGGACGTGATGGATATGTCCTTGTTTCACAAAAGATCACTGGGACCAAGGAGGTGCTTCCATTAAGTAGTTTACATACACATTTTGATGCCTTAACATACTGTATTTGTTGCCTTTAACATACATCATGCTCAAGTTAAACATACTTCATCTTGACATTAGCAATACTTAGTGTACAAAATAAAAGTACTTCATGTTCTCTTTACAAGTACTTTACTTCACACATACTGTTGGGATCAATGCAACCCCCCGGGTCGCAGGCGCAACGAAAAACATATAATTTAAAAAATTAAAGTGGCATTCCCGAAATTAGGGCAAGGTCGACATGGTACCATCGAATTTAAAACTATCCTTGGAGAAAGTTTACTCGTGCTTACCTCTTATAGACCTTAAAGCAGCAACGTCTTTTTAAGCTACTCCTTGCTACAATTTTTTAATTGGATTTGCCCTAGCGCCCCAAGCGTTGCGACTCTGAGATGTATCCACACCCTAGCTCATACCTTCGATTATCTCCACCAATGCTAGCCAAGAGAATATCCAATTTTGGCTTCTTGAGGAAAAAGGGTTAGGAATTAATTTTAGTGTTCTTCGCACTCAACACATGAGTTTGAAGAATTCTTCTGAAACAAAAATTGGGAGAGAATGAAAAGGACTTCTATAAATCTTTATCAATCCTTTATTAATTTTAAAAGAGGTGGAACACACACACACACACACACACACATATATATATATATAGAGAGAGAGAGAGTCCACCAAGGGGAAAAAACATACAAACACACGCCTCTCTCCCTAAAAATTAGGGGAGGCGTGCGTGTATATATGTGTATATATATATATTACATTTTCCTTTTCTTTTATTCTATTTCCTTAGTTAGTTGGACTCTTTCCACCTAATTAGATATTGCCATATCTATTAATATCCTAACATATATTTTATAAGATCTTTCCTTTTTTAATTAGTTACCTTAACCAATTAAAAGATCCTACTAAATATATTTATAAGATATTAATTAATATTAAGATCTTCCCTTTTTAATTAGTTACCTTAACCAATTAAAAGATCCACTAAATATATTTATAAGATATTAATATATATATATATATATATATATATATATATTTACAAACTTGGTGAGCAAGATAAATCTTACCACCAAATCCTCACATACACATACCCACATGTCACACGTTCACACGTGTATATATATATATTATTTTATTTTTTTCTTTTATTAATTAAGTAGTCCTTCCCAATTTAGTATTTCAATATTAAATTATAGGACCACTAATTAATACCAAACAATTAATTCCTTTTCTTGATTAATTAAATCTAATTAATTAGTCTCTCCATTCATTCACGATGAATTAACTAGCCAATAGGTACTATACTAAGTTATGTTTTGACCCCTCAGGCTCGTTGACAAGCTAGCAATAAGTCCCCATAAACTAAATTAATTATTCTAAATAATTAACTAGACCTTGGATTAATTTCACCAAATTAACCCAAGGCACCTATTGGTCGTGGTTCGATGTCTAGCAATGTCGCCACGACTTCCTAGATGTCAACGATGAAGAGCAAACCTATTCGAGTTTCGATCGTCATATGAGTAGAATTCCTTCATCAGTTTCCCGTCTATGGTCATATGGCGACGGTCGAACCCTAATAACCTTAGAAACTATGACTGTGTTGTGACATCTAATATTCCAGTCTTCTAATTCGGAACCACCAATCCCTTTTAGAAGAGAATAGCTTTGGTCAGAGGCTTTTAAGGATCATTTAGATTCTCACAATAGCATAGAAAATACCGGGTACTGGTGACCCTGGATGAATCCCTCTCCGACTGCCACTTGTTCCGCTGTACTATCAGATTATACCCAACATACACGCCGTATGACTCTCCTAGAGTGCACGTGCTTATCAAAGCATAGTGGATAGTACACTTTCCAATGACATCTCAGGTCTAAGGACTAATCTCACACTACGAAACCCAAAAGCTCCATGTTTGACAGCACCAACAAGGAGTCCTTTAGCGGGGCCGTTCAATTCCATAATCAAAGTATGAATCTTGATACATGTATTGCCATACAAGCCATCGACAATGGAACACGTCGACCTCTTGGGACAGTTACATGCATGAACAAGTCTTAACGAGGCCAGTGATATCCCACATCTCACAGCCTCTATGACTTGAAGCATTATTTAGGATTACGGCCTTTGCGAGCATTCCATAGCTATCCCGACCGCTCCCCTAACCATATCTAATCCATGAGATATTTATCTATACTAATACTAGTTATAACAATAAAGAAGCTTACCATAAAGAAATATTCAATATATTTAAAACAAGATTATCATAGTGTTTTACATTTAAGATGGCAGAGTCCCAAACAAATGGCTCGCTGGGCACCTAACACTATTAATCTCCCACTTGCCCTAGAGCCAGTTGCCCTTGTACTTTAGTCCCATCATTTCTAGATGTTTTTGAAATACATTTTGACTTAGAGCTTTGGTGAAGGGGTCTGCTACGTTTTTCGCAGAGACGATTCGTTCTGCTCAAACGTCGTCTCTTTCCACTATCTCTCTGATGAGATGATATCATCTAAGAATATGTTTGGATCTTTGGTGAGACCTAGGCTCTTTCGACACAACTATAGCTCTATTATTATCACAATATAGAAGCACTGGATTAATAATGGAGGGACCTACGTCCAATTCATGGACAAAGTTCCTCATCCAAACAGTTTCCTTTGCTCCTTCAGTAGTAGCTATATATTCAGCTTCCGTGGTGGAGTCAGCCGTCGTCTCCTCTTTGGAGGTCCTCGATTGAGTATAAACACATATCCGGATATCGATTTAAGATCGGCTACGTCTGATTGAAAACTAGAGTCCGTATAGCATTCTAGTTCTAATTTTCCTCCGCCGTATACCAGAAAGAGATCTTGAGTACGCCTCAAGTACTTTAGGATTACTTTCATGGTAGTCTAGTGGTCTTCTCCTGGATTCAACTGGAACCGGCTTGCTACACTAAGTGCATAAGCCACATCCGGTCTAGTACATAGGATAGCATACATAATGTTTCCTATTGTCGAAGATAGGGAATCATTGGCATTCTCTTTCTTTTTTCAGGTGTCCTTGGGGACATTGATTTAGAGAGAGAGATTTCATGTTTTGCTGGAAGGAATCCTTTCTTAGAATCTCCCATACTGAATCTATTCAAGATTCATTCTATGTACTTAGATTGGGAGAGTCCTAGCAATCTACTTTCCCTTTGTTGGTGTATCTTCATACAAAGAACATAGGATGCTTCTCCCATATCTTTCATTGAAAATTGGGTCGACAACCAACCTTTGGTTGATTGTAGTTTTCCTACATCATTTTCGATGAGAAGAATGTCATTAACATAGAGTACCAAAAAGCTTATGGCTCTCCCACTAACTTTCTTGTACACACATGGTTCATAACCATTCTTGATGTAGCCGTATTCCTGTTCAACTTCATCAAACCTCAAATTCCAGCTTCAGGAAGCTTGCTTCAAGCTATAAATGGATCTTTGTAGCTTGCACATCTTGTGCTCGCTCCCACTAGTTGTAAAACCCTCCGGCTGTTCCATGTAGATTTCCTCATCAATATTTCCATTGAGAAAAGTCATTTTCACATCCATCTGCCAAATCTCATAATCGAAATAGGCAGATATGGCCAATAGAATCCTAATTGACTTGGTCATCGCGATTAGCGAAAAAGTCTCCTTATTGACCTTGTCTTTGAGTATAACTCTTCGCCACTTAGCGAGCCTTGAAGGTGGTAACCTTTCCATCTATTCCTAACTTGCGTTTGTATACCCACTTACAACCAATGGCCTTAATGCTTGGTGGAGGGTCTACCAAGGTCCAAATCTTGTTGGAGTACATGGATTCAATTTCAGATTCCATGGCTTCAGACCATTTTCCCTAGTCCTTGTTGGACATTGCCTCATCATAGCATGTTGGATCTTCATCCAATAGGAGGCCTTCCCTTTTGCTTTTCAGCAAGAGACCATAGTAGTACCTATCAGGCATCTCGGAATCCTTTCGGATCTCCGTAGAGGTGGAATTTGTGTACTTATGGTTTGTGGTTCATTTTGCTATTTATTCACTGCCAATAATGTTTGTGTTTCTTGAGTTACCTCGAGTTCTATCACTCTATCTATGCTCCCACTGAAGAGTTGTTTCTCCAGGAACACAGCGTTTTTTGAAATAATTACTTTTGTTCCAAGGTGTTATACAAATAGTACCCATAGGATTCCTTAGGGTAACCCACAAACTTACATAAGATAGATCTCGAATCTAACTTATCTCCCACTAGCTTCTTAGCATGAGCAACACACCCCCATATTCTTACGTACTTGTATGAGGGTGATTTGCTGTGCCACATCTTATACGACACTTCAGGAACACTTTTTGATGGTATTCTATTTAATAGATAAGCTACCATCTCTAGGGCATAGTCCCAGAAGAACGTAGGTAAATCGGTGGACATCATCTTTGATTGGACCATGTCCATCAACGTGTGGTTTCTTTGCTCAGACAGCCATTTAATTGTGGCGTTCCAGGCGGTGTCCAGTGAGAGAGAATTCCATTCTCTTTCAAATAATCTAAGAACTAACTGGACAAGTATTATACTCCTCGATCAGATCGAAGAGTTTTAATATTTTTACCAATTTGTTTCTCTAGTTCATTTCTGAATTCCTTGAACTTATCAAAGGCCTCAGATTTGAATCTAATAAGATACAAATAACCATACCTAGAATAATCGTCGGTAAATGTTATGAAGTAAGAAAAGTTCCCTAATGCATTGACACTGAGCAGTCCACACACATCTGTGTGAACTAACTCAAGCAAATCCTTAGCACATTCCATTTGGCCTCCAAATGGTGACTTTGTCATTTTACTTTTCAGACAAGGTTCACAAGTCGGTAGTTCCTCTTCATCATCAAGCTCGAGGAAACTTGACAACTTGCGAATCCTATCTTTAGATGTATGACCAAGTCTAACATGCCAGATTTGTGCATTAGGTGGATCATTAGATTACGTTCCTTATGTTTATTGGTTGAATTTCAAGAGAATTAGTAAGCGGGTAAACATAAAGTTTGTTATACATACATGGTCTAATGATCAATTTAGAACCCAAAAACATTGAACAAAATCCATTATTTATATTAAAAGAAAAACCTTCTTTGTCCAAAACTGAAACAGAAATTAGGTTCTTAATCAATCCAGGAACATAATAAACATCCTTTAAAGTAAACTTACTACTATCCTCAAGAACTAAAACGACATTTTGCAATAGCCTTCGTAGCGACAGATGCTCCATTAGCCATTCTCAGGACCATGTCCCCGGCATCTAGCTCTCTGCTTCTAGACAGCACCTGCAAAGCATTGCAAAGGTGAGTACCACAGCCGGTGTCAAACAACTAAGAAGCATGGTTAATTGACAAATTAACCTCAACAATAAACACACCTTTGTTGTGGTTTTTGAAGGCAGCAGGACAATCCTTGCTCAAGTGTTCCATCCCATGGCAATGAGGGCAATCACCCTTTGGCGTTTTGTCTCCAAATGTTCTCTCCAACTCGTCAACGATATCCTTGGCTAGTTTGATCTTTCCATATGTCTCAATCATGCGCTCAGACATCATAGGCAATTTGAAACATCGATTATAAGCCTCACCATTGATTTGCTTTGTCCGGTACTCCAAAGTATGAGCACGAGTTGCAGGCTTAGGCCTAGGTGGGATTTTCCCTTTGATTATGTAATCAACACCCTTTACCCTGAGATATACATCTAAAGCCAAACGCCAATAGCTGTACTTTGAGCCATCAAACTTGTTGCGTTTGAGAATCTATAGACAAGTATAAATGATTTCCATGATATTACTGTGTAAAATGCGATAAAGCGAAAAATGCTTATTAGCATTCTGTTCTAACATATATTCACATGCAATTCAAGAATTTTAAATATACATGTGTGCTCCCACTAACTTTTCGAAATCCGTCACCCCAATTGATAGAAGACGGGAAACTCAACCATTTCCAGTGGGCTTGAGCGTCAAATGTCCCAATGTCATTCCACGACTCGTGATACAATGGGCGGTGACATTTGAACAGGCACAACTACCCCATCCACATCCAGGTGGCTCTCGAGATGTTTGCGTTACATTTCATATACTACTCGAGAACACGATGCAACTGTACAGTAGTCTATGTTTAAGTCCAACCCATCAAATTCTCATAGTATAACAGTAGCAAGGTGGTCCCAAGACTCATGGACGACTCCTTAGCGAAACTGAGACCTATGTGTACTTCTAGTATGACTGCCTGTCATATAGAAGGCCTAGTTGTGAGATTAGTACACTTAACTTGCAACAATTCCACGACGCGTGAGACAATGATGACAAGCCGCTCTATTCCCTCTCACATCTAATGATGGAAGGCACTGGACCAAATCAAGGGCTTGTGAGACCTCATTTTTTTTAAAAGGGTTTTTAAAAAAATGAGGTCTCACACTTTCAATTACTTATCTTAGGAGAACATGCACAACATACATAACATAAGAAAATAAACAAACATACATAAAGCGGTAAATATGATCTTAGTCAAGTCAATACCTAAATACCCCGAGCCATCAAGGTGCTGACAAATCTAATCTAAGGACCCGGACCCTACACTAAGGTCTTCAAATCTCCATGAGCTTGAACGTCTCCATCTTCGTCTTCAAAAAATACATTTAAAGAAACCGTTGTCTCTCATTTACAATAAAAGAAAAACATGGCATGCAGGCCTCAAATCAAAATAACAACTAGTCTATGGCTCTATCCGGATCACCACATAATCACATAAACATGCTGTCATGCAAATATGAATTAATATTCACCGTCTTTAATTAAGGATAATCAAATTAGTGAATGGATCCAAAGACTCTAATTTCTAAAAGCCAATTTAAGAAACTTCACATGAAAAAGTCATACTTTTTCAATTAATATAAAATGATTTTCCAAGAACCTAATTTTATTCAATTCCAAAAAATAATAAAATTCCATCTTATTTCAATTTTTAAAATTAAATAAAACCTTCAATTTTGAAAAATCAAATTTTAGAACAAACTTAAAATAATTTTTAGTTTGAGATTCAAAAAATTAATTTTGTAAAATCATAAATTAGGGTTGCGCTTTTAATTTAATTACAAAGATGACCCAAGGCCTAAAACGTTATCATAACAAAAAATATTTGGAAATTAAGGGAAATTACATCTCGACCCCTAAGTCAAGAAACGGGCCGCCGAACTCCATCGTCCGCGTTCAGCGATGTGCTGCTGGCGGCACCGAACAGCGCTGTTGATGTTCGCAGTGACTGGCTATCGCCGTCACGCAGCGGCGGCGCTGCCCATGCGACGACGACACTTATTATTTTTTTTTGAAAAAAAAAATATAAAAACACAGTCCTTTAATTTTCAGATTAACTCTAAATCAACTGATCCAAAAATTAAACAGAAAATTAAACATAAAATTAAAACAAATTTTGAAGCATATAAACACGAAAAAAATCCAAGCTATGTCAAAACCTTGGCTCTGATACCACTGTAGGGATCGGTACAACCCTTGAGGACGCCGGCGCAGCGAAAAATATATAATTTAAAAAATTAAAGCGGCATCCCCGAAATTAGGGCTAGGTCGACATGGTACCATCAGATTCAAAACTATCCTAGGAGAAAATTTACTTGTATTTACCTCTTGCAGACCTTAAAGCAGGAACGTCTTTTTAATCTACTCCCTACTACAGTCTTCGAATTGGATTTGCCCTAGCGCCTCAAACATTGCGCCTCTGAGATGTATCCACGCCCTAGCTCGTACCCTCAACTATCTCCACCAGTGCTAGGCAAGAGAATATCGAATTTTAGCTTTTTGAGGAAACAGGGTTTGGAATTAATTTTAGTGTTCTTTGCACTTAACACATGAGTTTGAAGAATTCTTGTGAAAGAAAATTGGGAGAGAATAAATGAAAAGGTCTTGTATAAATTTTTATCAATTCTTTATTAATTTTAAAAGAGGTGGAACGCACATATATATAGAGTCCACAAAGGGAGACAACATACACACACACACGCCTCTCTCCCAAAAAATTAGGGGAGGCATGCGTGTATATATATATATATATATATATGTTGCATTTTCCTTTTCTTTTATTCTCTTTCCTTAGTTAGTTGGATTCTTTTCCAACTAATTAGGTATTACCATATCTATTAATATCCTAACATATGTCTTATAAGATCTTCCCTTTTTAATTTGTTACCTTAACCAATTAAAAGATCCTAGTAAATATATTTACAAGATATTAATTAATATATATATTTACAAACTTAGTGAGCAAGATAAATCTTTCCACCAAATTCTCACATACACATATGCACACGTCACACGTGCACACATGTGTATATATATATATATTATTTTATTTTTTTCTTTTTAATTAATTAGTCCTTCCTAATTTAATATTTCAATATTAAATCATAGGACCATTGATTAATACCAAACAATTAATTCCTTTTCTTGATTAATTAAATTCATTTAATTAATCCCTCCATTAATTCACAATGAATTAACTAGCTAATAGGTACTATACTAAGTTATGTGTGTGACCCTTCAGGCTCGTTGACAAGCTAGCAATAAGTCTCCATAGCCTAGATAAATTATTCGGGGTAAAGACAATAATCCAATCGAACTTTGCGCGTTTTTACACTTTTTTATCCAAACTTTTTTTTGTTACACTTTTTTATTTAACTCCACGAGTTTTACACTTTCTTATCTTTTGACGATTTTCGGCGAAATATTCCACCTTGTTCCCGTCACATGCGATGCATGTGACCATTTTAAGGGTATTTTCGACTAAAAACCAAATGTCCATAGCAAATCCAAGACTCTAGGCGTGAAGAGGAATTTAAGGGTAAACCAGCACACATGTATCCAGGACTCCATAGCAAATCCAAATGTCTGAAAATACCCTTAAAATGGTCACATGCATCACATGTGACGGAATCATGGCGAAATATTCCGCCGAAAAATGTCAAAAGATAAAAAAGTCTAAAACCCGTGGTGTTAAGATAAAAAAGTGTAACAAAAAAAAGTTTGGATAAAAATGTGTAAAAAGGCGCAAAGTTTGGGTGGGTTATTGTCTTTACCCCTAATTATTCTAAATAATTAACTAGACCTTGGATTAATTTCACCAAATTAACCCAAGGCATCTGTTGGTCCCAAGTGACATACGAAAGGGTATAGAAGGAGGGGGGGGGGGGTTGAATAGACCCTGAAGTCTTTTTCGACTTCAAAAGATTTCGTACTAAAATGGTTTTTGGACGCTTGAAATGTAGACGCTTGACTAAGCGTTTACTTTGAAATATAGACGCTTAGGTTAAGCGTCTGATGAAGACTGGTTTTTGGAGAGTTAACTTAAACTTCAAGATTTGAATACTTTAACCGAGTGGGCTTAAGCGTTCAGTTCTTTAATCAGTGTTAGCACAACATAATGATTTTTGTAGTCTTTTTTTAAAAGCTTTAGCGTCACAAGAAGTTTCTTAGTTGCTTAGCGTTTGATTGTGTTTTACTTAATCAGTTTATGCAATGATATGATAGATAAAAGAATTGACTGAAAAGTAAATGACACAATATTTGTAAGGTTCGTTGGGTGGTGTAATCCAACTACGTCCTTCTTCTCCTTGAACACTTGGAGGCAATCCACTAAATGATTCTCAAAGAATCACACAGAATCTTCTACAAATTAGGGAGAGATGGATGTCGATGACTTGAGCTCCTTGATCACACAGATTTCTGCTCCAAATCACTTCAATCCCTTTGCTTCTTTCACCCAGAAATATGGCAAGTATCCAACTTCGACTTCACACAGATCGCGAGGCTTGGATAGGGGTTTTTCTAAAAGGTTTGTTTGATTTTGATAAAGTTCAAATAACTAGGAATATCTCAGTAGTAATGTGGGTTTCTCCGAAAAGAATGTTTGAGATATTGGGTTGGCTGTCTCAGGATTTGAAGAAAAGCAAAGAGAATATTTTCTTGAAAGTTTTGGCTTTTTTGAGATTGTAAGGAATGAGACTTCAATGCAACAGTAATTCGACTTGATAATTGTTCTCTGTATTTGGCTTGTTGTTGAAGTCCTATTTATAGGCATTCTTGAAAAAAGTGTCCGTTTGACACATGCAAGGGTGCGTGTCTCTCACTTTCGCGAGTGAACAACTTTTGTCCTTTTTCCTGAAAATCTGCTGCACAAAAGTTGGTGCTGCAGTCTTTGAATAGTTGACAGTCCAATAGGGTGGCTTCTCCGTACGTCTGAAAGTGCTTATCACATTTAATGCTCTTATCAGCATTTAATGCATTTGAATTAAATGCCCGTTGGTTTTTAATGCTTTGAGAATATTTGCATTAAAACTCCTTCTGGACAGAAATAAATTCAGGTGAAATCAGTCATTGATAGATGCTTATTCAATCCTTGAATTACTTCGATCCATAAGGTGACGCTTGGAATAGCTGGTCATTCTAGACGCTTGGAATCTTCATCTTTATTCAGACTTCAGGCGCTTGAGTCTTCAAACTATACTTCTGATAAACTCACCCAGAACATATCAGACGCTTAGTCTAAGACAGCTTAACCTAACAATCTAAAATAAGAATAAAGCAAAGCCTATTACAAATCTAACGCTTCAAAGCTGAAAAACAAACTTACATATTTTTGGGGTCTAACAAAAAATCCTAATTGTCATCATCAAAACATCTAACATGAAATTCCTAACAATTTCCCCCTTTTTGATGATGGCAATACTTACTCTTTTATAGTTCAAGAGTTTGACAGCCAAAATAAAAGTTAGCTTTGATTAGATACGGTTAGTTAAAGTTAGTTACGCTTCAACGAGATGTTTCAGCTGAAAAAAATGCATTTTATATATATCAAGGATTACAAGCATTTTTACAACTAGACAAACAAAATATAAGAGACAAGAATATAGATAATGCAGATCAAAAGGCTTTAACGTCTTGGTCTAACTTTGTATCGCTTGGGCATTTCAGCTCGGATAGCTTCAGTTAGATTATCTTCCAGAGTCATCATCGCTTCATGATCTTTGTTGATTATGAGCTTATTTTCTTCTTTCTGTCTCTTCTTGAAAGCACTAAAGTGATTGTCCCAATCAGTTGGGTCAATACCAATATACCTTAGGCAAATTCTGAAAGATTGGATGAAGTCAGACATCTGCCTCTCTTCAGCTAAAATTTTTGGATCTGAAGGTTCTGGAATAGTTGTTCTTTGAAGAGGGATGTCAAACTGTTCAAGTAGTGCCCGAGAAGGTATTGGTAGATTTGGATACAGTGCTTGTGGAGTTTCTCTTAGCGTTCTACTAGACGCTCCAGCAGAAGCACTTACCACAGAAGTAGTTATCCAAGAGGGGAGACTTAGCGCAGAAGGAGAGGTTAAGACTTGACGCTTGAGAGGCGTAGGTTCTTGAACTCTTGAACTCGACGTTTTCCTCTTTTCTCCTTTCTTCTTCTCTTCCCCCTTATTGCCATCATCAGACTTTAGAAAATGATCTGTGAGTAAACTGACTTGATGAGCAATCTGAGACATAGAATCTGTGATGTCGTCCAGACGCTTGTCGAATCGTTCCTGCAGGGCTAGGAGCTTGGCGCTGGTAGCATCATTCAGAGAAGTCTCAAGGGTTTCAAGGCGCTTTTCAAGCTCTTCTTTCATGGCAAGTTGGTTTGCTTGAGTGGCATCATGCATTTCTTGAAAGTCTTGTTTGCACTCACCAACAGCCGCTTGAGCTGAACTACGCATATGAGCAATCTGAGCGCTCATAGCGTGAGTCTCAATTTTTTCCAAATCGTCCGTAATCCAGTGGAGAGCTTCTTCGTTCTGAGTAGCATGGGCACTGATATTCTCCAAAACGGATTTGAGCAAAGGACCGAAAGATTGACTCTCATCTAGACGAATCGCTTGAGGAGTCGGTCGCTTGAATCTAGATGAGTGTTTGAGAGAGTCAATAGGAACTTGATATGTGGGATCAAAGACAGTACCTCGTATGTCAAGAGAAAGATCCTCAGCAATATCATCAGCAACGGGTATAGGAGCGTCAGGAAGATCCTCGGGTGGAGACGCTTGAACGGGTTCTTCAGCAGGCGCTGGAATACTTGTGATTACAGACGTGAACGCTTCAATTGACTTAGTAGGCACTTCCTCAAGCGCTGACTCAGGTTGACGAAAGTTATCGAATTGGAAGTTCCAATTTGCTAAATCGGCATAAGAAGTGGACACAGCTTCCAAAAGTTTCGTGAGTCTGGTTCTAGTCATACAAGTACTGGAAATGAATGTGCGAAGGGGACTATCAATGGCCCTGATGTGCATTGGACCAATGATATCTAGCACATGATTTGGAAAGACTTTGGACGGCGCTTGACAAATGGAAAAGATTGAATCTGGGCAGTAAAGTCGGGAAAATCCAATCAAGCAGTCAGAAGAAAGAGACTTGAGACGCTGATCCTCAGGCACGTAAGCAGCGTAGTACTCTTCTAAATATGGATAGATCGCTTGAGCGAGTCCCTGATTTCTTTCAAGCAGTGAGAGGACAAACTCATAATGATTGAGTACCTCTTTGCGGATAGAAGGGAGCAGAGGATATCCTCGAAAAGAGTTGTTGACAGAGCCGTTCCATTATCGGAGATTGGCAGTGAAGATTTTGTCGAACAGAGATAAGGGAGTCATAATCTTCACCATCAAATTGAAATTATCCTCGCAGTGGCTCGGAGCGAAATTCAAGCACGATACAAAAGAGGTACCACTGGAAGATGTTTGAGCATTGAAAAGTAGAGGAGTAATGGATAGTCTGTGAAGCTCTTGACGCAGACACTGCTCAATTTGATGTCTAACGAGTGGGAGCTTTAGAACAGGTCCAACTCTCTGTTGACGCTGCTTTAGGCAATACTTGGCGAACTGACGCTTCTTGTCATGCATGCCTATGCCAAATAAATAGGGAGCTTGAACTAACTCTGAGAATGTATATTTGTTTCCCACATACGCTTCAACCCAGTTAACTTCATTCATGCAGTAATCTGTTCTAGCATTGACCATAGCGCGAATGCCTTCATGATGAATATCTCTGATAGATTCAAAGTGATATCTATCAGTCTGATAGTTGGCATTCCAGACGCTGTCAAAATATGCATCGGCTTCAGTCTGAATCAAATCTGGCAATGATTCGAGACGCTCACCTGCATGAACTACTTTATTCTTCCACAGGCGAAGTGGATTGATTGAAGATAGATTTTCAATACTATTAGCAGTATGAGGAAAGTGTGTGTAGCCTTCTCTGTTCAAGACTGAATCTGATGGATTGAGAAAGCTAGGACGAAGAGGCTCATACACCCGAATATTGTAATCTCTTAGAGAGAAACCAGTGGGTTTGCTGTAGTCATAATCGAGATAATTTGCCAAATCCACATCACATCTAGGAGTTCTTCCTCCTTGTCTGTCCTGTTGAAGAATAAGAGAAGACGGTATTTAACCAGGGGTTTTTCCTAGTTCAAAGGCTCTATAATACTTTCTCTCAATTTTTGTTAGTGCAGCGTTAAACACTGTATCCCTGATTTGACGATCAGAGTCAATCAACAGGGCAATTTCATTCTCAGCAGCAATGTATCTTTCTTCATTGTATCCTGCAGGAATGAAATCTTCTTCGAGCCCCGGGGGCATATAGTTGATTGAATGATCAATCGTCTTCAGCGGGTCCAGTTGGAAGAAGTGCTTTGGCTTTGTAACGTCTTCAGCAACGCTCTGACCTTCTGAGCGTGCCTCTATTATAGCCTGAACAGGGATTGATGTCTGAACCTCTTTAGTAGCAGGTTCCTCAGCTTCAATTGCAGCAACTTCTGCGGCAACATCTATAGCAATAGCCACAACTGCTGTCATCTCAACATCTAGGAGGACATCTGTTGATGCTTCAGCAGCGGCTGGAACTATAGCTAGTATAAAAGAACTATCCTCTATAAGAGCAGGATCTTCTACAGATGTAGGAATAGGAATGTTGTGGGAAGAAATAAACTTACCCTGAGAACTTGTCTCAACAGCAATACTTTGAGCGCTTGGCTCAGCAGCAACTGGAGCGCTTGGCTCAACAGTAACTTGAGCGCTTGGCTCAACAGTCTCATGCTCTTCAGGAACAGGAGCAACTCGACTCTTTCTAGTTCTAGAACGCTTGAAGATTTTCTTCACGTTGACTCCTTCAACGAGCTTAAGCGGTGGAGCGGGAGGATCAACAGCTGGTTCTTCAAAGTCTATTTGTTTGATGATCCCTTCCAGCTTCCTCCTCTTGAGAGGTAACTTATCCTCAGTATCCTCATCGGTTTCCTCATCATCCTTTTGAGGAGAAGGGACAAATTGAGCCTTGGGCTTTCTGGAACCTCTTCTTTGTTGCAGCCGGACGCTTCACGGCTTCTTCTGGCACTGGACGCTCCGCTTCCTCATCGGACGCTTGACGTACTTCCAGACGCTCACATAGTGGTTTAGCAGCACCACAAATTTTGGGAGGATTGAAGAGATTATTCAGAATCCTTCTTCCCAGCAACTTGGTCTTATTCAACGGGAGACCAGTCGAGTATACACACTGTGATTTGTACAGCAGGTCACTTAGAACAAGCCCATAAGGTTTATTCGAGGCACTTAAACAGTCCCGAAACCTTCCAAAAATGTACTCACTCCAGTTGATTTTGATGTTGAGGAGTATAGCAGTCATCATCTGAAATTGTACTAGGTTCACCTTATCAAAGGTTCCCACTCGGCATTCTATGATCTCGCTGCAGAAATTAGCCAACAGTCGGTATTTGGATACCAGTTCTTTCTGTTCAAAGTACTGAGTGTAGGGTACACCGCCGTACGCACTCATGGTTGTCCATGCTTCCTTGATTTGTTTTAAAGTAACACAATCCAATGCCTCACCCTCATTTGGAAGATTGAAGTTCTCGGCAATGGAGGCAGCAGACAAAATAAATTCCTTGGGAGGCTCCTTCTTGGATAGAGGAATTAGACAAGAGATAGACTTCTTATCCTCTGAAAGTTTAGCAGTCTTCCAGAAGGTGTCGACTTCAGTCGGAAACAGATAGGAGTATTGGGTCAAGAAAGGTTTAAGCCTAGCTTTGACTACCATGTCCATCATGTCTGTTAGATTGATCTGAGGTTGTTCATAAAGGAATTTCCAATCGACAACAAGGCCTTCAGTAACCTTGATGGTAAGTTCGGCAGAAGTAGACGAAGATTTCTTTGGTGCCATTTTTAGTGAAAGAGATGAACTGAGATTTTCTTTTGCTTTGAGAGAGAGAGAATAAATTTTGCAGATATGTTTGAGTAAGAGTAAATGGTTTTTCTGCAGAAATTGTGTTTTAAATGACACAGCAGTTAATTTTTTGAAACTTGTGTTCTCTTGTCTCTGTAGGATTCAAACACGTGTAAAGATTTTTAATCTCAGCCATGAATTCATTAACTTCGGACGCAAGTTTTGTGTAATAGAGAGAAGTTACATTTGGTAATTCTCATATATAAAGATTTGACATCCGAGTTAAAATTTTAAAAACGTTTGGCATTTTCAGAGTGTAACGCACGCGCCTGTTTGTACACTGACACGTACACAAACACGTGCTATCTCTGAACCGTCATTTTAAAAAGAAACTTTTGATTACCCGCCAGTTTGATGTGATAGAAGCGTGCGAGTAGAGTACAAAAAAGACTTTTGAGTCTACCCACTACTTCGAAAGAAGCTTGTAAACTTTATGCATGACTTGTAAAAATATATTTTTATATTAAGAGATGAATGGAATTGGTTCAACGCTTAACTGATACCACTTGTTGGTATATGAAAATTAGACGCTTAGGATTGAAAAGACTTTTATGTTTGAGCGTCCAATATTTTATGCATAAGTAATACTGAGCGTTGATGATCATGCATCTGAAAATTTTGATCATTGATGCTTGCAGTTATGGTCAAGTACAACTTTAAGGTTCCCCCTAAATTTGATAACTTGTACCAGTTAGGAAAATCTTTTAGACACAAATTAAGTGGATTCCCCCTAAATTATATGTCTAATAAAATATGATGCAAAATGATTAAGCATTTAAATCAATCATACCTAATTCACTTCTCAAAGTGAGAAAACGTTGTTCGTTGAGCGCTTTGGTGAAGATATCTACCAATTGTTTGTCAGTTCCAATGAAGTGCGTGGAGATATCTTTCTTTTGAACGTGGTCACGAAGAAAATGGTATCTAATGTCAATGTGTTTAGTTCTAGAATGAAGAACAGGGTTTTGAGTCATGGCTAGAGCGCTTTGGTTATCACAATGAATGGGGTTGGACCTAGGATTATTCCATAATCTCTAAGTTGTTGCCTCATCCATAATACTTATGCACAACAACTTCCTGCAGCTACATACTCAGCTTTGGCTGTGGAGGTAGCTATGGATTGTTGTTTCTTGCTATGCCATGAAACTAACCTATCACCTAGAAATTGACATGTACCACTAGTACTTTTACGATCTATTTTGCAACCTGCAAAATCTGCATCTGAGTAACCAATTAGTTCAAAAGGAGAATCCCTAGGATACTATAAGCCCACATTCTGTGTGCCTTTCAGGTATTTAAGGATCTTCTTGGCAGCAATTAAGTGTGACTCTTTAGGATCAGCTTGAAATCGTGCACACATGCATACCGAAAACATAATATCAAGTCTACTAGCAGTAAGATAAAGAAGTGATCCAGTGATACCTCTATAATTAGTGATATCAACTTTCTTTCCACTTTCATCTTTATCTAACTTAAGCGTTTGGCTCATTGGAATTTTTGAATATGATGCATTTTCCATACCAAATTTCTTAATCATATCTCTTGTATATTTAGCTTGGTTAATAAATATTCCATTAGGGAGTTGTTTAACTTGTTATCCTAAAAAGAAAGTTAATTCACCCATCATGCTCATTTCAAATTGTTCTTGCATCATTTTCGAAAATTTCTCACACAGAGCTTGTTAGTAGAACCAAATATGATATCATCAACATTAATTTGGACTAAGAGAATATCTTCGTTATTGGTAATTTTAAATAATGTTGTATCAATGCTGCCTTTTGAAAAGCCTTTACCAATGAGGAAGATAGAGAGAGTGTCATACCATGCTCGGGGTGTTTGCTTAAGCCCATAAAGTGCTTTGTCTAGCTTGTAAACCATACCCTTACCATGATTGTGGATGAATCCTGGTGGTTGCTCCACGTATACTTCTTCTTGGAGTTTACCATTCAGGAAGGCACTCTTCACGTCCATCTGATACACCATGAACTTGTTGAACGCTGCATACGCTAGAAACATGCGGATTGCTTCAAGACGAGCGACATGAGCATATGTCTCATCAAAGTCAATACCCTCCTCTTGGCAATATCCTTGAGCTACGAGTCTGGTCTTGTTTCTTATCACAATGCCGTTCTCATCCATCTTATTTCTATATACCCATCTAGTTCCAATAACTCCTTGGTGAGTTGGCCTTGGTACTAGCATCCAAACCTTATTTCGTTCAAACTGATTAAGCTCTTCTTGCATAGCTTCAATCCAACTTGGGTCGCTTAGCGCTTCATCCACTTTCTTAGGTTCCATTTGAGATAGAAAGCTTGCGAACATAGCCTCATTGATCGTAGCGGCTCTATTCCTAACAGGCGCTTCAATATCTCCAATAATTTGCTCTGGTGGATGATCACATAGCCATAATCTATCTGGTTGGAAGGGGTTAAGAGGTTGAACAGGCGCTTGAGGATCATACGCTTGACTACCTTCTTGCGTAGGTGGCTCCAAGTTCACAATTCCTTGTGTGCTCTTGATGATCACTCTCTTCATGATCATCAGCATTTCTTACATGATTGTCCATATTAACCTCACGAGTGATCTTGGGAGGTGGCACTGAGATCTCATCATCGTCGTCAGTATCTTCATCCATAGTAACCTTAGACGCTTGATGACATAGATCTTCAACTCCTACATCATTCATATTAACCTTACTCGGTTCTTGGTTAGCATCATCAAAAACAACATGAATAGATTCCTCTACCTTCGATTTGATCTTATTTAGGATGCGAAAATTCTTTCCATTTTTGGCGTAGCCTAGAAAGATTCCCTCATCTGCTTTAGGATCAAATGTCTTTAGGCTTTGGGAACCATTATTATGGATAAAACATTTAGAACCAAAGACGAGAAAATATGAAACATTTGGCTTACGTCCCTTTCATAGTTCATATGGAGTTTTCCCATGCTGTTTGTTGATCATGCAACGGTTTTGAGTGTAACAGGCAGTGTTCATTGCTTCGGCCCAAAACCTAGGAGCGAGCTTGGATTCTTCTAACATAGTTCTAGCTGCTTCCTTAAGCATTCGGTTTCGGCACTCAGCAACACCATTTTGTTGGGGAGTTCTGGGAGCTGAAAACTCATGATGTATTCCATTTTCTGCACAAAACTTCTCAACAATCTTGTTAGTAAACTCAGTACCGTGATCGCTTCTTATTCTTGCAACCTTAAGATTTTTCAATATTTGAAGTTGTCGAATAAGCGTTGTTAACTTGTCACATGTTTTATCTTTGGATGAAAGAAATTCCACCCAAGTAAATCGAGAGAAATCATCTACTATCACCAAAGTGTACTTCTTACCGCTTACACTGATCGTTTGAACAGGTCCAAACAAATCCATGTGAAGTAGTTCAAGTATTCTAGAGGTAGATAAATGAGGTTTTCTCTTGAACGATGATTTAACTTGTTTACCCATTTGACAAGCGTCACAAAGGCGATCCTTGTGAAATGGTCCATTTGGTAATCCCTCTACAAGATTTTGACTTATAAGCTGAGAGATTGTTTTGAAGTTGAGGTGATTCATTTTTCTATGCCATAACCAACTCATTTTAGATTCATTTTTGGCAACAAAACATGTTGGGTTGTTATCAAGTGTTGAACCCCAATCTACCAAATATACGTTGTTAGTTCTTTTTCCTTTCAATTTAGTAGACTTAGTCTTAGCGTCATTTATATAGCAACAGTCACTTGAGAATATGACTTCAAAGCCTTTATCACAAAATTGACTTATGCTTAATAAATTGTGCTTCAGACCCTCAACATAATAAACATCACTTATCATGATGTTCCCCCTATGCACAGTACCTATACCTTTGGTTTTACCTTTGGAGTTATCACCAAATACAACCTGAGGACCATTGGCAGCTTGATAGTTGATCAGAAGATCTTTGGAACCAGTCACGTGCCTTGACGATCCACTATCAAAGTACCATACAGATGTATCGGCTCTAGCTCTAGGTACCTGCAATCAAAAGGGAAGTTCTATTTCTGTTCAGGTACCCATTGTTGCTTGGGTCATTTAACATTAGTAACATTGTTAGTTTGAATTAGAACTTTAGGAACCCATATTTGCCTAGTCTTCATTGTAGGAATACTGACCTTTTTGGGTTTCACAATGTGTTGTGTGTGCTTTTTGGGTGTATAATAATAATATCCTTGATTATAATGGTAGTCATAATCATAGTCATAATCATAATCATCATAGTATCGATAATATGATCTTGACTGTCTTGGATATTGACGCTGGTATTTCCTTGGCGCTGGCTTGGGTTGCACTTTTGGTGCTGGACGCTTAGCACTTGATTGACAGTGGTCAGTCTTATCTTTAGCCTTTTGAGCGTTTGGATAAACCCGTCTTTGTGAATCATTTGCCTTAGCCTTACCCTTGCCTGAGTTAGCTTTGACTTTCTTATTTGGCCTCTTACCATTGTCACTAGGTTCTTTTTGTATTTGACCTTGTGAACCTTTTTCAACAAAGATAACACCATTTCCTTTGTTGTTTGCCGTAACATTAGATTTATTGGGTTGTTTACCGAGTTTATCGCATCTTAAACCGGTCTTCTCACCAAATAATCTAGTTACTTCAGTCACATTATCCAACTTTCTAGAAGCTTTTGATAATGATGAGATGAGCTGCTCTGATTTAGCAAGTCTAGCGATCAAATCAGCTTCTCTCTTGACTATTATATCAAGATCACTTTTTAATTGAATAATTTCACTCTCAAGTGATTGGTTCTTCTCAATGCACTGTTGCTGAACTCGCAACTCTGCTTTGAACGTCACTTTATCTCTTGTGAGTGATGAGATAATAGCGAGATCATTTTGATATATTTTGGCGGCTTCTTGACATTCATTGTAGTATTCTTTGACTTTGACAAGTAATTCATCATAAGAGAGAGGAATAGATAATTCATTGATTACCTCAGGAGACGCTTCATCATCTCTGGCCATGAGACATATGAGCGCTGAGTCATCTAATGGCTCATCATCGTCGCTACTCTCTTTTGATGATTCTAAATCTTCGGGTGCGGATGCTAGTTCTGATTCCGCTAGCAAACCTTGTTGACGAAAGTTGCTCCTGAATTGGTTTCTATCCAAGTAATCCTGCCTTGAGGGCTTGGACACGTTTGGATAAGGGCAATTTACCTGGTAGTGCCCTGGTTTCCTGCAATTGTAACAAAGATTAGTTTTCATCTTTTGTTCATTTGTTAACCTTGCTATGTGTGGTTTTGAGACCACTGGAGCTAAGAGATTTTGAGTAGAGGCTTGGTACTGAACAGGCGCTTGGGGTGAAGGAACAAAATATTGAGGCGCTTGAAGCTGTTGTTGCATCGGAGAAGGTGCTTGATATGAACTTTGTCCTTGATTATTGAAACCTTTTCCTTTCTTTTCATATCTCAAGAACTTTCTGAATCTATTCAGCAAAGCTAATTCCTCTTCTTCATTGATATCCAAATTCTTTCCTTTATTGCCCGATTTGCCTTTGATTGATGCTATAAGCGCTCCAGATTCAATCATCGGACTACTCACAACATCACTAGCAGAATTCAACTCGAACTCAAATGCTTTGAGCTCTGAAAAGGCGTCTTCTGGAGTTAGGAGATCCAGCATATTTGATTCTCTCATAGCAGTTGTCTTCATCAGGAATTTACTTGGTAAACTTCTAAAGATCTTAACCACCATTTCTCGATTCTGCAAATCCATTCCCAACGATGTAAGTTCTGTAACTAGAGCTGTAAATCTTATATCTAATTGCTCTAAAGTTTCATTGGGTAGCATCTTAAATCCGTTGAACGTTTCCTTGGCAATGGAAAGTTTGTTTTCTTTGATCTGAGCTGAACCACCACAAATTGTAGCCAACTTATCCCATATTTCTTTAGTGGTTTTGCAAGACTTGATCTTGTTAAATAAGTTGTCATTATCACCAATAGCCGTATATAGAGCGTTACGACCAACATTGTCCAAATTCGCTCTTCGACGCTCATCTGGAGACCATTTTTGTTTTGGTTTCAACGTAACCACCGGGAGTTTCTTCCGTGGCTCCAGGAGCTCTTGTGATAACTTTATATATTTTGATTGGCCCATCTGAAATAATATCACACATGTCATCATCACATGAACAGAGATATGTAAATGCTTTGACTTTCCATGTGTCAAAATTTGACTCAGTTAGTTTGGGAACTTTAGCAAATGCCATGTTTAAAATCTAAAGCAACTAAGTTTTGAAAAAGGATCTAAACAAGCAGTTATGCGTGGAAATTTTAAAATTTCAATTTTAACCGCTCTGAAACCACTTGTTGGTCCCAAGTGGCATACGAAAGGGTCTAGAAGGGGGGGGGGGTTGAATAGACCCTGAAGTCTTTTTAGACTTCAAACAATTTCGTACTAAAATGGTTTTTGGATGCTTGAAATGTAGACGCTTGACTGAGCGTTTACTTTGAAATATAGATGCTTAGGTTAAGCGTCTGATGAAGACTGGTTTTTGGAGAGTTAACTTAGACTTCAAGATTTGAATACTTTAACCGAGTGGGATTAAGCGTTCAGTTCTTTAATCAGTGTTAGCACATCGGAATGATTTTTGTAGTCTTCTTTTAAAAGCTTTAGCGTCACAAGAAGTTTCTTAGTTGCTTAGCGTTTGATTATGTTTTACTTAATCAGTTTATGCAATGATATGATAGATAAAAGAATTGACTGAAAAGTAAATGACACAATATTTGTAAGGTTCGTTGAGTGGTGTAATCCCAACTACGTCCTTCTTCTCCTTGAACACTTGGAGGCAATCCACTAAAATGATTCCAAAAGAATCACACAGAATCTTCTACAAATTAGGGAGAGATGGATGTCGATGACTTGAGCTCCTTGATCACACAGATTTCTGCTCCAAATCACTTCAATCGCCTTGCTTCTTTCACCCAGAAATATGGCAAGTATCCAACTTCGACTTCACACAGATCGTGAGGCTTGGATAGGGGTTTTTCTAAAAGGTTTGTTTGATTTTGATAAAGTTCAAACCACTAAGAATATCTCAGTAGTAATGTGGGTTTCTCCGAAAAGAATGTTTGAGATATTGGGTTGACTGTCTCAGGATTTGAAGAAAAGCAAAGAGAATATTTTCTTAAAAGTTTTGGCTTTTCTGAGATTGTAAGGAATGAGACTTCAATGCAACAGCAATTCGACTTGATAATTGTTTTCTGTATTTGGCTTGTTGTTGAAGTCCTATTTATAGGCATTCTTGGAAAAAGTGTCCGTTTGACACATGCAAGGGCGCGTGTCTCTCACTTTCGCGAGTGAACAACTTGTGTCCTTTTTCCTGAAAATCTGCTGCACAAAAGTTGGTGCTGCAGTCTTTGAATAGTTGACAGTCCAATAGGGTGGCTTCTCTGTACGTCTGAATGTGCTTATCACATTTAATGCTCTTATCAGCATTTAATGTATTTGAATTAAATGGCCGTTGGTATTTAATGCTTTGAGAATATTTGCATTAAAACTCCTTCTGGACTTAGAAATAAATTCAGGTGAAATCAGTCATTGATAGACGCTTATTCAATCCTTGAATTACTTCGATCCATAAGGTGACGCTTGGAATAGCTGGTCATTCTAGACCCTTGGAATCTTCATCTTTATTCAGACTTCAGGCGCTTGAGTCTTCAATCTATACTTCTGATAAACTCACCCAGAACATATCAGACGCTTAGTCTAAGACAGCTTAACCTAACAATCTAAAAAAAGAATAAAGCAAAGCCTATTACAAATCTAATGCTTCAAAGCTGAAAAACAAACTTACATATTTTTGGGGTCTAACAAAAAATCCTAATTGTCATCATCAAAACATCTAACATGAAATTCCTAACAGCATCTATTGGTCATGGTTCGATGTCTAGCAACGTCGCCACAAGGACTAATCTCACACTACGAAATCCAAGGACTCCATGTTCGACTACATTAACTAGGAGTCCTTTAGCGGGGCCGTTCAATTCCGTAATCAAAGTATGAACCTTCATATATGTATTTCCATACAAACCATCGACAATGGAACACGTCGACCTCTTGAGAGATTTACATGCATGAGCAATTCTTGACGAGGCCAGTGATATCCCACATCTCACAGCCTCTATGACTTGGAACATTATTTAGGATTCCTCTCTTTACGAGCATTCCATAGGTATCTCAACCGCTCCCCTAACCATATGTAATCCATGGGATCTTTATCTATACTAACACTAGTTATAACAATAAAGAAGCATTCCATAAAGAAATATTTAATATATTTAAAATAAGACTGTTATAGTGTTTTACATTTAAGATAGCAGAGCCCAAAATAAATGGCTCGCCGGGCACCTAACACTATCACATACGTCATGATCACTTTAAAAATACTTCATTTTCTTATTAACAATAATTCTTGTTCCTTTAAAATAACTAACTTCATTCGTGCTTAAACATACTCCATGGTCGCTGTAATAATACTATATTTGTGCATTAAACATAGTTCATTATCACTGTAACAATACTGCATTTGTGCTCATGATTGCTATAACATTACTTTCTAAATGTAGTTGTTCTCATGTGTTGCTGGTAGTTAAAAGGTGTCTTAATGTAGTTGTTCTTCATGTAGGGACCTAGTACGATATAGAACCATTACACTGGCTTTTCCAGTGGAGATTGTAAGTGCTGCTTTTGAATGCAGTCTCCATTTGGAAAAGCCAATATAGTAATTTATATCCCATAAGGCCCATACGTGAGGACACTTGTAGTTTGATGCGTTTTACCTTCTAAGATGTGGGAAAAAACATGATCTAACCAACGTTTTTTCTTCCTATTATTGAAGTATGTCTTTCACACACATTTTAAAAGGTGTTTTAAATGTAGTTGTTCTTCACGTAGGGACCTAGTTCGGTATAGAACCATTACATTGGCTTTTCCCATGGATTCTGCAGGTGCTTCTTTTGAATGCAGACTCCATGTGGAAGAGCTAGTATAGTGATTTTATATCCCACAAGGCCCCTACGAGAGGACACTTGTAGTTTGACACCTTTTTATTGGAAAAAATATACAAATATACAACAGAAATGTTGTAATAAATTTTTTTGGATTTTCCCGTAACATGATCAATCCCGGGGTTTTATCACGCGTACGCATAATAGAGATATTGAAACTTTACCCGTTGTAGCAACGTGGTTGGAGAAACTCACGAATTCGTCTTCTTCAACTTTTTTGCGAAACAATCCAGCTGATTCCTTGATAATCCGAGCAGTCCAAAAATGCCGCCTCTAAATTGTCTCGCCGGAAAAAATTCAATTGAAAAAATCTCCTCCTTCCTGGTACTATGATTGACGGCTAGGGGAGAGAGGGGAGAGAAGGAATTTCTTTTCTTGTGGCTCAAGTGTTTAATAAAACTTATGACCTAGGTATTAACTAATGTGATATATTTATATCACTTAAGTTATAAACTTGGGCTTAAAAACCCCATAGTGGCCGCCTACTAGCCGCCCCACTCGGTCTTAGTATGCCTTTTGGTGCACCAATTTGAGCTCGGTCCAATCCTTTATTTAATTAATTAATTCAATCCAATTAATTAATCTAATTAAATAATAGATAGGATATTTAATTAATTTTATTTCTTCAAGAAATAATATATTAATTAAATTATAAAAGAATTAACTTATTTCTTCAAATAATTAATTCCATTTAATTAATTTTAAGTATCAAATACTTCAAATATTACCACAAGAAATATTCCATATTTTCTATCCATTTTTCTTTTCAAGCGTGACTCTTTAGGTTCATCTATATTTGGCAATGGGAGGATTCCATTGAATATGGGTTCCATCTAGCCAGTTAAGTGGTCCACATTGTAACCCAAATAAGATGAAATAATTGGATCATTTTACCTTTCCTATTGTAAATAACGTGTGAATATAAACTCTTCGTTTTCTTATTCCGGTCAAGTGAGAGTCATGGTTTAGGTCAAACTCACAAACTTGACTCTATGCTATATTTACAATAAGTCTAGATCAATGAATGCTTTGGTCAAAGAATTTAAGATCTAACTTACTTATTGTTAGGAAATTTCATATTAAATGTTTTGATGATGACAAGAATGGGATTTTATGTTAGGCCCCAAAAGAATGTAAGTTTATGCAATCATAGAACATTTGTATAAGTGTTTGAAAGTTTATTATTTTGTTAGGCTTGTAATTTTTTATCTTTGTAGATTTCAGACTAAGTATTGGATACTGAGTCGCTGGTAGAATTCTAGGTGAGTCCATCAGAGATGAAATTGAAGATCAGCGTCTGAAGTCAAGTGAAGATGAAGATTTGTTCTAAGCATCCGTCAAAGGCTAAAGGACTGTTTCAGGATTATTGAATCAAGCGCCCAAGTTACTTAAGCAATCAAGGATCAGATTCACCTGAAATAAATTCTCAAGTCATGGAGCACTTAAATGCAATCATCAACGGAAATTTAGTTCCAACGGGAAATAAATTTAAACGCATTAAATGCCTAATAAGTGCATTAAATGTGATAATCTATTATGACTTGTGGACAAACCACCTTTTGACCAGACTGTCAGAATTCAGAGTTCAAAGTCTGCTCTTATCTAATCGGAAACAGCAGAAATTAAGGAATGTCGAAAAGGGACTATGTAACGCGCTGCTTGAGAATCACGCGCCTGCATGTGTCCAACGGACAAATCCCAAGAAATCTCTATAAATAATACCCTCTAGCAAACCCTAATTACACACGTACATGCACAAGAAAAGGTCTAAACTATGTTGCAAATATTTGAGAAAAAAAGCTTATAAACTCCATAGTCAAAAATCCTTTCAAGCTTTTCATACAGATTCCAAAGACAATCAAAGATATCTCAAACATCTTCAAAGAAGAACCCTAAACTCCTATTGAGATATCCCAAATTGTTTGAACTTTCTAAAATCAAACAAACCTCTGACAAAACCCTCAACCTCTTTCATCTGTGTGAGAAAGTTGTTGATTCACCACCAGCATTTCTGGGTGAGAGAAGCTTGTTGAAAAAGATTTTCATTAGAGCTGAAATCTATGTGATCAAGGAGCTCAAAATCATCTTCCCTTTCATCTATTTTGTAGAAGTCTCTGTGTGATCCTTCGATAATAAATTTAGTGGAATTCCTTCAAGTGCAAAGGAGAAGAAGGACATAGCTGGGATTAGATCACCCAGCGAACCTCACAATATCTTGTGTTATTTACTGCTATAATTCTTTACTTTACTTTCTCATATTATATCTTTGAAAAAGCATTAAAACGGTTAAGCGACTATTTGTTTGAAGAGAATGCTAAGCTTTAAAATCATTTTTGCTTTGCTAACCCTGATTAAGCAATTGAAGCACTACCCTACTTTGGTAATTGTTGAAATTACAAAGTCTAAGTTATCGTTTTTTAAGCGCCTGACCTAGCGCTGAGCTTACTAAGCGTTCAAATTCTTCAAAAGTGATACGAATTTTTAAAAGTTGAAAAAGACTTCAGGGTCTATTCAACCCCCCTCCCCATTCTAGACTCTTTCGTATGCCACTTAGGACCATCAAGTGGTATCAGAGCGGTTAAAGTAGAAACCTATGTGTTTCCGAGCGTAACTGCTTGTTTAGATCCATTTTCCTAAATTTAGTCACTCTATTTTTAAAATCTCATATCATGGCTTTTAACAAGATGCCAAAGTTGATTGAGTCAAACTATGACTCATGGAAACTTAGAGCATTCGCTTATTTATGCTCTTGTGATAATGAGATGTGCGATGTAATTACAGATGGCCCCATTCCCCATTCAATTAATGAAAGTTATAACTCGAGCCCTTGGAGTGACTGAAGCGACTCCAGATGGTTACGTCGAGAAGCCAAAGTTGGAATGGACGCCAGAAGATCGAAAAAGAGCTAACTTGGATAATGTTGGAAGAAGCGCTCTTTACTTAGTGTTAATAGACAATGATGGATTGTTCAACAAAATCAAGCTATGTAAGACTTCAAAAGAGACATGGGATAAATGGGCTACTGTGTGTGAAGGATCATCACAGATGAGGGTGAACAAGCTCTCAATAGCCATGCAAAGATTTGAGCACTTTAAGATGCATCCCAACGAGACGCTAGATCAATTGGATGCGAGGTTCACTTCGCTTATTACAGAGTTAGCGTCACTGGATAAAGAGTTGACCAACAAGGAAATGGTCAATAAAATATTTAGAAATCTTCTAAGCAAGTACGTGATAAAGATTGTAGCCATGAGAGAATCACAAATGTTGGAGATTCTAACTCTAGAACATGTGTTTTCAGAGTTAAGGGCTTTTGAGATCAAATTGGGTGAAGTCAGCGACACATCGACTAAATCAGGAGCTTTAATCGCTACCACCAAAAGTAAGGGAAAAGTAGTCAGTGAGATGAAAGTGACAGAATCAAACGAGGAAAAGGAAATGCTTTATTGGTCAAGAAATTCAAGAAATTTCTAAGCTATGAAAAGAAAAATCCTATTGGAAAGACCTCATTTCAAACCCCTCCCCCTGCACCAGCGCCTCAATATCAAGCGCCAGTGTATTCTGCTCCTCAGCCTCAAGCGCCAGTTCAATATCAAGTGCCTCCGTTTCTAAATCAGAATCTGTCAGCTCCAGTGGTTTTCAAAAAGTTAACAGTTGAACGAAAAATGAAAACTAACCTTTGTTACAACTACAGGAAACCAGGGCACTACCAGGTAAATTGCCCTTACCCAAATGTATCTAAGCCATCAAGGCAAGATCATGGGGATAGAAACCAATTCAGGACCAACCTTCGCCAACAAGGTTTGCTAGCGGCATCTGAACCATTATCCGCACCTGAAGAGGATTTAGAATCTTTAGATGAAAGCAGTGATGATGAGCCATCAAGCGACTCAGCTCTAATTTGTCTCATGCCGAGAGATGAAGAAGAGTCTGATGACTCGCTATCCAAGGTAACCACTGACTTATCTCATCCTCTTTCCTATGATGAATTAATTGACAAAGTAAATGAATATTATAAAGATTGTCAACATGCCGCCAAATTATATCATAATCACTTTGATATCATATCATCGCTCAAAGGTGATAACGTGACGCTCAATTCAGAGTTGCAAGTTCAGCAACAATGCATTGAGAAGAACCAATCTGTTCAGGGTGAAATTATTTAATTGAAGAGTGATCTTGATATAATAGTCAAGAGAGAAGCTGAATTGATCTCTAAACTTGCCAAATCAGAGTAGCTTGTCTCATCATTATGAAAAGCGTCAACAAAGCTAGATAATGTGACTGAAGTAACTGGATTTTTTAGTGAAAAGCCCGGTTTAGGTTGTGATAAATTTAGTCATAAATCAAAAGCCTCTAAGGTTACGACAACCAACAAAAGAAAAGGTGTAGCCTTTGTTGAAAATAGTTCAAACAGTCAATCGCTGAAGGAACCCAAAGACAATGTATGAGGCCAAATGAGAAGGTCAAATCCAACTCAGGCAATAAGGAAAAGACGAAAGTGAATGATTCACAAAAGAGGGTCTATCCAAATGCTCAAAAGGCTAAGGAGAAACCTTCTACAAGTAAATCAAAGTACTCCTAAGTCAGTGCCAAGGAAATACCAGCATCGATATCCTCAAAGATCTAGATCATATTATCGATACTATGATGATTATGATTATGACTATGATTACTATTATAATCAAGGATATTACTATACACCTAATAAGCACACGCAACACAAGTCGAAATCCAAAAAGGCCAGCCCGTAATGAAGACCAGGCAAATATGGGTTTCGAAAGTTTTAATTCAGGCTAAAGCTACTAACGTTCAAGGACCCAAGACAAAATGGGTACCTAAAAAGAATTAGAACTGCCCTTTTAAATGCAGATACCTAGAGCCAACACTAATACTTCAATTTGGTACATCGATAGTGGGTCGTCAGGCATATGACAGGCTCAAAGGATCTCCTGGTCAACTATCGTGCAACCAATGGACCTCAAATTATATCGGCGATAACTCCAAAGGTAAAACCAAAGGTATATGTTTCATGCGTAGGGGAAACGTCAAGATAAGTGACGTATATTATGTTGAGGGTCTTAAGCATAATCTTTTAGGCATAAGTTAATTTTGTGATAAAGGCTTTGAAGTCAAATTTTCAAATGACTGTTACTATATCAACGACGCTAAAACTGGATCTACTAAATTGAAAGGAAAAAGAACAAATATTGTTTCTTTGGTAGATTGGGGTTCAACAACAGATAACAACCCTACATGCTTTGTTGCTAAGAGTCAAAATGAATTGGGTTGGTTATGACATAGAAAAATGAATCACCTCAACTTTAAGGCAATCTCTCAGTTAATATCGCTAAATCTTGTAAAGGGATTACCTAAAGGTTCCTTTCATAAAAATCGCTTATGTGATGCATGTCAAATGGGTAATCAAGTCAAATCTCTTTTAAGAAGAAACCTCATCTATCTACGTCTAGAATTCTTGAACTATTGCATTTAGGTTTGTTTGGTCGTATTCAAATCATGAGTGTTAGTGGTAAAAAGTATTCGCTAGTAATAGTTGATGATTTCTCACGCTATACACGGGTAGAATTTCTAGTGACCAAAGATGAAACGAGTGTCAAGCTCACAACACTAACTCATCAATTACAAACTTCGAAAGATCTAAAGGTGACGAGAATTAGATGCGATAGAGGAACTGAATTTACTAACCATATTGTTGAGAAGTTTGGTACAGATTTTGGAATACTCCATGAGTATTCTACACCTAGAACACCTCCACAAAATGGAGTTGCTGAGCGACAGAACATAACACTTAAAGAAACCACTAGGACAATGTTAGTCGAGTCCAAGTTACCTCAAAAGTTTTGGGCCGAAGCAATCAATACCGCTTGCTACACTCAGAACCAGTGTATGATCAACAAGCAACATGAAAAGACTTTATATGAGTTATGGAAGGGATGTAAGCCTAACGTTTCGTATTTTCATATATTTGGTTCAAAATATTTCATTCATAACAATGGATCGCACAATCTAAAGAGATTTGATCCTAAAGCGGATGAGGGAATCTTTCTAGGCTATGCAAAGAATGGAAAGAGTTTTCACATCCTAAATAAGATCAAATCAAAGGTTGAAGAATCTATTCATGTCGTGTTTGATGATGGTAACCAAGAACCGAGTAAGGTTAATATTGATGATGTAGGAGTTGAAGATCTTGCTCAAGAAGCGTCACAAATCAATCTTGGTGATGATAGTGATGATGATGATGATGAGAATGATGAGATCTTTGTGCCCAATCCTAAGGTTACTCGTGAGATTATCAATGATGATATTATAAGAAACGCTGATGATCATGAAGAGAATGATCATCAAGAGCAAATTGGAACTGTGAATGGTGAAGCGATTGCTCAAGACACAAATAAGGGTCAAGCGATTGATAATCAAGAGTCTCTCAACCCATTCCAACCAGATCGAAAATGGCTTAGAGATCATCCACCAGAACCAGTAATTGGAGATATTGGATCACCTGTTAGAACTAAGGCCTCTACAATTAATGACGCCATGTTTGCCAGTTTTGTATCTTAATGGAACCAAAGAAAATGGATGAAGTGCTCAGTGATTCAAGTTGGGTAGAAGCTATGCAATAGGAGCTTAACCAATTTGAACGAAGTAAGGTTTGGACGCTAGTACCAAGACCAACTCACTAAGGAGTTATTGGGACTAGATGGGTTTTTAGGAACAAAATGTACGAAGATGGTATTGTTATAAGAAACAAAGCCAGATTAGTCACTCAGGGTTATTGTCAAGAAGAAGGTATTGATTTTGATGAGCCTTATGCCCCAGTAGCCAATTTTGAAGCGATTCGGATGTTCCTAGCGTTTGCCGCATTCAAATGGTAAACTCCAAGAAGAGATGTACGTGGAGCAACCCCCAAGATTCATCAACAACCATGGCAAAAGTATGGTCTGCAAATTGGATAAGACACTCTATGGCCTTAAACAAGCACCAAGAGCATGGTATGACACTCTCTCTATCTTCCTTATAGGTAAAGGCTTTTCAAAAAGACAACATTGACACAATGTTATTTAAAATTACCCATAATGAAGATATTCTCTTAGTCCAAATTTATGTTGATGATATAATATTTGGATTTACTAATAAGCGATTGTGTGAGAAATTTTCGAAAATGATGCAAGATCAATTTGAAATGAGCATGATGGGTGAATTAACTTTCTTCTTAGGATTACAAGTTAAACAACTCTTTAATGGCATATTATAAACCAAGCTAAATATACAAGATATATGATTAAGAAATTTGGTATGGAAAATGCATCATCTTCAAAAATTCTAATGAGCCAAACGCTTAAGTTAGATAAAGATGAAAGTGGGAAGAAGATTGATATCACTAACTATAGAGGTATCATTGGATCACTTTTTTATCTTACCGCTAGTAGACCTAATATTATTTTTTCGGTATGCCTGTGTGCACGCTTTCAAGCTGATCAAAAAGAATCACACTTAATTGCTACTAAGAGAATCCTTAAATACCTAAAATGCACACAAAATGTGGGCTTATGCTATCTAAGTGTTGGGTTTTTAACAATGAAACGCAGCGGAAATTTTTAATATCCCAAGTGGCTCATCTCAATTTCGTATATTTAAATCGTGTTAAGAATTCACGTGCCTTTCTTCGTGTAATTGGATTTCTGAACCAACTTTCGTGATCCTTCTTCGAACAACAAATTTGCTGCTGTCTCTAAATCACCACACTGGAATAAAAGGGAAGAATCCTCTTTTCTTCCTCCTTGAAAACGGCTAGAGAGAGAGAGAGCTTGGAAGTGTTTGACTTGGAGAGAAAGATATATTGGTGGCTTGTTATTATTTTTCACTAAGTAGTATATTTATACTACACTTGAAGAATAGTAACCTAGGCAACTAAGTGATATGGGCGTCCATATGGATGCTCACTTTGGGCATTCCAAAGCCTTCAGGCTTAGTCTTATTTTAATTGTTTAACTATTTAATTAATTAATTTTATTTATCCATAAATATATTAATCAAATAACTAATTAACTAGATGTTAATTCTATCATTAATTTCCCTAAAGAAATCAATTAACACATTAATAAAATCATCCAATGATTAATTAATTAATTAATTACGATATCCAATATCGAAAACTCTCCCAAGTCAATTCCATGATTTTTCCTTTTGCAATTCCTTTAAGCACGACTCTTTAGGTTCATCTCAAAAGGCATTGGGAGAAAACTAAAAGGATGTGGGTAACACCTAGCCAGTTCTGTGGCCCACATCGTTTCCGAATTGAGAACAAACAAATAGGATCATTCTGTGAATACCATACAAGTATAAACCTTTATTCAATATTCTAGTCAAGTGAGTGTCATGGTTTAGTCAAACTCACTGAACTTGACCATATGCTTTGCTCATAATGAATCGAGGTCATTGAGTATACTTTCATGTCTATCATGAATATCTCTATTGCTTTGGCCAAAGTCTTTTGACCTCATTCATTCATGACTGCGTAGGATATTTAGCTCATTTACTTATGAGAGAATAAATCCCAATTGCTAATCAGTTAAGACAGCTACTGCCCATCAAGCCGCATCCACCAATTGGTGAATTGGATCTAACTACTCTAATGACAAACGTGATGTCACAAGTACATCTTCAACATGATTCCTCAGGTCTAAGGTTCATGCATACCTATCACAATTTATCAGTTTTGTCATTGACTGTCAGTGAGTGAAAACCCATGTGACAAAACTGATGTGAGCCATGTTCGAACACATCAGTCTAACTGAGGTGTCTAGGACATAAGTTCCCACTACCATTTCCCTAGTGTTCGAATGGCACTTTTCCCGTCAAAACTTATATCATACAAGTCTTTATATAGTATTGATGTCCAGTCAATATTTTCATCGACTTGCGAACCAATGTTAGATAATAAGGATAAAACTCTTCTCGTTCCATTCTCCCTATCCCATAGGGAGTAGACAGTTCGCCTTATTATCAAGGACTTTACGTTGTTTACTAAAACCTTACAAATGTCTATAAGAAAACAACAAGAATTGCCTTATATTAATATAACAATGTTTATTTACAAATCAATGCCCTATAAATCTATCATCTTTATGACATTTGAGGGTATACACACTAACACCAAGGGACTCTCCTTTTGAACTAATTGGTTAATCAGACGCAAATTTTGCAGGATGCAAAATAGATAGAAAAAGTACTAGTGGTACATGTCAACTTCTAGGTGATAGATTGGTTTCGTGGCATAGTAAGAAACAACAATCCATAGTGACTTCTACCGCTGAAGTCGAGTATGTAGCCACTGGAATCTGTTGTGCACAAATCCTTTGGATGAGGCAACAACTTAAAGATTATGGAATCCTTTTAGGTCCTAAGCGCTTTAGCGATGACCCAAAACCCAGTCCTTCATTCTAGAACTAAACATATTGACATTCACTACCATTTCTTGAGTGACCATGTTCAAAAGAAAGATATCTCTATGCATTTCATTGGAACTGACAAACAATTGGCAGATATCTTCACAAAAGCGCTCAACGAACAACGTTTTCTCACTTTGAGAGGTGAATTAGGTGTGTTTGACTTAAACACTTAATCATGAAGGATCATACTTTTATAGGCACATAATTTAGGGGGAATCCACTTTATTATTAAGTCTAAAGTGTTTTCCATTTGAAATGAGTTATCAATTATAGGAGGAACTTTAAAATTGTACTTATTCAAATTAGTAAGCGACTATGATCAAAAATCACTTTGAAAATTTTATGCATTGATCATTAGCGTTTACTTTATGCATGATAATTTAATCGCTAATAAAATAAAAAGTATTATCTCCAAAAAATGATTAAATCTTATTTACAATAAAATCAAAAAGACTTCAGCGTTAAGAATATTCCCACTTTAACGCTAAATAACATTCTCTAAAATACATACATTGTTTTCATCGCTAAAGGGTAGCGTGTGGATAATTCCAAAAGATAAGATTTGATAACTTCCCACACGTCCCTATCACATCAAACTGATGGTTATTAACCACTATCTCAAATAGGCAGTTCAGCATTTGTACTTGTCTGGTTATGTGTCAATGTACTAACAGGCACATGCAACTCACGCTGAAATTTTTCAAAATCTTAAACGTTTTTGAAAAACTTACTGCAGATTTCAAAATTTTATTTTTATAGTAGTTGACCTAATTTATCGCCTCATTTACATCCGTCTTTATGATTAAACAGCCCAGATTAAATGATTTTCATTTCCAATTAACTGCTCTTACACATGGCATTTATCTAGCGATTGGGGAGTTACTTTTTGCCATCTATTTAAACCCTTTGAATTTTTACTGAAAATTTTTATCACTTCCATATTTTCTTGTTGTAAAAATTCACTTTCTCTCTAAGGTAAAAAGTTATTCTCTCTCTCATCAAAAGCTCTTCAAACTCATCAATGGCGCCACCAAAGACATCTTCATCTGTTGCCGGAAAAACCTCCAAACCTTTGGGCTTTAACGCAGGGTTCCTGCTCAAATGGGAATACCTGTTCAATAACCAGAATTTTTCTATGAGAGAAATTCTTACTCTCATTGAAGAATCAGGGTTGAAGAACCTTCTCACCTCTCATTCTCTTCTGCATGAGGATGAAGTTAAATTCTTTTTTAAAAATGTTGTCCTTTCTTCCGACGGCAACTCAATCACCTGTTCATTTCCATTTGCTGAAACTCACTTTGCTCTTACTGCAAAACTACTTGCTGATCTTCTGAAACTGCATTTTGATGGATACAAAGTGGAAGAAGTGGGCATGGGAAACTCTACAAAGGTCTGGGAAACTGTTCGCCGTGATGAAGCTGATGTGGAACACAAGTCAAATTTAAAAAAGAATAACATGAAGGGCGAGTATGTTATTCTGGCTAATATTTGTGCTAAGATGATCCAGTGCAGGAAAGGTTCTTTCGACAAGGTTTCAATCATGCAATTCAAGATGATGATCGCAATGTTGATCAAGCTGAAAGTTAACTAGGCGCTACAAATGTTCAATCGCTTCAAGGCAGCGATGCAAAAGTTAGTTAATCCCAAGTATTATGGGATTTTGTTAAGCTTTATTTTGAGTGCTTTTGGATTCGTTACTTCCCATGGATCTAAAGTGCCAGCTACAAAGTTTTATGGAAAAAGATGGTAGGTGAGTTGCTCCACCCCAAGCGACGCGGTGGTGCAGTTGTTCCAAAAGAGAAGCGTGAGCGTGTCCTAGCTGAATGTCAAGTACATGGTGATGATGAGGATAAAGTTAGTTCCTCATCAGATGAGCTAGAAAAAGTTGTGGTCAAAAGACCAAAAAGAAAAGTTGTTGTGAAAGTCGCTGAGGCATCCCAACCAGCGAAGAAACAAAAGAAGCAAAAGAAAGAGAAGAAGAAGGAAAACTCTCCCTCCCCTCCAGCAAAAACCCCTTCTCCACTTCCAGCAACTACCATTTTTCTAGAGACGGAAGAAGAAGCAGGAGAAGGGGAAGTGCCTCTTACTCGTAAGCGAACGCCCTGGTCCACTCCTAAAGGCTCAACAAGCGCTCCCACCGAACCAACGGTTGAAGAATCTTCGAGTGTCCCTCCTCCTCCTCCACCTTCTGATCCAATCGCAGAGCCCATCGCTGATGCTCCTTCAGTAGAATTAGCTAGCGATCGGGGTAAGAACTTGTCTTAGACAATGTACATTATCCTTTCCTTGTGTTTTTCTTTTTAACGCTAAGATAATTTTTTTTTCAGCCTATAGACAATATAACATCCAGTATGTTCTGAATTTATTAAACGAATTCAATATTGCTATCCGTGCGGATCCCCTTACTTCTTTACCCCTTGAAGTTGAAGAAGTCCCGGAGCCTGAGGCTATGGAAATAGAAGTTTCAATAGATCAAGCGACTACTGTAGTCGAAGATAGTCCTCAGCGTAAGTGTTTATGTATGTTTATATCTCGAATTTCTACTTAGTAGACATCTTTCTTGTTTCTCAAATGCTTGCATGTATCAGCTCAAAGTGCACAAGACGCTGATGCACCTCATCCTTCAGAGGTAGACATTCAGTTGGACATTGATTTATCAACCATGGTGGAAATCGCTAGAGAATTAGACACAGTCCACGGTGAAATCTCACCAGCCCAGGAAGCGACTATGGATGCTGAGCGGTCGATAGAAGTGGCCGAGATTATCCCCATACCAACTGGTCCTCCTCCTCAAGCGGCCAATTTCTTTCCCAGAGGCTATACTGAAGATTTGGAGTTTTATTATGCCTGGAGAGAGACGACGCTTAAGCAGTTGATTGACATGGAACTAAACTTTCAAACTACTCTTCACAATCTTATTCTCTTGGATGCTCAAAAGACAATCATTTTCGAGACGCTTGCTAATAGCGGAGTTACATCGATGAAGGAGATCATTGCTCGCTTAGAGTACCTGGAGACTCCTCAGAAAGATCTGGCAGAGTTTGAGAGCAAACACTTTCAGGAAGTCGGCCGAAGCCTTGAACGCAACTATCTATTTTGCTGCACTCATGTCTAGATAAGAAATTCTCATATGGATGATTGGGAGAAGAACTCGGACGAAGAACAGCTTAACAAGATGGGTTATTCTGCCCTTCCCAAGATCGTACATTCAGCCACTAATAAATCTTCAATGAAACCCCTGCAGCTATGGAAGGGAAAGGGTGCTATGCTTCAAGATCACCGTGACCCAATCAATTTCTGGGTAAAAGATGAAGCCAGAGAGTTTCTAGCTAGAGTTTGGGTAGGCAGTTTTGACATAGAAAAGGAGCGTATCAAGAAACTGCTCGAGGCAAAGCAAGACAAGGAACTGGCAGAGAAACTGGGCAAACGCTGGATTTTGGATACATCCAGATGGACTGAAGATTTTGTGTTGCATTTCCATATAGTTGATAAGATGATCAGGTATCCATTCCTCTTCAACGTTGGAATAGAGTATAGAAGTAGAGGATACACTTCATTTTTGTTGCAAAGGCGCTAGTCGCTTGTGGGTCCTATCAATGCTTTACCATATTTTAGAAGAGGCATAGAAAGCTTCATTCGAGAACAGTTATCTCAAATCAGTCAAGGAGAACGCTATGAATTTCTTTCGAGACAAAACTTTGCTCAGCGTTTTTAGATTAATTTGAATGAAGACGCTTCCACCTGCAAGCGTGATGCCCTTCCATGCCCAGGCGAAGCTCACATGCTTTTGACAGATGATTTTGCTGAATTCCATAGAGAAAGACGAGCGATTGTTAAGAGTGCCCAATCACTGGATATCACTTTTAACTACTATTTTAGGTTTAGTGACTTCTGTGGGTACAACATGCATCCCGTCTAATTTTGCGAAGAGAACATCCGTTTGGCCAAGTTCATTTTACTCGTCAGGCCAATGGATCAGGAGCTAGCTCAAGCGCTGACACGCTAAAAGCTAACGTGCTATGATAGCAAGTGCACTAGACGTATGTAGTAATAAGTGGACCAAAAGTCCGGGTTGTCGAACCACAGAAACTTGAATTTTAGTTTATGATTAATGAAAATGAACAAAAGTAGATTGCAATAAAACGAGTAAGCAATTAACGAACCAAAAAGAAACGTACTATAGATTTAATCTCACGTATGATAAAATGACTAAGGCACATGCTACAACCGAATCTACTCGTCAATATATATGAGCTACTCTTCGAATTATTAGACTCCTATTGCTTTGGTGGAAACTCCTAAATTAACTATTACCCGATGTCTCGGCACATAATAATCCTATGATTAATTGACGGTTCTCTAAATATGTCTATCCGAGAATCTAATCAAAAATCACGCATTAACGTTCTAGAGCTTCCCCGAACGAATCCGGCTAACAACACCCGGGAATCTTTACCTATTTCTAGGGCAATCCCTCATTTGTTTCGGATGATGTGTTAATTCTCTTGCACCCTAATCTATTTTCTCTCGAACAACTAGATTAGGCAAGATAGCAAGCATATGGTGATCAAACACATGATTGGAATAAAAGCATAGAATTAACACACAAAGCAATAGGAGAATTAATACAAAGAGCAACTTCACATATATTGATTCATAAATTTGGCCTTCACATGGCCTTAGTTCTACAATATTAGCCTCTCATCAAAGCCTTAAGAAAATCTAATACAAACATATACATACTCATGGAAATAAACATGTAAATGCAAATAATTAAAACTCCCTCAATTGATTGATGATGGATCTTTGCTCTCTTGATCTTCAATCCTTAGCTCCTCTCTCTTTGTTCCCCTCCAAAAGTGATGAAGAAATGGTGATGAATAATGATGAGTGAAAAGTGATGGCCAAAATGCCTCTCTCCCTCTCCTCCTCCAAGATGTCCCGGTCAATTCCTCAAAAATGCCTTAAGAAGACCACAACAAATCAGATCCTAGTGTGTGCCCCCCCTAGTGTGTCCTCCACTACTCTTAAAGTGAGTAGTATAAAATTCCCTAAAGTAGATCGAGTAAGAAACATACTTATGACATCCCTCTCATACATGTGATGACCTCTTGGCTTTAAATGTTCCATTCCCCCATCAAATGATGATCTTTTGGCAAAAAGGAATCACATCTCGGATGTGGCCACGCCTAGGCGCGGGAATTATGGCGCTCGGGCGCCGTCAGCAGAATGTTGGGAGTATTTGCCTTTGTCTGGCGCAGTAATGGTATTTCCTTCATAACTCTCTCCCAAAAACTCCGATTTGGATGATTCAAGTCCTCATTTGAAGCTAACACATAGTTCTACAACTTTGTAGAAGGAAACTTCATCCAATTCGGTCTCTAAACATAAGAAAATAGCGCTCAACCGTGGAAACAAATGCAGATACGGCGCCCGGGCGTGGGCAAGATGGCGCCTAGGCGTAGGGGTGCGTAGCAATTTGGCCTAAACTTGTTTTATACGTCATTTTTCATCCCGTTCTTTGATTGTATCCATTTAAGACCTGAAATCACTTAATGCACGAATTAAACGCACATGTGGCAAGAATCAAGCGATAAATGAACCTAAGACATAAACGCAAAGGGGCTTAAAAACACGTAAAAATGCCTCTTATCAACACCCCCACACTTATCAATTGATCGTCCTCGAGCAATAAGAGTTTTAAGATAAGGAAACATCATCAATCAAAGAGAGAAACAAAAAGAAAACTACCTAACTCACTTTCGTGGAGTAAACGGTTGCATTTAGCGAATGCAACAAGCCTTTGAACCTTTTAGTTACCTCAAAGGATGAGTTATAGTCTCGTGAGGGTTTGCAGACGATATACCCACAAAATCGAAAGATTTTCAACCCCGATCACTCAACGTAAATTACAATGATTAATAGCACACAATGGTATGAATTCATCTGTTTAAGCTCATATTACAAATATATACACATCACACATTTGCTCATGTTACGCCTTAACATTGAAAAGATCATCCTAAGGGTGTAGTGTAATAAATCTCAAGTATTATAGTCAAGTGGCATTCTTACCACTTTTCAAACATTAACCCCATATTTATCAACTTTTGATTATTCACATGGTACGAGAATTGAATACAACTTCATAGCCACTTAAAAATTCATCACTTCATTCCACTTTCGGATTTATCTTATGCACTTTCAACTCGAAACATTAGAGGGTAGACCATGTGCAATGTTTGATCCTCTTAGGCTTTCTATGACACCCGTGTAACGAGTTTTAGGCCAATAACTCCTAAACCAGATGGCTTTAGGGTATCAAATGTGGAGACATTCCTAAGGGCTTAATCGCTCGAGTGTCAAAGGCCACAAAATCAAACTAGGTCCTTATTCACTTAACACTTGCATTGGCTTGAGCTTAGCTCAAATTAGCAAAATAGTACAGTATTCTAGGCATGGTGCTCTTCGCCCCCAGTATCTATTAAACCTGACTTTTTCAGTCATACCAATGTTCAACCTCTTTTTATTATTATTAAACACACGAAGTTAACGTTCTCAACTCATAACACATGTGAAAATTCTAAGTTGATATTTCCGGGATCAAGCCTTTAAGTGTTTCAAAATGATTGCCCACTCAACTCCTCTACCTTCGATTTAGGTGCATATGTGAATCATCTTAAGGTTAATCTAGTCTAGTTAGGATCCCATAAGCAAGGAACGATGTGTATAGCCATTAAAAATCAAATTGATAGAGAAAACATACCATGTATTCAAATTAACCATACTCAATGCCTCAAATGAAGGGTTGAAATTCTATCCAAAAAAAAAAAATAAATAAATTAAAATTGCACACATTTCACATGTAGAGGTACAGCACCCCCCAAACTTGGACCGAAATATGTAAAACATGAATCAACATGACTATAATGGATCTAGTATACCCCCCCACACTTATCATGAACACTGTCCCCAATGTTTGAAAAAGAGAAGGGCAAAGTACACGTCACCATAGGGAAGCTGAAAAGCAAACCCGAGTCCACTTAAGGAAATCAAGTCCACGGATGGCAATCACTGTGTCGATCACTACATAGGTAAACAAATGCTAGCTATACAGAGCATCAAACATTGGATAGAATAGAATAAAACAAAACGAGACAAACAAAAATGAGAAACATGCATGGAAAGAAAACATCAAGCATCCAAACATAAAACATAAAATATCCAACAACCCAACAAAAGATATCCAAAAACGAAAAGAAACATGTATGGAAATAAAACAAGATAAGCCTGATCGGTGGTGCCAAAACGGTCAATGTAATCCTCATCCGCTCCGCCGAGATCATCCAAATCAATCAACGGGCTACCCTCATCATTATGAGCCTCATCATCACCTCCTTCAGGAACGAGAGCACCTGACTCGTGCATATCTGCGGGCTGCTGAGGCGGGGGGTGCGGGTAAGGTGGAGGAGCAGAATAATCAAACGGCCCCCAACCGACAAACGCATCATGCTCTACAAAAAGCTGACGGAAATAAGCACAAGTGTCGGACATGACCACCCTCATCTCATCTCGCAACTCATCCCTCAATTCATCCTTTAATTGTCTAATGGCGGCGGCATCCATAGGTGGAAACTGTGGGGAGCTAGTAGACCGGGATGAAGACGGGCGAGGCCTCTTGGAAGTAGCTGGTGGTGGAGGAGCCTGGGAGTCGTCATCTATCACGGTGAGATAAGAACCAGGAAGCTCAGTACGCTCCATAGGAAATGTGGGAACCTTAGCCGCCTTGCATAAAGCTGTGATCAGTGACGGGAGAATGATGGGAATCTTCCGAGTGGGACCTTCTCCCTTTTGCTTAGCCAATTCTTTGTTAATCAACGGCCCTAACTCATTCTTCAACTTCCTAAAGTGGGCCGTCAAAGACTTGTGGATTACCCGGGCAAAGTCCACAGCTTTCTTGGACATAATAGAGTAGATGAGGGTGGCCCGTTCCTTGTTTGCCTCTGATCGATTGGTACTCGGTATTAAATTGAATCGGATGAAGTCGAGCCAGAAAGCAGCCTCGGGTAATAGAGCCCTACGGGGGACATGAGCTTCTCCGGGTACCCATTCCCACCCCTCTCGGCCAATAACCCGCAAAATATCCGACAGGCTAACTCGGAGGCGCCCTGCATTGTAAAGAGTGGTGAACTCGCATGTCTGAGGGGTCGGGGTGCCTATGCTCTCCCTAATCTGTCTCAACTCATAATTGACATGTTTGCCCCGGACCAAAAGGGTAGTCCCCAACCATAATCCACAATTTAATCAACAAAATAGCATCCAATTTCAACAACAACAACCCACAAATTCAATTTCAACCCACAAATTGATAACAATAGATCATCCAATTCAACAACAACAACCCTCAATTTATTTATTTTTTGATTACGATCCACAAATTCAATAGAAATCCTCAAAAAAAAAAAATTCAATCCACAATCGGACGAAGCCCCAAATAATCCTCAAAATATAATGTAAGGCACCTACTCGTCATCTATGAATCAGAAATGGAAGAAGGGTAAAGCCAAAACTCACCTTTTTCCCCAAAATTTTCGCACCGAGTTGGATGTGAAGGAGGGGTCACTGTGCGGCGAGTGATGTTGATGGAAAGTGGCGGTGAAACACGGTGGAGATGGCCGGAAAAGGTGAGAGTGTCGCCGGAAATCGCTTGGGAGAGGAGTTGTGAAGAATTTGTGAAGAATTTTGACCGTTTGACCCACAAATTTGTTTAAATCAGAAACGGGCGCCTAGGCGCGCGACGCAACGTCCTGGAATTTTTTTACTGGTAATGCCCGCGCCTAGGCGGGCGTTGTTCGGCGCTTGGGCGCCCCTTTCAGAACCGGGCGCCTAGGCGCCTGTTTTCTCGGCGCTTGGGCGCCCCTTTCAGAATCGGGCGCCTAGGCGCCTGTTTTCTCGGCGCTTGGGCGACCCGTTCGGAAATATTTTGTAAAGAATTTCATTTCCTGTTTCAAAAGGGAAGAGACAAAGCACTTAAAACACAAACTAACAAAGATGTAAGACTATAAAATAAAGCAACAAACGGGATAATAAGGGAAAAAGAAAAAGAAACGGAAAGAAAACATGGGTTGCCTCCCAAGAAGCGCTAGTTTAGAGTCATTAGCTCGAATGAAAGCGAAGAATCACGAAGGGTCCGCGAGGATGAAGGACTCTTTGTCTCTTGGTCCATCCATCCCTAAGTAAGGTTTTAGACGTTGGGCGTTGACCAAGAAAGTATGTCCTTTATCTGTTGTAAGCTCAACGGCGCCGGATGGATAGACCTGGGAAATAAAAAATGGGCCCGACCATCAAGACTTAAGCTTCCCGGGGAAGAGTCGGAGTCGAGAGTTGTATAGCAACACCCGCTCTCCCTTGTGGAATTCCCGGGGGAGAATATGTTTGTCATGCCACATTTTGGTCCGCTCCTTATAGAGTTTTGCGTTCTCATAGGCAAGATGACGCCATTCTTCGAGCTCGTTGAGTTGTAGCAAACGTTGTGTACCTACACTTTGAGAGTCAAAATTTAGAAACTTAATGGCCCAATAAGCACGATGCTCGAGTTCAACGGGCAAGTGACATGTTTTGCCAAAAACAAGACGATATGGGGACATGCCAATTGGGGTTTTATAGGCGGTCCGATAAGCCCAAAGAGCATCATCCAATTTAAGGGACCAATCCTTTCTTGATGCGTTGACAGTTTTTTCTAAAATACGCTTAATCTCCCTATTCGAGACCTCCACTTGGCCACTAGTTTGTGGGTGGTATGGGGTCGAAATTTTATGCTTCACCCCATACTTGGTCAATAAAAGTTCAAACTGCCTGTTGCAGAAGTGGGTGCCCCCGTCACTAATGATGGCTCGGGGTGTTCCAAATCGAGTAAAAATATGCTTCTTCAGAAAACGAGTGACAACCCGAGCATCATTAGTAGGCAAGGCCACGGCTTCCACCCATTTGGAGACATAGTCTACCGCAACAAGGATATATTTATTTGAACAAGAACTGGGGAAAGGGCCCATGAAATCCACACCCTATACATCAAACAACTCACACTCTAACATGCTATTTAAGGGCGTTTCATGATGTTTAGAGATGTTCCCCATTCGTTGACAGCGATCACAAGATTTGACATAATGATGTGCATCTTTAACAAGAGTAGGCCAGAAGAAACCTGATTGGAGGATCTTAGCTACCGTTTTGGAAGGCCCAAAATGGCCACCTACCGCCATATCATGACAATGAGATAGGATAGCATGCACGTCCATTTCGGGTATGCAACGTCGAATTAAACCATCTGCACAAACTTTGAATAAAAAGGGTTCGTCCCAAAGATATTGCTTTACATCAGATAGAAATTTCTTCTTTTGATGAAAAGTGATATCCGGGGGAAAACGGCCCGTAACAATGTAATTGGCAAAGTTAGCATACCAAGGTGAAATTTTTTCAGAAATAGCAAGGAGGTGTTCATCCGGGAATTCCTCACGAATTGGTGTCTCATCTAACGGATCATTCACTAGCTCTAATCGTGAGAGGTGGTCGGCTACTACATTTTCGGTGCCTTTCTTGTCTTTTATCTCTAAATCAAATTCTTGGAGTAACAAAATCCACCTAAGAAGTCTTGGTTTAGCATCTTTCTTGGCAAGCAAATATTTTAAAGCCGAATGATCGGTGTAAACTATCACTTTGTTTAGCACGAGGTAAGAGTGGAATTTATCGAATGCAAAGACTATGGCGAGTAATTCTTTTTCCGTGGTGGCATAATTCAATTGTGCATCGTTAAGAGTTTTACTAGCATAGTAAATGGTTTAAAATACCTTTTCCTTCCTTTGGCCAAGGACCGCTCCAACCGCGGTGTCACTCGCATCACACATCAATTCGAATGGTAAGCTCCAATCGGGGGATGACATGATAGGGGCAGAAACTAAGCATTCCTTCAAATCAAGAAAGGCCTGCATACAAGAAGAATTGAAATCAAAAGGTGCATCTTTAACAAGCAAATTAGACAACGGTTTCGCAATTTTAGAGAAATTCAAGATGAATCGCCTATAGAAACCAGCATGCCCGAGAAAACTCCTAACAGCTTTTACCGATGTGGGCGGGGGAAGTTTTTCAATGACCTCAATCTTGGCTTGGTCCACTTCGATCCCTTTTTGAGAGATCTTGTGGCCAAGCACAATCCCCTCCCGGACCATTAAATGGCATTTTTCCCAATTCAAAACAAGGTTGGTTTCTTCACAACGTTTAAGCACAATATTTAGATGAGCAAGACAAATATCAAAAGTTGTTCCGAAAACAGAAAAGTCATCCATAAAAATTTCAAGGAAATCCTCAACCATATCATGAAAAATAGCCATCATGCATCTTTGAAAAGTGGCCGGGGCATTACACAAGCCAAATGGCATCCTTCTATAAGCAAATGTGCCATAAGGACAAGTGAAAGTGGTTTTCTCTTGGTCCTCAGGATCTATGGCAATTTGATTATAGCCGGAGTAACCATCTAGAAAACAATAGAAATCATGCCCGGCTAATCGTTCAAGCATTTGGTCAATAAAGGGGAGGGGGAAATGATCCTTACGTGTGGCATCATTCAACTTACGGTAATCTATACATACACGCCACCCACTAATTATACGAGTTGGGATAAGCTCATTATTCGCATTCTCAATTACCGTTATCCCCCCTTTCTTAGGCACCACTTGGGTAGGGCTCATCCACGCACTATCAGAAATAGGATAGATTATACCTGAGTCGAGCAGTTTAATCACTTCCTTCTTTACTACCTCTTGGATTTGTGGGTTTGATCTCCTTTGGGGTTGGCGTGTAGGCTTGGTGGAGTCCTCCATAAGTATTTTGTGCATACATATCGCTGGACTAATGCCTTTGATGTCCGCAAGTTTCCACCCAAAAGCCCGTTTGTGAGATCTCAACACCGTCATTAATTGCTCTTCTTGTGATCCTGAAAGAGATGAGGAAATGATCAATGGGAGTGTTTCGTCGTCGTTCAAGTACACATATTTAAGGTGGGAGGGGAGGGGTTTGAGTTCGAGAGAGGGGGGTTCTTCAATAGATGGACGAGGTGATCCTGACAATGATCTATCAACTTTGATGAATCCTCCCGAATGTGAGGAAGATTTGTACTCCAAGCTTAGAACCTTTTCCACTAGATCATCTTTCTCCGAGTCCACTTGCATGGATTTCATAAGATTCTGTTCGAGAGAATTTTCAATTGTATTGTCCTGTAAATACTCAACAATCAAATGGTCAAATGTATCAATTCGATAACACGAGTCATGATCAATAGGATGTTTAAGGACTTTGTAAACATCAAAGGTAACTTTGTCATCGCCCACATTCAAGGTAAGCTTACCATTAGCAATGTCAATTACCGCCTTACCCGTGGCTAGGAATGGTCTCCCTAGGATTAATGGTACCTCCATATCTTCTTCCATGTCGAGTACTACGAAATCAACGGGAAAATAAAACTTGTCGACTTGGACAATAACGTCTTCGATTATCCCCTTGGGCCTCTTGATCGATCGGTCGGCTAGTTGAAGGCTCATTGAGGTCGGCTTGGGATTTCCAAGGCCTAGCTTTTTAAACAGTGAGTATGGAAGAAGATTGATGCTGGCCCCCGAGTCACATAACACCTTCTTGAATGATAGGGATCCAATCGTGCATGGGATTGTAAGACTCCTGGGATCTTGGAGCTTAGTTGGCAATTTATTGAGTAATACGGCGGAGCATTCTTCCGTGAGGCACACCGTCTCATTCTCTTCCCACTTCTGCTTGTTGGAGAGTATGTCCTTGAAGAACTTCACATAATTCGGCATTTGGAGAATGGCGTCAATAAACGGAATATTAATTCTCACTTCCCGAAGGATTGCCAAAATTCGAAGAAAGCTCGGATCCATCTCCTTTTTCTTCTTTTTGTGAGCATTTGGGAAGGGGAGACGAACTTCGATAGGGGGAGAAAGCGTTGGATTAGACGGATGAAAACCCACTGAAACAGTAGGCGGCGCCTGGGCGCGTATATCGGCGCCTAGGCGCGGATCTGTTGGCGCCTGGGCGTGCATTTCTGGGCGCTCGGGCGCGGGATGCAGAACATATGCATCTGGCAGGTTTGTGGGTGGCGCCTGGGCGCGTATATTGGCGCCTAGGCGCGTATCTGTAGGCGCCTGGGCGTGCAGGTCGGGACGCTCGGGCGCGGGAAACAGAGAATTTTGTCCAAAACAGGGTAGATCAGGCGCCTGGGCGTGCAGGTCGGGGCGCTCGGGCGCGGATGTACTGGCAGTGCCATTCTTCAATTGTTTGCCACTTCTCAAGGCTATGGCAATGCATTGGGCCTTCGGATTCTTTTCCGTGTCGCTTGGGAGAGCCCCCGGGGCTCTACCGTTAACCGCATTAGAAAGTTGCCCTACTTGTGTTCGCAAATCCTTCATCTCCATACACATATCCTTTATCATACTCCGAAGTTCGTTGAAAGATGTATCGGACTTTTTCATGTGAGCATCTAGTTTCTCATCGATTGTGGGAGGTCGCATTTGCACTTGACCTTGACCTTGTCCATTGAAATTGCCTTGCCTCGGGGGTGGGTTATTGAAGGGTGGTCGTGGAGCTTGATAGATCCCCGGTTGTGCGTTCTGTGCGGGGTTGGGCCTTTTTGGAAAATTCTCGGGTATATGAAAGTTCACCCGAGGTTTATTTTGATTCCCCACATAATTAACATTGCCAACCTCCGGTTCCAAGACTACTACTTCCTATACTACTTCCTCAATACAAGCAACCTTTTTAGAGGATGAGGCCTCTTCATCGTCGGGGTAAAGCTCGTCTTCTCGGGCCAACTGTTCGACTTTGTCCCATACACTTTGACAGTCTAACCCAAGGAGATCTCCTCCCGCACCCGTGTTGAGTCTATGCCGAATACGTGACCTAACCCCATCATAGAAATGGAGTACTTGTTCATTCAACCCAAAATTATGATCGGGACATTTACGGAGCATGCCCTTATATCTAGCCCAAGCCTCGGCTAAAGATTCATTGCTCCTTTGCCTAAACCCTTTTATATTACTCCGTAGCTCATTGATTTTTGAGGGTGGAAAGAATTTATTTAAAAAGGCATCGACCAACTCACTCCATGTTGTAATAGATTGTGGAGGTAAGGATTTGTACCATGTTGTCGCCCTATCCTTCAATGAGAAATGGAAGACTCTTAGACGAACCGCATCAAGATCTCGTGGGTGATATTGAATGGTCACAAGAGCCTCATCTATGGTTTCCAAATGAGCGTGTGGTGATTCGTGCGGTTCTCCATAGAAAGGATCTCCTTGCACCATATTAAAAATGTGAGCCGGAATGTGGTAGTTTGGTGTGAAGAAATTAGGCACGACTACGGGCCCCGGAATGGTATGGACCCTAGGTGGTAAGCTACCCCGAACCGACGGGAGTTGTGGAGGAGGTACCGCTTGCATGGCTTGTAGAACACCTTGTAACCACTCCCTAGTTTCCGGTGAGTTCATGTCCGGGAAATTTCCATTTGGGTTTTGGTTGAGATTATTGGCCATTTCTCTTGCTCGCCTACTAGTCCTAAGAACTCGTTCAATTTCGGGCTCCAACTCGTATAGAGGCTTGTTTGAGGAGCGGGTCATTCTCCTCAAGAACCTAACAATTAAATACAAGAACAAAAATTAGACTAATCACGAAAATAAAAGAAAATCAAGAAATAAACGAAAACTAAGAATTATAAAAAATGTAAACGAAAATAAAAAAAATAAAAAAAACTAAAATAAACAAGTCCCCGGCAACGGCGCCAAAAACTTGACACGCTAAAAGCTAACGTGCTATGATAGCAAGTGCACTAGACGTATGTAGTAATAAGTGGACCAAAAGTCCGGGTTGTCGAACCACAGAAACTTGAATTTTAGTTTATGATTAATGAAAATGAACAAAAGTAGATTGCAATAAAACGAGTAAGCAATTAACGAACCAAAAAGAAACGTACTATAGATTTAATCTCACGTATGATAAAATGACTAAGGCACATGCTACAAACGAATCTACTCGTCAATATATATGAGCTACTCTTCGAATTATTAGACTCCTATTGCTTTGGTGGAAACTCCTAAATTAACTATTACCCGATGTCTCGGCACATAATAATCCTATGATTAATTGACGGTTCTCTAAATATGTCTATCCGAGAATCTAATCAAAAATCAGCATTAACGTTCTAGAGCTTCCCCGAACGAATCCGGCTAACAACACCCGGGAATCTTTACCTATTTCTAGGGCAATCCCTCATTTGTTTCGGATGATGTGTTAATTCTCTTGCACCCTAATCTATTTTCTCTCGAACAACTAGATTAGGCAAGATAGCAAGCATATGGTGATCAAACACATGATTGGAATAAAAGTATAGAATTAACACACAAAGCAATAGGAGAATTAATACAAAGAGCAACTTCACATATATTGATTCATAAATTTGGCCTTCACATGGCCTTAGTTCTACAATATTAGCCTCTCATCAAAGCCTTAAGAAAATCTAATACAAACATATACATACTCATGGAAATAAACATGTAAATGCAAATAATTAAAACTCCCTCAATTGATTGATGATGGATCTTTGCTCTCTTGATCTTCAATCCTTAGCTCCTCTCTCTTTGTTCCCCTCCAAAAGTGATGAAGAAATGGTGATGAATAATGATGAGTGAAAAGTGAAGGGCAAAATGCCTCTCTCCCTCTCCTCCTCCAAGATGTCCCGATCAATTCCTCAAAAATGCCTTAAGAAGACCACAACAAATCAGCTCCTAGTGTGTGCCCCCCCTAGTGTGTCCTCCACTACTCTTAAAGTGAGTAGTATAAAATTCCCTAAAGTAGATCTAGTAAGAAACATACTTATGACATCCCTCTCATACATGTGATGACCTCTTGGCTTTAAATGTTCCATTCCCCCATCAAATGATGATCTTTTGGCTGAAAGGAATCAAATCTCGGATGTGGCCACGCCTAGGCGCGGGAATTATGGCGCTCGGGCGCCGTCAGCAGAATGTTGGGAGTATTTGCCTCTGTCTGGCGCAGTAATTATATTTCCTTCATAACTCTCTCCAAAAAACTCCGATTTGGATGATTCAAGTCCTCATTTGAAGCTAACACATAGTTCTACAACTTTGGAGAAGGAAACTTCATCCAATTCGGTTTCTAAACATAAGAAAATAGCGCTCAACCGTGGAAACAAATGCAGATACGGCGCCCAGGCGTGGGCAAGATGGCGCCTAGGCGTAGGGGTGCGTAGCAATTTGGCCTAAACTTGTTTTATACGTCATTTTTCATCCCGTTCTTTGATTGTATCCATTTAAGACCTGAAATCACTTAATGCACGAATTAAACGCACATGTGGCAAGAATCAAGCGATAAATGAACCTAAGACATAAACGCAAAGGGGCTTAAAAACACGTAAAAATGCCTCTTATCAAGCGCTGATGCCGTTTTTGTTGAATTTCAAGAATTTGTACACAATTGGAGTTGAATTCCCAATAGACGCTGATCTAGAGTTTAGCTTTGAAGCACGCGAGGACGCTTTGATGTTTATTCCGCGAACATTTTAGCAAAGTCCAAGGCATGTTCTAGATGCAATTGGCTTAATTTGGGTTATGCCAGTGAAAAGAGAAATTCCTATGACGATCACAAAAGTAGAAGCGATGCTGGATCATACTGTTGAGGACACTGAAGTTATAATCGCTGATATTCAGATGGAAGATGCCCCCACCGCTCCAGTAGTCGATACGCCCCTAGTTGAAGAAATTGTTCTGATGGAGGATACCACTTAATCTCTTGACTCAGCAATTGAAGAAGTGCAAGCTGAAATGGCCAAAGAACCTAAAGAACCTTTCATCAGAGACAAATCTAAAGGAAAGGCTGCCGTTTCAAGCTCTTATGGATTCATTCCATCCCTAGAGTGCTCTTCTTCTGATTCAGGTTCGGACAGTGATCAAGAGGTAAAAGACTTTCGTCGAGCTGTTATGAACTCGCTCAACACTATCGAGGGTTCTTGCTCCAAGATGTTAGAAAATGATGATTTGCACATCAAGTTAGTCTCCGACACAAAAAGCCATGATATAGAAAACGCCGCGACCAAGAGTACTACCATGGTACGGGATTGCGTGGTCTCTTTGATCACTGGCCTCTTCGAAGAGTACAATCGCTCTTTACCACATAACGATTCAGCCGATACAGAAAGACATAATACTTCAAACCTAGTTAGTCAGAGTATCACTGAAAAAGGTGCACCTTTGGTTGATGAAGTCAAGTTGCTGCGGTGCAATATCGCTGAGTTGAAGTCTTCCCTTGATGAAGTCAAGAAGGGGGAAAAGAAAGCAAAACCTCAAGATTCCAAAGCCAAAGGAAAAGCCTTAATGGAGCAAGTGTCCAAGACTGATAATAAGAATTGGCGCTCCTTTGAAGAAGTAGTGAGCTTTAAGAAGATGCTCACAAAGAAGCATAAGCCAAGATACTTCTGAGGTAGGCATAGGCTTCCGGATCATGATGTGGAATTTTCGTAAGGCATGGGCTTTTATCTATACACTGAGCCCTTGCGGAGACCTTTAAATTGGAAATCTTCTAATGACTGAATGCAGGATATATACCATGATCTCATCAGGGCGCTCAGGATCCCTCCAAGGGATTGGGTGGAAAGGTTATTAGAATTGAATCAAAGCGCTAAAAATAGAAGCGAGCACTATAATGAAGTCTATCATACCACAATGATAGACATCGGTCGAGTCCTTCTGGATCTAGTGAACAAAATTTTCTAGGAAGAGGCTTCCAAAAAGCGACAAATAAGATGATTTCCTATTTTATTTTTTCTTTCTTTGTTTATATTGTTGCTTGTTTTCCTTTCAGTATAAATCATGTACGCGTTAAATTCTATATCTATGAATGAATGATTTATTGCTGAAACATCTTGTTGAAGCTAATATAACATTAGCTAACGTATCTAACTTTCTAACGCTAACTTATATTTTTGGGTTTTTCTTTAAAACTCTTAAACTATAAAAGAGTTATAAGAGTTAAGGTCTTGACATCATCAAAAAGGGAGAAATTCTTAGGAAATTTCATGTCAGATGTTTTGATGATGATGTTGGTCCCAAGTGGCAGATGAAAGGATCTAGAAGGGTGGGGGGGAGGGGTTGAATAGACCCTGAAGTCTTTATCGACTTCAAAAAGTTTTGTATTAAAATTGGTTTGGACGGTTGAAAATATAGGCAGTTGGCTGAGCGTCTACTCGAAGACTGTTTTGATAATATTAACTTAGACTCAAGATTTGAATACTATAACTAAGTAGGTTTAAGCGTTCAGTTCTTTAATCAGGGTTAGCACCGCAGAATGATTTTAAAGTCTTCTTCTTTGAAAGTTTTAGCATCACAAAGTTTTTCTTAGTTGCTTAGCATTTTGAATGTGTTTAGTTAACCAATATATGCAATGATATGATAGTAATGAATTTAACAGTAAAGTAAAGAACACAATATTTGTAAGGTTCGTTGGGTGGTGTAATCCCAGCTACGTCCTTCTTCTCCTCGAACACTTGGAGGCAATCCACTAAAATGATTCTCAAATAATCACACAGAATCTTCTACAAATTAGGGAGACATGGGTGTTGATGACTTGAGCTCATTGATTACACAGATTTCTGCTACAAGACACTTCTATCTGCTTGCTTCTTTCACCCAGAAATAATGCAAATATCCAACTTTGACTTCACACAGATCGCGAGGCTTGGATGGGATTTTGTTTCACGGTTTTTTTTATTTTTGGAAAAGTTCAAAGAGCTTGAAATATCTCAGTAATACTGTAGGTTTCTTCGAAAAGAATGTTTGAGATATTGGTTGACTGTCTCAGGGATTAGAGAAAAGCAAAGAGAATGTTTACTTGAATATTTTGGCTTTTCTGAGGTTTTGGGTTTGAGCCTTCAATGCAATAGAGTTTTGGCTTGGAAGCTTGTACCGTGTTAATTGTATGTTTTGGCTTGTTGCTGAAGTCCTATCTATAGGCATTCTTGGAAAAAGTGTCCCTTTGACACATGCACAGACGCGTGTCTCTCACTTCCGCAAGTGAAAACCTATGTCCTTTTTCCTGAAAATTTGTTGCACAAAAGTTGGTGATGCAGTCTTTGTAAAGTTGACAATCTAATAGGGTGGCTTCTTCGTACGTCCTGAAGAGCTTACCACATTTAATGCTTTTATCATCATTTAATGCATTTGAATTAAATGGCCGTTGGCAATCAATGAACTGAGAATATTTGCATTAAACTCCTTCTGGACTTAGAAATGAATTCAGGTGAAATTTTGTCTTTAATAGACGCTCATTCACTACTAAATAATTCCTGGTCTCTAATCAATGCTTGGATGCGTGGAAACTTCATCTTCATTCAGACTTTAGATGCTTAAGTCTTTAGACCTATTCTAACTCATACACTCACTCAGAATAATATCAAACGCCCAGTCTAAAAACTACTTAACCTAACAGTCTAGAATAAAAACGAATAAAGCCTTATACAATTCTAACGCTTAAAGCCTATACATAATTTCTAATAAAATCAAACTTACATATTTTTGGGTCTAACATAAATCCTAATTGTCATCATCAAAACATCTAACAAGAAATTTCATAACAATTTCCCCTTTTTTGATGATGGCAATGCTTGCTCTTTTATAGTTCAAAAGTTGACAACCAAAATATAATAGTTAGCTTTGAATAGGTTAGATAAAGTTAGTTAAGCCTCAACGAGATGTTTTAGCTGAAAAATGCACTTCATTAATATATCAAGTAAAGTACTGGCATTTTATAACTAAATAATCAAAAACAATAAAGAGACAAGAATATAGATAATGCAAATGCAAAGACTCTTAATATCCTGATCGAGCGGTGTGTCTGCTAATCATCTCAGTTTTAATCGCTTCCGACAGGTTTCTTCAAGAGTGATCATTGTAGCATGATCTTTGTCAATGAATTAATCCTTATAAGTCTGTCTCTTCAGATAAGCTACATAGCGTCCATTCCACTCAGATAGGTCAATGCCAATGTGCCTCAAACATATCCTGAATGCTTGATTGAACTTTGATTGCTTCTTCTCTTTAGCTATGATCTTCAGATCAGTAGGCTCTGGAAGAGGTGCTCGTCCAATGGGTACATCAAACTGTTCAAGCATCACTTGAGAAGGCACTGGCAGGTTAGCATAGTACGCTATGGGAGGGAACCTTAACATTCTACTGGGCGCTCCAAAAGTAGCTACCCAAGTTGGGTATCTTTGCTCAATATTTAGTGGACGAGGAGGAGGGAGTATTTGTTGACGCTTTGGCGGTGGAGGAGGATCTTGAGCTCTTGAACTAGATGTTTTTCTCTTCTCCCCTTTCTTTTTTCCCCCTTATTGCCATCATCAGTCTTCCTAAAGTGTTTTGTTAGTAGACTGACCTGACTAGCAATCTGAGCCATGGAAGCCTCTAAGTCATCTATGCGCTTGTTAAAGTGTTCTTTCATAGCAAGTTGATGTGCCCTATTAGCGTCAGCCATTACTTGAAACTCTTTAAGGCAATCAACAACTGCTGCTTGAGCAGCACCGCGCATATGAGCAATTTGAGCACTCATATTCTGGGACTCAATCTTGGCTAGATCGGCCTTAATCCAGTGAAGGGCTTCGGCATTCTGAGTGGCATGATCACTCACTTCCTCCAACACCGATTTCAACAAATGACCGAAAGATTGACTCACATCAGAAGGAACTGCATGAGAAGCCGGTTGCTTGAACTTGGATGTGAACTTTAATGAGTCAATGGATGGTTGAAGTGCTGGATCAAACGTTGTGCCTTGCGATTCGATTGGTAGATCAGCAACATCAGGAACATCAGGTTCATAAGCGTCAGGGGTGACCTCTGGTGGAGACACTTAAACTTCTTCCTCTGCAGGCGCTGGAATACTTGACGCTTCAATAGTCTAAACAGTTTATTCCTCAGGCACTGAAATAATCTGACAAAAGTCAATAAATTGGAAGTTAAGCCTGGCAAGTGCTAGTATAGCGCAGACGTCTGTGGCACTGTCTAGAAGCTTAGGGCTAACAACCTAAAGAGAATAGGCCCAACGAGAGCCTTGAATGAATGTGCGGAGTGGACTATCCTTGGCCCTGACATACATAGGACCCATGATGTCCAGCACATGGTTCGAAAAGATCCTTGACTGCGGCTTATGAATAAGAAAGAGCATATCTGGGCAGTAGTGTAAGGAAAATGCAAGTATCCTATTTGTTGGAAGACGCTGAAGGTGTAGAGATTCAGGCACGAATGTGCTGTAGTACTTTTCGAAATAAGGATAGACAACTTAAACAATGTCCTGATTCCGTTCTATCAACAAAAGGACATAATCACAGTGTTCGCTCACTTCCAGTCTGATTGATGGAAGTAATGAATAACCTTGAAAGAAGCGAAATCTTAAGCCATTGGGTTTCCACAGGTTCTCTTTGAAGATCTTATCAAAGTGTGGAATTGGAGACATGATCTTTACCATCAACCTAAAATTTTTCATCACGGTGGCTGGGAGTGATAGAAATATCTGAAACAGGTTTTGAGCCACTGGTTGACGTTTGGGAACAGAATTGAAGTGGAGTCTCTGCAAGCCACCGCAACGCTTGACGCAAAAAACTCTCTACTATTTGTCTGACACTCGGTAATTTCTCAAGTGGCCCTACTCATTGTTGATGCTTCTCCAGGCAATACTTGGCAAACTGACGTTTTTTGTCATACATGCCTATGCCGAATAACTATGGAGCGTTGACCAACTCTTGAAATGTATACCAATTACCAACGTACGCTTCAACCCAGTTTACTTCATTCATGCAGTAATCTGTACCTGCATTGACTATTGCCCAAATGCCTTCATGGTGAATGTCTCTAATAGATTCAAAGCGGTATCTGTCAGTTTGATAGCTAGCATTGCATACACTCTGGAAGTAGTCATCCGCTTCTTCTTGAATCAAATCTATCAGAGAAACTAGACAGTCACCAACGAAAGGACTTTTATTCTTCCATAACCGAAGTGGATTGGCTGCACTCAGATTCTCAACACTGTGCTCCACTTCAGGAAAATGGGTATATCCTTCCCTATTCAAGAGTTCTTCTTCAAGATTGAGAAACTCCACAGGTAGACACTTGCAGACTCTAACCTTGTAGTTTCTTGGAGCAAAGCCTGATGGTCTGCTATGCCCCATATCCAAAAAGTTGCCCAAGTCTACATCAGCTCTTGGAGTTCTTGCCTATGGATTCCTCTCATGAATCAAAACTGATGCCGGAATCTGCTTCACCGGTTCATCATTGGCAATGGCCATATAATATTCTTGCTCACTGTTTGTCAGATCTGTGTTGAATATCATCTCACAGATAGATCGGTAACGTTCTATCAGCATGGCCACTTCATTCTCCACAACAATGTACCGTTCTTCATTATATCCAGCGGGAATGAAGTCTTTTTCTGCGGCTGCTGGCATATAATTGATTGAGTGATCAATCATCTTGAATGGATCCAGCTTGAAGAAATGCCTATGTTTTGTAATGTCCTCAGCAACGTTCTGACCTTCTGAGCGTGCCTTAGTTATGACCTCTGAAGATAGTGGTAGTTGGACCCCTTCCGTAGTAGGTTCCTCGGCATCTAATGCAATGCTTGTTGCAATATCTTTAGCGATGGCCACCACTTCTTCTAAATCAACATCCAGATGGACATCGATTGGTGCTTCATTAGCAGCTGGAATAACAGTTGTAGCACAAGAACTATCCTCTATAAGAGCAGGATCTTCTATAGATGTAGGAATAGAAACGCTGTGGGAAGAAATAAACTTACCCTGAGAATTGGTCTCAATAGTAGCAGTTTCTTGAGCGCTTGGCTAAGCTGTAGAAGATGTAGTAATAGAAATACTTGCTTAGCTGCGTTTGTCCTAGAACGCTTGAAGATTTTCTTCACACTAACACCTTCAATCTTGAGCACTTGAACTGGAGGGACAACTGGTTCTTCTTCAAAGTTTATTTTCTTTATAATAGTCGCTAGTTTCCTTCTCTTGACTAGAGGAATCTTGTCCTCCACTTCCTCATCAGTCTCTTTCTCATCAACAACCTTAGGAGATGACGCAATAGTAGGAGCCTTGGGCTTGCGAGGAACCCTCTTCTTCTGTACAGCCGGACGCTTCACGGCTTCTTCAGAAGCTGGACGCTCCGCTTCCTCATCAGACGCTTCGCACACAACCGGGCGCTCAACTAATGGTTTTGCTGCACCACTAGCTCTGGGAGGTTTGAGGACATTTTTGACAATCCCCTTCCTTAGCAGCTTGGCTTTGGCCAACGGAAGTCCAGACGAGTGAACACACTCTGCTCTGAACAACAGATCACTCAAAATCACACCATAGGGTTTGTTCATTGTTGCTAAACAATCCCTAAACCGACTGAACACATACTTGCTCCAATTGATCTTGATACCGAGGAGTATGGCCGTCATCATCTGAAATTGCATAGGGTTGACCTTATCGAAGGTGCCCACCCTGCATTCTATGATTTTGCTACAGAAATCAGCAAGGGGTCTGTATTTCAAAACTAAGTCTTTCTTTTCGAAATGAGGTTTGTATGCGGCATCATCATCTGCACGCATCCTTGACCACTCTTTGACAATCTGTTCTGCAGTAACAAATTCCAATGCCTCACCTTGATTGGGCAAGTTGAAGTTTTAGGCGATGGAGGCAGCAGACATAAAGAATTCCTTGGGAGAGTCCTTCTTGGAGAATGAGAAGATATAAAAGATGGAGTTCTTATCCTCTAGTAGTTTAGCAGTTCTCCAGAATGTATCCACTTCAGAAGTGAAGAGGTAGGAGTACTTGGTCAAAAATGTCTTGAGCCCAACCTTAGCAACTGAGTCCAGCATATCAATCACATTGATCTCCGTCTGCTCATTCAAATATTTCCAATCAACCACAAGGCCTTCAGCAACCTTGATGGAGTTCTCAACAGTGCTTACGGATTTCTTGGGTGCCATTTGAGAGTTTTTGAAAGACATGGAATAGAGATTTACTCTGAGAGAGATGGAGAGAGAGAGAGAGAGTAATTTTGTAGATAGCTTTTGTAAAAAGTGAATAATTTTTCTGCAAAAATTTGTTTTAAATGACACAGTTGAAAATTGTGTTTTTCTCGTCCCCATTAAGATTTTGGCACGTGTAAATTTATTGAATATCAGCCATAAATGGTTTTAAATGTGGACGCGAGTTTTGGGCAAGAGAGGGAAGTTACATTTGGTAACTCCCATTTATAAAGCTTTTGATGTCCGAGTAAAGATTTGAAAAACGTTTGATATATTCAGAGTGTAACGCACGCGTTCATAGTACACTGAAACGTATACAAACACGTACTTACTCTCAACCGTCATTTGAAAAGTTTCTATTACCCGCATGATTGATGTGATAGGAGCTTGTGGATGGAGGTCAAAATTAATCTTTGAGTCTATCCATCATGTCACTAGTCATTTAAAAGTTATGCATGAATTTTATAAAAAGTTTATATTCAATGTTAAAGGGAATATGTTCAACGCTTAACATACCACTTGTTGTATCTGTTTGTAAGCCTTATGTTGACACTTAAAATTAAATTCTTTTTATATTTGAGCGTCCAACATATCATGCACAAATAATGATAAGCATAGATGATTTATGCACATGAAAATAATTTTTCATCATTGACGCTTACAGATGTGTACAAGTACAATTTTAAGGTTCCCCCTAAATTTGATAACTTGCAAGAAAAAAAATAAAAATCTTTTAAGCATAAATAAGGTGGATTCCCCCTAAATTATATATCTAATGAAGGCATGATGCATAATGATTAAGCATTTAAATCACTCATGATAGAGTAGGTGGCCGCCACTCCAATTTTGGGCGCCATTTACTGAGTGATAAACTCTATAGAGACAATCTTTTCTAATGAATGAAGTAAATTATATTATGGCATTCTTTGTTCTTAAATTATTATATGCTTAGAACGGAATCCCTTGAATCACACATGACTATGGGATATCATCTGACATCGCGAATGACAATGATGAAATATGTCTCCAAGATCGTGATTCTTTAAAGGTTCCAAGTTCGAGATGAGTCTGTCAAGAAATAGGGATATTGACAAAGACTCACAGGACTTGCTTATGTACATAGTTCTTAGAGAACGTGCCTCGTTCCATAGGCATAGATGTGCACGAGGGTTCTCATTTCGATAATGAGTGAACTGAACAACCCTGGAAGGAAATTCATAAAATGGTTATCGAATATGGAATTTCCTATAATCGCGTAGGCATAAGAGTAATCCTTTGGACCTGAGGTTCCATTGTCACTTTGAGCATAGTCGATTATACTTTAATTTATCTCATGATACCATCGCGAGTCGTCATATGGGATATCTTGGGTATAATGTGATTATGTGTCAAAATACATCAGATACCAAGATGGGATCCATCACTGATTTAGCAAATCAGACGTTTCCTATGTAATTGCTTAAACGAATCGATTCAAGGAATCTTTGGCCAAAGTAAGGCAATCCAAAGAGGCGGAGTGTTTCCTCGTTTGGATTGCATGAATTAATATCATGCAAGAAGGGATACATAGTGATTGAGTCATAAGAATTTCGACTAAGCCATTACTCGGTCAATCCGGGATATATGATGGAAGGATCTTACTTATGCGAGGATCGTGGTTGTGTAGGTTGAGGATCTTGAGTATCTTAAAATCATTTGTGTCTAGGTTTTCGGGGCCCATTGCTAGACAATAACCTCGATTTGTAGGTAGGAAATGATACATGGTTTGATTAAATCAAAGAGGATTTAATCTAATACTTTCTAAATATAAAAAGGCACAATGGCACTTTTGGAAAGTGTACTTACTACTAGAACTTGAACGAGCCTAAGGGGTCACACACTTACTCCTGATGTTCCTGCTTAAAGGATATGATTAATCAACTTTGGAAGTTGAGGTGAAATTAGGAAAGTCTAGTGCTTGCGTAAAGAGGAATATTAATTAATCGGTTGGAGATCAATTAATTAGACTATTTAATTAATCAAGTAGGATTAAGTAATTAATGGACTAAGTAAAGTCCAAGGGTTTTAGTTAATTAGTAGAGGGAGTCAAAAATTAAATAAAATTAATGAAATAAATGAAAATAATAATTAGAGTTGGACTTTAATTATTATGGAATATTTAATTAAATGGTTGAACTATTTACTTAAATAAGGAGTCAAAAATTAAATCAAGTTGGATAAAATTTTTGGATTCCATGACTATGAGAGGGCGGCCATAGTGGACAAAAATCAGGAGGGGATTTAATTCCTCTCCAAGTCTTGATAAAGTTGGAATCAAGGTAATATTTAGGAGAGAGAAAGGGAACAAGTTAGCTTGAAAGCTAAATTCCTTGTTTCTAGGAAACTCCTTAATTGAGTTTGACTAGGAATAGATGAAAGTCAAATCTTGGAGATTTGATTTCACCTTGACTTCCAAGTAAACTAAACTTAGAAGTGTCTCTATAAATATGTGTGTTAAGAGAACCACACACACTTGAATTTTTGGAGCAAATTTTCGTCCACCACATAGAAGAAATTTTTGTCTTCTTGTTTTGCCAAAAACTCGCCCCTCACTATTTATTTCTTGACAAGGTTTTGCTCATGTGTTGAGATTAACCTTTCACAAATATTCCTACATTCATATATTAAGCCTAGATTAGATCTAGAATAATTATATAGGTTAGGACCAAATATAATTATTGGGAACTATACAGAGGTCTGGATACATCTTAGAGGCGAGACAATTGGATCGCTTAAAGATACAAAGGAACAAATCGACGTTTGGAATTTTTGAAGGAGGCCGACGGTTTCTTGGAGATTAGTTCAAGGGAGTATTTGTTCGGGTTGAAAAGATCAGAAACTTGTTCGAGGGAAAAAGCGCGAAAGGTATTTCGTATAGTTAGTTTTTCTCGTTATTATTAGTTTGATTAAACCGGCCATGAATTCTGTTTCGGGGTAGGATTATTAAAATTTGAAATTCCTCTGTGCTAACCTACCACGGGGATTACCCAATGCAACAGTGATATTAGAGTCTGGTTAGTTTAATCGAACTAATTTATGTGATTTATTATGCTTTATTTATTTTCGTTTGAATAAATTGGAAGCATATTTAAATCAAGATGCTTTGAGTTATTATAAATTTGATTTATCTTGGGATTTAATTGTATAAAATTTTAGAATTTTTATGACAAATTTGGTTTCGCGAAAAACTATGTAATTGGGTGATTTGGGTTGATAGTGAGTTTTTCGATTTTGAAAAACACAGGTGGTGGGAAGTAGCGAAACGGACGAACCGAAAGGTTGGAAAGTGGAGTAACAACTAAGCCCGAGATGGGTTATTAAAAACTAGAAAAACCCACTGTTTCAGCCCGAATCGCTGCACGAAACGGGCCGAAACAGACGCGCAGTTAGGGGCTGGCGCACGCGCTCTCCGCTGGTTAGGCCCACGGGCCAGGCCTCCCGAGCCTGACCTAGTTTTTCAGCATGATTAATATTTTAATATTTATTAATTCTGAAAAATTAGATTTTTGGAAATTAAAGTTATTTTTGGAAAATTATAATTTTGGAAACTATTATTTTTCCTTGGAAAATAATTTTGTGAAAAATCAAAATTATCCCAAATAAATTGCAATGTATTTTGAACTAGAGGTAGGTCAATTTTGGATATCGCATATTATATGGCTTGGCATGATTTTATGTGATAGGATGAACCACGAGCCTAGTCTAGTCTTTAGTTTTCATTGTATGTAATTTCTATGGGTTGTAAAAATAGCCGGTTTGACTTTTATTTTTCTGTCATTAGATTAGTAGAATGTAATTAGATTATAGTGTATGTAATTGAAGACGAAGAGGGAAGACGAAGGCCAAATCTATGACTTGTATGCAGTGGCAATCCATTGTAATAGTTAGGTTATTTTTATTTCCTAGAAGTCCAGCCCACTTTGGCTCAGTGGGTTGATTAGGTTAGGGCTCGAGGTGGATCATCCTAATTCACCGCTTTCTGGATGGTTTATTTTTCTGTCTATATATATGTGATGTGTTTGGAATGCATTTATAGGATAGAAAACTAAACAAGATAAATCTAATCTGGTGAGACCTATTTTATGCAATTCCCTCCTTAGAAATATTAGGTCTATATGGAATTGAAATTAATTTCTCTTCCATGCCTTCCATCATAAGTGGCAACATGTGAAATGCCGTTGAGGCTAAGTAATCACTCATATAATTGGGGATTAACTTAGTCGAGATAGGTTGTGATTGCCACTAAGCATAGAGATGCTCTGTGGGATCTAATCACTCATTGTACACTCATATAATTGGGGCAATGAACTGAGAGGATTGACCATGGAATATTTGATGGGTCTGGCCTGACGTTGAGGTAGCATATTGGACACCCATATAATTGGTCCATATGTGAAAGACGAAGTAAAACTATCTTGAGAACCATCCAACGAGGTGGAAGGTCGGGGGAGGCTACTATCTAAAAGGATCAATCACACTCATATAATTAGGGTGATTTCATTAATTTAAATAGATCTCAAGCTCACTAAGAGAAATTAATTTTTCCTCGAATTCTATCCAGAGGGTGGTGAAATTTAGAAAAATAGTGGGAGACTTGTACAATTAAAGATCAAATTGTATAAGGACTTATTTTAGAATGTATGCTAATATATCTGCCTCGAAACCTTTGTAGATTACTAAGTAAAAATGGCTAAGAATCCACTATATGTTATTCTTGAAACCAACAAGTTAACCGGGCCTAATTATTCCCATTGGCTGAGAAACCTGAAAATTGTCCTTCAATCAGACAAGAGGGAGTACATCCTGACGGCAGAACAGCCGGGAATAACTCCCAAGAGCACTGATGAAGATAGGGAGTACGCTAAGCTGTGGTCTGATGACAATATCCAAGTGCGATGTCTCGTTATGACTTCAATGTCTAATGAATTACAAAAGGAACATGAGAAGATAACACTTGCAAAAGATATTGTCACTCATCTAGAAGAGCTGTACGGAACTAGGACTAGGAAAAACAGATATGCTATCTCCAAAGAGTTATTTGGGGTAAAGATGACCGAGGGGTCGGCCATTGGGGACCACATCCTTAAGATGATCCGTTTGATCAATAAGTTAAGTTACTAGGATGTGGAACTCCAGGGTGACCTATGTGTCGATCTAGTGTTGCAATCTCTTCCTAGGTCCTATGACCAATTTTTCATCAATTTCAACATGAACAACTTGAATGCCTCACTCAATGAGTTGTTGAACATGTTGATAACTGCTGAAAGCACCATCAAGAAAGAAAAGCCTATGCTACTTGTGAGTTCTTCATCGAAATCCAAGAAAGGAAAGAAGAAGAAGAACAAGACCAAAGAGCTTAAAGGCACTGGTGGTGTGAAGAAGACAATGAAGGGTAAGAAAGCTAAATCGGATGATTACTTCAATTGTGGGAAGCCCGGACACTGGAAGAAGGATTGCAGGAGCCACCACAGGCTCAAGGTATGTTCTTTGTTAAAGTTGACATTAGTATTAACACTGCTTCTTGGATCCTAGACACTGGGTGTGGTATTCATTTTTGCAATGATTTGCAGGGGATGATAAGAAGCAAGGCGCTAAGTAAAGGAGAGATGACCCTAAGGATGGGAAATGGAGCAATGGTTGCTGCCAAGGCTATAGGGACCATCCACTTAGCTTTAGGGAGTAGGATTTTGATTTTAAATTCCGTCTATTTTGTACCCGAGATAATAAGAAATATCATATCCATTCTAGTTTTGGATGGAGAAGGATATCGTTTTGAGATTCATAATAAAAGTTGTTCTTTGTTTTATGAATCTAATCTTATTATAGAGTCGAAATTGCAAGATGGTCTTTATACAATTTTCCCAACTTATCCTACTCTCAATATTCAACAAAGTAACAAAAGAAAATTAGATAAATCCATAAGCACATCAACTTGGCACGCGAGGTTAGGTCACATCTCTAAAGAAAGGATACGCATATTGGAAAATCAACTTAGTCTTGGAGATCTAGACGAGATGCCAACTTGCGAATACCAAGACACCATTCAATGGGTCAATGGCACGTGCAAGTGGAGTATTGGACTTGGTCCATACTAATGTATGTGGGCCACTTAGCATAAATGCTAGAGGTGGCTTTAGTTACTTCATAACATTTACCAATGATTTCTCACGGTATGGTTATGTGTACCTGATGAGGTACAAGTTTGAATCCTTTGAGAAATTCAAGGAGTTCAGATATGAAGTAGAGAAACAAATTGGTAGAAGTATCAAGACTCTTCGATCGGATCGAGGAGGCGAATACTTATCCAATGAGTTTTTGGATTATCTAAAAGAGAATGGGATTCTCTCGCAGTGGACACCACCCGGCATGCCTCAATTAAATGGGGTAGCTGAGCGGAGGAATCGAACTTTGTTAGACATGGTTCAATCCATGATGAATCACATTGGACTTTCTTATTCAATGTGGGGCTATGCTTTAAATACTGCAACCTATTTGTTAAATAGAGCACCATCTAAAAGCGTGTCTAAGGTTCCATATGAAATGTTGTATGGTAAAGCACCTTCATACAAACACCTAAGGGGTTTGGGGGTGCGCTGCTTATGTCAAGCAGCAAGTGGGAGACAAACTGGATCCGAAATTCATGTTGTGTAAGTTTGTGGGAAATCCAAAAGACTCTTTTGGATACTACTTCTACAATCCCTTGGAACAAACTGTGATTGTTTCGAGGAATGCAACCTTCTTGGAGAGGGATTTTCCATTAGATGGAAATAACGAGGTTGTAGAACTCGAGGGGACTCAAAGCACTGAGAGAACTCAAGAAACACAAATGAGCTCACTTGATACAACACAAGAAGCAATTCATAAAGAACAAGCCAAAATTACACAACCTCGGAGGAGATGCGAAAGGATTCCAAGGGCACCCGAGAGATGGGTAGGCCATTTACAAGAAGGTAAGTCAGAGGATTCCCTTTTGGATATAGATCCAAAGTGTTATAGGGAAGTGATGTTAGACATCGATTCGAGAAAATGGCTAGAAGCTACAAAATTCGAAATGGACTCCATGCACTCCAACAAGATTTGGACCTTGCTAGACCCGCCAGATGGGATAAAACCCATATGTTGCAAGTGGGTTTACAAGCGAAAGCTTGGAGCTGATGGAGAGGTGGCGACCTATAAAGCAAGCCTAGTGGCGAAAGGGTTCACTCAAAGACAAGGCATCGACTATGAGGAAACCTTCTCGCTAGTGGCAATGCTGAAATCCATAAGAATACTTCTAGCCATATCTGCACATTTTGATTATGAGATTTGGCAGATGGATGTTAAAATTGCATTCCTCAATGGAGAAATTGAGGAGGAAATCTATATGCAGCAGCCAGAGGGTTTTACATCCAAGGAGAGTGAACACCAAGTGTATAAACTCCAGAGGTCCATTTATGGATTGAAACAAGCTTCCCCAAGCTGGAATAAATGATTTGATAATGGCATACGAGAGTATGGATATATTCAAAACATTGATGAAGCATATGTGTACAAGAAGGCTAGTGGGAGGGCGGTTACTTTCTAGTACTTTACGTTGATGATATCCTATTAATCGGAAACAACATAGGGATGATGTAGTCAACTAAAGTATGGTTGTCAAATCAATTCTCCATGAAGGATATGGGAAAAGCTTCCTACGTGCTCGGTATGAAGATATATCGAGAGAGAACAAGTAGGATGCTGACACTTTCCCAATCATTGTACATAGATCGAGTGCTGAAAAGATTTAGCATGGAAGAATCCAAGAGAGGATTCCAAGTCTATGTCCCCTAAGACTGAGATGGAAAGAGATAATATGTCTCACATACCTTATGCATCCGCCATTGAAAGCATTATGTATGCAATGATATGTACAAGGCCTGATGTAGCTTATGCACTTAGCGTGCGCAGTTGCTATCAGGCAAATCCCGGTAAGGAACACTGGAAAGCCGTAAAAGCAATCCTTAAGTATCTTAGGAGAACTAAGGAGTTGTTTCTGGTATATGGTGGAGGAGAATTGGATTTAGAGTGTTACACAGACTCTAGTTCCCAAACAGATATTGACAACTCAAAATCGATTTCTGGTTTTGTTTTTCTACTAAATGGTGGAGCAGTAAGTTGGAAGAGTTCCAAGCAACCGAATACTGCTGATTCAACCACCGAAGTAAAATACATTGCTGCCTCAAAGGCGGCAAAGGAAGCTGTTTGGATGAGGAACTTCATCCAAGAATTGGGTGTCGTTCCATCCATTGTTAATTCGGTACCGGTGTACTGTGATAACAATGGGGCTATTGCACAAGCAAAGGAGCCAAGGTCTCATCAGAAATCCAAGCACATACAAAGGCGATACCATTTGATCAGAGAGATCATTGGGAGAGTTGACATTTGAGTGCAGCGTGTAGACTCGGCCGATAATGTAGCAGACCCACTCACCAAACCCCTTAGTTAAAAAGTGTTTGATGGACATCTAGGAAGGATGGGCCTCAAATACATGGGCAATTGGCTCTAGGGCAAGTGGGAGATTGATAGAGTACGTGCTCGGCACGCCAATTTTGGGCGCCATTTACTGTGTAATAAACTCTATAGAGACAATCTTTTCTAATAAATGAAGTCAATTATAATATGGCATTCTTTGTTCTTAAATTATTATATGCTTAGAACGAAGTCCCTTGAATCACACATGACTATGGGACATCATCAGACATCGGGAATGATGATGATGGAATATGTCTCCAAGGTCGTGATTCTTAAAACGTTCCAAGTTCGAGATGAGTCTGTCAAGAAATAGGGATATTGACAAAGACTCAAAGGACTTGCTTGTGTACATAGTTCTTAGAGAACAAGCCTCGTTCCATAGGCATAGATGTGCACGAGGGTTCTCAATTGGATAATGATTGAACTGAACAACCCCGCCAGGAAATTCATAAAATGGTTATCGAATATGGAATTTCCTATAACCACGTAGGCATAAGATTAATCCTTTGGACCTGAGGTTCCATTGTCAATTTGAGCATAGTCGATTATACTTTGATTTATCTCATGATTCCATCGCGAGTCGTCATATGGGATATCTTGGGTATAATGTGATTATGTGTCAAAGTACATGAGAGACCAAGATGCGATTCATCACTAATTTAGCAAATCAAATGTTTCCTATATAATTGCTTAAACAAATCGATTCAACGAATCTTTGGCCAAAGTATGACAATCCAAAGAGGTGAGTGTTTCCTCGTTTGGATTGCATAAATCGATATCATGCAATAAGGGATGCATAGTGATTGGGTCGAATCCTGGAAATATGATGGAAGGATCTTACTTATGTGAGGATCGTGGTTATGATATGTTGAGGATCTTGAGTATCTTAACATTGTTTGTGTCTAGGTCCTCGGGGCCCGTTGCTAGACAGTGACCTCAATTTGTAGGTACCATGATATTGTGGGAAATGATACATGGTCTGATTAAATCAAGGAGGATTTAATCTAGTACTTTCTAAATATAGAAAGGTACAATGGCACTTTTGAAAAGTGTACTTACTACTAGAACATAAACGAGCCTACGAGGTCACACACTTACTCCTGATGTTCCTGCTTAAAGGATATGATTAATCAATTTTGGGAGTTGAGGTAAAATTAGGAAAGTCTAGTGCTTGCCTAAAGGGAAATATTAATTAATTGGTTGGAGATCAATTAATTAGACTATTTAATTAATCAAGTAGGATTAATTAATTAATGGACTAAGTAAAGTCCAAGGGTTTTATTTAGTTAGTAGAGGAAGTCGAAAATTATATAAAATTAAAGAAATAAATGGAAATAATAATTAGAGTTGGACTTTAATTATTATGGAATATTTAATTAAATGGTTGGACTATTTAATTAAATAAGGAGTCAAAAATTAATCAAGTTGGATAAAATTTTTGGATTCCATGACTGTGAGGGGGCGACCGTAGTGGACGGAAATTAGGAGGAGATTTAATTCCTCTCCAAATCTTGATGAAATTGGAATCAAGGTAATAATTAGGAGAGAGAAAGAGAACAAGTTAGCTTGAAAGCTAAGTTCCTTGTTTTTAGGAAACTCCTTAATTGAGTTTGATTAGGAATAGATGAAAGTCAAATATTGGAGATTTGATTTCATCTTGACTTCCAAGTAAATTAAACCTAGGAGTCTCTCTATAAATATGTGTGTTAAGAGAAACACACACACTTGAATTTTTGGAGCAAATTTTCGTCCACCACATAGAAGAAAAGAGAGAAATTCTTGTCCTCTTGTTTTGCCAAAAACTCGCCCCTCACTATTTATTTCTTGACAGGGTTTGGCTCATGTGTTCAGATGAACCTTCCCAAATATCACTACCTGCATATATTAAGCCTAGATTAGATCTAGAATAATTATATAGGCTAGCACGAAATATAATTATTGGAATCCATACGGAGGTATGAATACATCTTAGAGGCGAGACAATTAGATCGCTTAAAGATACAAAGGAACAAATCGACGTTTGGAATTTTCGAAGGAGGCCGACGGTGTTTTGGAGATTAGTTCAAGGGAGAATTTGTTCGGGTTGAAAAAATCAGAAACTTGTACTAGGGAAAAAGCGCGAAAGGTATTTCGCGTAGTTAATTTTTCTCATTATTATTAGTTTGATTAAACCAGCCATTAATCCTGTTTCAGGGTAGGATTATTAATGTTGGTCCCAAGTGGCATATGAAAGGGTCTAGAAGGGGGGGGGGGGGTTGAATAGACCCTGAAGTTTTTTTCGACTTCAAAAGATTTCGTACTAAACTGGTTTTTGGACGCTTGAAAAAGTAGATGCTTGAATTGTCTAACGCTTGACTTAAGCGTTCACTTAAAATATAGGCGCTTTGGTGAAGCGTCTAACAAAGACTGTTTTTATAAAGTTAACTTAGATTTCAAGAATTGAATACTATAACCGAGTAGGTTTGAGCGTTCACTTCTTTGATCAGTGTTAGCACAGCGGAATGATTTTTGTACTTTTAAAAGCTTTAGCGTCACAAGAAATTTCTTAGCTGCTTAGCTTTTGATTGTGTTTTACTTAATCAGTTTATGCAATGATATGATAGTTAAAAGAATTGACTGAAAAGTAAATGACACAATATTTGTAAGGTTCGTTGGGTGGTGTAATCCCAACTACGTCCTTCTTCTCCTCGAACACTTGGAGGCAATCCACTAAAATGATTCTCAAAGAATCACACAGAATCTTCTACAAATTAGGGAGAGATGGATGTTGATGACTTGAGCTCCTTGATCACACAGATTTCTGCTCCAAATCACTTCAATCCCCTTGCTTCTTTCACCCAGAAATATGGCAAGTATCCAACTTCGACTTCACACAGATCGCGAGGCTTGGATAGGGGTTTTTCTAAAAGGGTTTGTTTGATTTTGATGAAGTTCAAACAACTGGAAATATCTCAGTAGTAATGTAGTTTCTTGAAAAGAATGTTTGAGATATTGGGTTGACTGTCTCAGTATTTGAAGAAAAGCAAAGAGAATAATTTCTTGAAAGTTTGGCTTTTCTGAGATTGTAAGGAATGAGACTTCAATGCAACAGCAATTCGACTTGATAATCGTTCTCTATGTTTGGTTTGTTGTTGAAGTCCTATTTATAGACATTCTTGGAAAAAGTGTCCGTTTGACACATGCAAGGGCGCGTGTCTCTCACTTTCGCGAGTGAACAACTTTTGTCCTTTTTCCAAAAAATCTGCTGCACAAAAGTTGGTGCTGCAGTCTTTGAATAGTTGACAGTCTAATAGGGTGGCTTCTCCGTACGTCTGAAAGTGCTTATCACATTTAATGCTCTTATCAGCATTTAATGCATTTGAATTAAATGCCCGTTGGTATTTAATGCTTTGAGAGTATTTGCATTAAAACTCCTTCTGGACTTAGAAATAAATTCAGGTGAAATTACTTCTGTCCTATAAGGTAACGCTTGATATAGCTGGTCAATTTGGACGCTTGGAGACTTTATCTTCATTCAGAGATCAGGCGCTTGAGTCTTCGAACTTTATCACTGATAAACTCACTCAGAAATTATCAGACGCTTAGCCTAAGACTACTTAGCCTAACACTCTAGAACAAATATAAAACAAAGCCTATTACAAATCTAACACTTCAAAGTTGAAAAAAAAACTTACATAATTTTGGGGTCTAACAAAGGTCCTAATTGTCATCATCAAAACATCTAACATGAAATTCCTAACAATTTCCCCCGTTTTTATGATGGCACTACTTACTCTTTTATAGTTCAAGAGTTAGACAGCCAAAATAAAAGTTAGCTTTGATTAGATAATGTTAGTTAAAGTTAGTTACGCTTCAACAAGATGTTTCAGCTGAAAAATGCATTTTATATATATCGAGGGTTACAAGCATTTTTACAACTTAAAAAAAAGATAAAATGAGAGACAAGAATATAGATAATGCAAATCAAAAAGCTCTAATGACTTGATCTAACTTTGTATCGCTTGGGCATTTCAGCTCGGATAGCTTCAGTCAGATTGTCTTCCAAGGTCATCATCGCTTCATGATCTTTGTTGATTATGAGCTTGTTTTCTTCTTGTTGTCTCTTCTTGAAGGCGGTAAAGTGTTTGTCTCAATCCGTTGGATCGATACCAATATACCTTAGACAAATTCTGAAAGTTCGGACAAATTCAGACATCTGCCTCTCTTCAGCTAAAATTTTAGGATCTGAAGGTTCTGGAATGGATGTTCTTTGAAGAGGGATGTCGAACTGTTCTAACATTGCTCTTGTAGGTATTGGTAGATTTGGATATAGTGCTCTTGGAGGTTCCCTTGGTGTTCTACTAGGCGCTCCAGAGTCACTTACTTGTAAAGTGGTTATCCAGGATGGGAGACTTAGTGCTGAAGGAGAGGTTAGAACTTGACGCTTGAGAGGTGTGGGTTCTTGAGCTCTTGAACTCGACATTTTCCTCTTTTCTCCTTTCTTCTTCTCTTCCCTCTTATTGCCATCATCAGACTTCAGAAAGAGATCTGTGAGTAAACTGACCTGATGAGCAATCTGAGACATAGAATCTGTGATGTCGTCCAGACGCTTGTCGAAACGTTCCTGCAGGGCGAGGAGCTTGGTGCTGGTAGCATCATTCAGAGAAGTCTCAGGGGTTTTGAGGCGCTTTTCAAGCTCTTCTTTCATGGCAAGTTGGGTTGCTTGAGTGGCATCATGCATTTCTTAAAAATCTTGTTTGCACTCACCAACAGCCGCTTGAGCTGAACTACGCATATGAGCAATCTAAGCGCTCATAACGTGAGTCTCAATCTTTGCCAAATCATCCTTAATCCAGTGAAGGGATTTTTCATTCTGAGCAGCATGGGCACTGATATTCTCCGAAATGGATTTGAGCAAAGGACTGAAGGATTGACTCTCAGCTGATTGAACCGCTTGAGGAGCCGGTCGCTTGAACCTTGATGAGTGTTTGAGAGAGTCAATAGGAACTTGATATGCAGGATCAAAGACAGTACCTCGTATGTCAAGAGAAGGATCCTCAGCAATATCATCGGCCACGGGTTCAGGAGCGTCAGGAATATCCTCTGGTGGAGACGCTTGAACGGGTTCTTCAGCAGACGCTGGAATACTGGTGACTTCAGAAGTGAATGCTTCAACTGACTTAGCAGGCGCTTCCTCAAGCGTTGACTCAGGTTGACAAAAGTCATTGAATTGGAAGTTCCAATTTGCTAAACCGGCATACGAAGTGGACACAGCTTCCAAAAGTTCATCAAGTCTGGTTCTAGTCACACAAGTTCCGGAAATGAATGTGTGAAGGGGACTATCAATGGCCCTGGTGTACATTGGACCAATGATATCTAGCACATGATTCGGAAAAACCTTGGACGACGCTTGACAGATGGAGAAGATTGAATCTGGGCAGTAATCTCGGGAAAATCCAATCAAGCAGTCAGAAGGAAGAGACTGGAGACGCTAATCCTCAGGCACATAAGCAGCGTAGTACTCTTCTAAGTATGGATAGAGCGCTTGAGCTAGTCCCTGATTTCTTTCAAGCAGTGAGAGGACAAACTCATAATGATTGAGTGCCTCTGTGCGGAGAGAAGGGAGCAAAGGATATCCTCGAAAAGAGTTGATTACGGAGCCGTTCCATTGTCGGAGATTTGCAGTGAAGATTTTGTCGAACAGAGATAGTGGAGTCATAATCTTCACCATCATATTGAAGTTATCCTCGCAGTGGCTCGGAGCAAAATTCAAGCACAATACAATAGAGGTACCACTGGAATATGTTTGAGCGTTGAAGAGTAGAGGAGTATTGGATAGTCGGTGAAGCTCTTGGCGCAGACACTGCTCAATTTGATGTCTAACGAGTGGGAGCTTCAGAACAGGTCCAACTCTCTGTTGACGCTTCTTCAGGCAATACTTGGCAAACTGACGCTTCTTGTCATGCATGCCTATGCCAAATAAATGGGGAGCTTGGACTAACTCTGAGAATGTGTATTTGTGTCCCACATACGCTTCAACCCAGTTGACTTCATTGATGCAATAATCTGTTCCAACATTGACCATAGCGCGAATGCCTTCATGATGAATATCTCTGATAGATTCAAAGCGATATCTATCAGTCTGATAGTTGGCATTCCAGACGCTGTCAAAGTATGCATCGGCTTCAGTCTGAATTAAATCTGTCAATGATTCTAGACGCTCACCGGCATGAACTGCTTTATTCTTCCACAGGCGAAGTGGGTTAACTGAAGATTGATTTTCAATACTATTAGCAGTCTGAGGAAAGTGTGTGTAGCCTTCTCTGTTCAATACTGCTTTGGATGGATTGAGAAAGTTAGGACGAAGAGGCTCATACACCCGAATGTTGTAATCTCTTAAGGCGAAGCCTGTACTCCTGCTGTGGCCATAATCAAGATAATATGCCAAATCCTCATCACATCTAGGAGTCCTTCCTCCTTGTCTGTCTTGTTGAAGGATAAGAGAAGACGGTATTTGACCAGGGGTTTTTCCAAGTTCAATGGCTCTATAAAACTTTCGCTCAATTTCTGTCAACGCCGTGTTAAACACGATATCCCTGATTTTATTATCATCGTCAATCAACAGGGCAATTTCATTCTCAACAGCAATGTATCTTTCTTCATTGTATGATCAAATCAGTGCTGGAGGCATGTAGTTGATCGAATGATCAATCGTCTTCAGCGGGTCCTGTTGGAAGAAGTGCCTAGGCGCTAAAACGTCTTCAGCAACGCTCTGACCTTCTGAGCGTGTCTCTGTTATTGCCTGAATAGGGATTGATGTTTGAACCTCTTTAGTAGCAGGTTCCTCAGCTTCAAGTGCAGCAACTTCTGCGGCAACATCTTTAGCGATAGCCACAACTTCTGTCATCTCAACGTCTAGGAGGACATCTGTTGATGCTTCAGCGGTGGCTGGAACTATAGCCTGAGAACTAGTCTCAACAGCAATACTCTAAGCGCTTGGCTTAGCAGCAACTTGAGCGCTTGGCTTAACAGTCTCAGGCTCTTCAGGAACAGGAGCAGCCCGACGCTTGCTTGTTCTGGAGCGCTTGAATAGTTTCTTCACGTTGACCCCTTCAACGAGCTTAAGCGCTTGAGCAGGAGGAGCAGTAGCTGGTTCATCAAATTCGATTTGTTTGATGATTCCTTCCAGCTTCATCCGCTTTAGAGGTAACTTGTCCTGTGCATCCTCATCAGTTTCTTCGTCATCTTTTTGAGGAGCAAGAACAGCTTGTACCTTGGGCTTTCTAGGAGCCCTCTTCTTGGTAACAGTCGGATGCTTCACGGCTTCTTCTGGCACTGGACGCTCCGCTTCCTCATCGGACGCTTGACGTACTTCCAGACGCTCAGATAGTGGTTTAGTTGCACCACCAATTTTGGGAGGATTAAAAAGATTATTCAGAATCCTTTGTCCCAGTAACTTGGTCTTATTCAAAGGGAGACCAGACGAGTATACACACTTTGATTTGTACAGCAGGTCACTTAGAACAAGCCCATAAGGTTTATTCGAGGCGCTTAGACAGTCCCGAAACCTTCCAAAAATGTACTCACTCCAGTTGATCTTGATGTTGAGGAGTATAGCAGTCATCATCTGAAATTGTACTGGGTTCACCTTATCAAAGGTTCTCACTCGGCATTCTATGATCTTGCTGCAGAAATCAGCCAACAATCGGTATTTGGATACCAGTTCTTTCTTTTCAAAATACTGAGTGTAGGGTACATCGTCGTACGCACTCAAGGTTGTCCATGCTTCCTTGATTTGTTTTAAAGTAACACAATCCAATGCCTCTCCCTCATTCGGAAGATTGAAGTTCTTGGCAATGGAGGCAGCAGATAGAATAAATTCCTTGGGAGACTCTTTCTTGGATAAGGGAATTAGACAAGAGATAGACTTCTTGTCCTCTGAAAGTTTAGCAGTTTTCCAGAAGGTGTCGACTTCAATCAGAAACAGAAAGGAGTATTGGGTCAAGAACGGTTTAAGCCCAGCTTTGACGACCATGTCCATCATGTCTGTTAGATTGATCTGAGGTTGTTCATAGAGGAATTTCCAGTCGACAACAAGGCCTTCAGTAACCTTTATGGTAAGTTCGGCAGAAGTAGACGAAGATTTCTTTGGTGCCATTTTTAGTGAAAGAGATGAACTGAGATTTTCTTTTGCTTTGAGAGAGAGAGAATAAATTTTGCAGATATGTTTGAGTAAAAGTGAATTGTCTTTCTACAGAAATTGTATTTTAAATGACACAGTAAAGAATTTTTGAAACTTGTGTTCTCTAGTCTCTTTAGGATTTAGACACGTGTAATGACTTTTGAATCTCAGCCATAAATTCATTAACTGCGGACGCGAGTTTTGTGTAATAGAGAGAAGTTACATTTGGTAATTCTCATATAAAGATTTGACATCCGAGTTAAAATTTTAAAAACGTTTGGCATTTTCAGAGTGTAACGTACGCGCCTGTTTGTACACTGACACGTACACAAACACGTACTATCTCTGAACCGTCATTTTGAAAAAGAAACTTTTGATTACCCGCCAGTTTGATGTGATAGAAGCGTGCGAGTAGAGTACAAAATAGACTTTTGAGTCTACCCACTACTTCGAAAGAAGATTGTAAACTTTATGCATGGCTTGTAAAGAAAATATTTTTATATTAAGAGTTGATTGGAATTGATTATGAGATCTCATCATCGTCGTCAGTATCTTCATCAATAGTAATCTTAGACGCTTGATGACATAGATCTTCAACTCCTACATCATTTATATTAACCTTACTCGGTTCTTGGTTAGCATCATCAAAAACAACATGAATAGATTCCTCAACCTTCGATTTGATCTTATTGAGGATGCGGAAACTCTTTCCATTCTTGGCGTAGCCTAGAAAGATTCCCTCATCCGCTTTAGGATCAAAAGTCTTTAGGCTTTGGGATCCATTATTATGAATAAAGCACTTAGAACCAAAGACGTGAAAATATGAAACATTTGGCTTACGTCCCTTCCACAATTCATATGGAGTTTTCCCATGCTGTTTGTTGATCATGCAACGGTTTTGAGTGTAACAGGCAGTGTTAATTGCTTCAGCCCAAAACCTAGGAGCGAGCTTGGATTCTGCTAACATAGTCCTAGCGGCTTCCGTAAGCGTTCGGTTCCGGCACTCAGCAACACCATTTTGTTGAGGAGTTCTGGGAGCTGAATACTCATGATGTATTCCATTTTCTGCACAAAAATTCTCAACAATCTTGTTAGTAAACTCAGTACCGTGATCGCTTCTTATTCTTGCAACCTTAAGATTTTTCAATATTTGAAGTTGCCGAATAAGCGTTGTTAACTTGTCACATGTCCCATCTTTGGATGAAAGAAATTCCACCCAAGTAAATCGAGAGATATCATCTACTATCACCAAAGTATACTTTTTACTGTTTACACTGATCGTTTGAACAGGTCCAAACAGATCCATGTGAAGTAGTTCAAGTATTCTAGAGGTAGATAGATGTGGTTTTCTCTTGAAAGATGAATTAACTTGTTTTCCCTTTTGACAAGCGTCACAAAGGCGATCCTTATGAAATGGTCCATTTGGTAATCCCTCGACAAGATTTTGACTTATAAGCTGAGAGATCGTTTTGAAGTTGAGGTGATTCATTTTTCTATGCCATAACCAACCCATTTTAGATTCATTTTTAGCAACAAAACATGTTGGGTTGTTATCAAGTGTTGAACCCCAATCTACCAAATATACGTTGTTAGTTCTTTTTCCTTTCAATTTAGTAGACTTAGTCTTAGCGTCATTTATATAGCAACAGTCACTTGAGAATATGACTTCGAAGCCTTTATCACAAAATTGACTTATGCTTAATAAGTTGTGCTTCAGACCCTCAACATAATAAACATCACTTATCATGATGTTCCCCCTATGCACAGTACCTATACCTTTGGTTTTACCTTTGGAGTTGTCACCAAATACAACCTGAGGACCATTGGCAGCTTGATAGTTGATCAGAAGATCTTTGGAACCAGTCATGTGCCTTGACGATCCACTATCGAAGTACCATACAGATGTATCGGCTCTAGCTCTAGGTACCTGCAATCAAAAGGGAAGTTCTATTTCTGTTCAGGTACCCATTGTTGCTTGGGTCCTTTAACATTAGTAAATTTGTTAGTTTGAATTAGAACTTTAGGAACCCATATTTGCCTAGTCTTCATTGTAGGAATACTGGCCTTTTTGGGTTTCACAACGTGTTGTGTGTGCTTTTTGGGTGTATAATAATATCCTCGATTATAATGATAGTCATAATCATAGTCATAATCATAATCATCATAGTATCGATAATATGATCTTGACTATCTTGGATATTGACGCTGGTATTTCCTCGGCGCTGGCTTGGGTTGCACTTTTGGTGTGGACGCTTAGCGCTTGATTCACAGTGGTCAGTCTTATCTTTAGCCTTTTTAGCGTTTGGATAAACCCGTCTTTGTGAATCATTTGCCTTAGCCTTACCCTTGCCTGAGTTAGCTTTGACTTTCTCATTTCGCCTCTTACCATTGTCACTGTGTTCATTTTGAGTTTGACCTTGTGAACCTTTTTCAACAAAGATAACACCCTTTCCTTTGTTGTTTGCCGTAACATTAGATTGATTGGATTGTTTACCGAGTTTATCGCATCCTAAACCGGTCTTCTCACCAAATATTCTAGTTACTTTAGTCACATTATCCAACTTTCAAGAAGCTTTTGATAATGATGAGATGAGCTGCTCTGATTTAGCAAGTTTAGCGATCAGATCAGCTTCTCTCTTGACTATTATATCAAGATCGCTTTTTAATTGAATGATTTCACTCTCAAGCGATTGGTTCTTCTCAATGCACTGTTGCTGAACTCGCAACTCTGCTTTGAGCGTCACTTTATCTCTTGTGAGTGATGAGATAATAGCGAGATCATTTTGATATATTTTGGTGGCTTCTTGACATTCATTGTAGTATTCTTTGACTTTGTCAAGTAATTCATCATAAGAAAGAGGAATAGACAATTCCTTGATTACCTCAGGAGACTCTTCATCATCTCTAGCCATGAGACATATGAGCGCTGAGTCATCTAATGGCTCATCATCGTCGCTACTTTCTTCTGATGATTCTAAATCTTCAGGTGCGGATGCTGGTTCTGATTCCGCTAGCAAACCTTGTTAACGAAGGTTGCTCCCGAATTGGTTTCTATCCAAGTACTCCTGCCTTGAGGGCTTGGATACGTTTGGATAAGGGCAGTTTACCTGGTAGTGCCCTGTTTTTCTGCAATTGTAACAAAGATTAGTTTTCATTTTTTGTTCATTTGTTAACCTTGCAATGTGTGGTTTTGAGACCACTGGAGCTGGGAGATTTTGAGTAGACGCTTGGTACTGAACAGGCGCTTGGGGTGAAGGAACAGAATACTGAGGCGCATGAAGCTGTTGTTGCATTGGAGAAGGTGCTTGATATGAACTTTGCCCTTGATTATTAAAACCTTTTCCTTTCTTTTCATATCTCAAGAACTTTCTAAACCTATTCAGCAGAGCAAATTCCTCTTCTTCATTGATATCTAAATTCTTTCCTTTATTCCCCGATTTGCCTTTGATTGATGCTATAAGTGCTCCAGATTCAATCACCGGACTACTCACAACATCACTAGCAGAATTCAACTCGAACTCAAATGCCTTAAGCTCTAAAAAGGTGTCTTCTGGAGTTAGGAGATCCAGCATATTTGATTCTCTCATAGTGGTTGTCTTCATTAAGAATTTACTTGGTAAACTTCTAAAGATCTTAACCACCATTTCTCGATTCTGCAAATCCATTCCCAATGAAGTAAGTTCTGTAACTAGATCTGTAAATCTTATATCTAATTGCTCTAAAGTTTCATTGGGTAGCATCTTAAATCCGTTAAACTTTTCCTTGGCAATGGAAAGTTTGTTTTCTTTGATCTGAGCTGAACCACCACAAATTGTAGCTAACTTATCCCATATTTCTTTAGTGGTTTTGCAAGACTTGATCTTGTTGAATAAATTGTCATTATCACCAATAGCCGTATATAGAGCGTTACGACCAACATTGTCCAAATTAGCTCTTCGACGCTCATCTGGAGACCATTCTTGTTTTGGTTTCTCAATGTAACCATCGGGAGTTTCTTCCGTGGCTCCAGGCGCTCTTGTGATAACTTTATATATTTTGATTGGCCCATCTGAAATAATATCACACATGTCATCATCACCTGAACAGAGATATGTAAATGCTTTGACTTTCCATGTGTCAAAATTTGACTCAGTCAGTTTGGGAACTTTAGCAAATGCCATATCGAAAATTTTAAAAGCAACTAGATTTTGAAAAAGGATCTAAACAAGCAGTTATGCTTGGATCCATGTGAAGTAGTTCAAGTATTCTAGAGGTGGATAGACAAGGTTTTCTCTTGAAAGATGATTAAACTTGTTTTCCCATTTGACAAGCGTCACAAAGGCGATCCTTATTAAATGGTCTTTTAGGTAATCCCTCTACAAGATTTAGATTTATAAGCTGAGAGATTATCTTAAATTTGAGGTGATTCATTTTTCTATGCCATAACCAACCCGTTTTAGATTCACTTTTAGCTACAAAGCATGTAGGGTTGTTATCTATGTTGAACCCCAATTTACCAAATACACATTGTTTGTTCTTTTACCTTTCAATTTAGTAGATTTAGTCTTAGCGTCAATTATATAGCAATCGTCAATTGAAAATTTAACTTCAAAGCCTTTATTAAAAAATTAACTCATGCTTAATAAATTATGCTTAAGACCCTCAACATAATAAACATCACTAATCATGATGTTCCCCCTATGCACAGTACCTATACCTTTAATTTTACGTGTGGAGTTATCACCAAATACAACCTAAGGACCATTGGCAGCTTGATAGTTGATCAAAAGATCCTTAGAGTCTGTCATGTGCCTTGACGACCCACTATAAATGTACCAAACAGATGTATTGGCTCTAGCTCTAGGTACCCGCAATCAAAGGGGCAGTTTTAATTTTTTTTAGGTACCCATGTTAACTTGGGTCCTTTTACATTCATAGCGTTAGTCTAAATTAAAACTTTCGGAGCCCATATTTTCCTGGTCTTCATTACGGGAAGACTGGCCTTCTTAGGTTTTGGATTGTGTTGTGTGTGCTTCTTAGGTGTATAGTAATATCCTTGATTATAATAGTAATCATAATCATAATCATCATAGTATCGATAATATGATCTTGACCTTTGTGGATATTGACGCTGGTATTTCCTTGGCACTGGCTTAAGGTGCACTTTTGGTGCTTGATGCTTAGTGTTTGATTCACTGGTAGAAGGGTTATCCTTAGCCTTTTGGGCGATTGGATGCACCTTCTTTTGTGAGTCATTCACTTTCACTTCTCCTTTGCTTGAGTCGGTATTGACTTTCTCATTTGGCCTTGTACCATTGTCTCTTGGTTCAATAGGTGTTTGACTTTTTGAACCTTTCTTACCAAAGAATACACCCTTTTCTTTATTGTTCGCCTTAACATTAGATTTATTTGGTTGTTTACTGAATTTCTTACATCCTAAAATGGTCTTTTTACTAAATAATCTTGTTACCTCAATCACATTATCTAGCTTTCTTGGCGCTTTAGACAATGATTAGACGATGCTCTGATTTAGCAAGTCTAGCAATCAGCTCAGCTTCTCTCCTGACTATTATATCGAGATCACTTTTCAAATTAGTTATCTCACTCTCAAGTGATTTGCTCTTCTCAATGCATTGTTGCTGAACTTGCAACTCTTCCTTGAGCTTTACATTATCACTCTTGAGCGATGAAATCATATCAAAGTGATTTTAGTATAATTTGGCGCCATCTTGACAATCTTTATAATATTCTTTGGCTTTGTCAAGTCATTTTTCATAAGAGAGAGGGTAAGAAACTTCAGTGTTTACCTCAGGGGGCACTTCTTCATCTCTGGCCACAAGATAAATAAGCGCTGAGTCATCCACTGGCTCATCATCATCACTACTTTCCTCTGAAGACTCCAAATCTCCAGGTACAGACGCTTGTTCTGGCTCCGCTAGCAAACCTTATTTGCGAAGGTTGCTTCTGAATTGGTTTCTATCCAAGTAATCTTGCCTTGAGGGCTTAGATACGTTTGGATAAAGGCAATTTACATGGTAGTGCCCTGGTTTCCTGCAATTATAACATATATTAGTTTTCATCTTTTGTTCATTGGTTAACATGGCAGTTTGAGGTTTTGAGACCACGGGCGCTGACAGATTCTGTTGATTAGACGCTTGGTACTGAATCGGTGCTGGGGGAGAAGGTGTAGAATATTGAGGCACTTGATATTATTCTTGTACTAGAGCAGACGCTTGATATGAACTCTGTCCTTGATGCTTAGTACTATTTTCTTTTTTTTCATATCTTAGGAACTTTCTGAATCAATTTAGTAGCGCTAGTTCCTCATCCTCACTGATATCCGAAACCTTTCCCTTGTTACCCAATTTACCCTTGATTGATGCTATAAGCGCTCCAGAGTCTATCACTGGACTGCTCACTACATCACTTGCTTAATTCAGCTCGAACTCCAACGCTTTGAGCTCAGAAAAGGCATCTTCTGGAGTTAGAATATCCGACATGTTTGATTCTCTCATTGCTGTTGTTTTGATCAAAAATCTACTGGGAAGACTTCTAAAAATCTTAACCACCATTTTCCGATTCTGTAAATCCATACCCAAAGATGTTAACTCCATAACAAGAGTAGTAAATCTTATATCCAATTGCTCTAGCGTCTCATTGGGCAACATCTTAAAACCGTTAAACCTTTCCTTGGAAATGGAAAGCTTATTTTCTTTGATCTGTGCTAAACCACCACAAATTGTAGCCAACTTATCCAATGTCTCCTTAGTCGTAGTACATGATTTGACCTTGTTGAATAAGTTGTCATTGCCACCAATGGCTGTATACAGAGCGTTACGGCCAACACAGTCTAGATTTGCTCTCAAGCGCTCATATGTAGACTATTCTTGCTTTAGCTTTTCCACATAGCCATCCGGAGCCGTTTATGTGGCTCCAGGCGCTCTAGTGATGACTTTGTAAATCTGAATAGGTCCATCTGAAATGATATCACACATTTCATCGTCACAGGAACAAAGATATGTAAAGGCTTTGACCTTCCAAAAGTCATAGTTTGACTTGGTCAATTTAGAAACTTTAGAGAATGCCATAATAATTTTTAAAGCAACTTTTTAAAATAGGATCTAAACAAGCTTTTAGACTTGCAAATTCTAAAACTTCAACTTTAACCGCTTTGATACCACTTGTTGGTCCCAAGTGGCATACGAAAGGGTCTAGAAGGGGGGGGGTGAATAGACCGTGAAGTTTTTTTTGACTTCAAAAAGTTTCGTATTAAAATTGGTTTGGACGCTTGAAATTGTAGGCGCTTGGCTTAGCGTCTACTTGAAGACTGTGTTGATAATTTAACTTAGACTCAATATTTGATTACTATAACCAAGTAGGTTTAAGTGTTCAATTCTTTAATCAGGGTTAGCACAACGAAATGATTTTAAAGTCTTCTTCTTTGAAAGTTTTAGCGTCATGACACGCTAAAAGCTAACGTGCTTGGTAGCAAGTGCACTAGTCGTGTGTAGTACTAAAAGTGGACAAAAAGAAGTCCGGGTTGTCGAACCACGGAGACTTGAATTTTAGTTTAAGATTCGTAATGAAATAAATAATTAAAGCAAGAGTAAATTCAAATAAAAGTGCAAAGAACAAGAACAAAGACGAGCAAATGATTGAAATCCAAATATGAAAAACGACTAAGGCGCATGCGAGGCTCAATTTGATCCGTATCCTAATAAAGAATCTAATTGAATCATTAGATCTATGTTGCTATCGTGAAAGCTCCTAAAGTAAAGACTAACCGATATCTCGTGATAGACTCCTATACTTAAATGATAGTTTCCTAAGTATGTCTGCCCGGAAATCCAACCATTAAGCATGCATTAACAAGCTAGATCTTACTCGATACAAATCGAATGACTTCACCCGGGAATCTTTACCTATGTCTAGGGAAATTCCTATTTGGTCGGTGATGTTGTGAATTTCTTGCACCCTAGATCAATTTTCTCTCGAAACATTCACCTAGGCAATTTATCGAACACATGGTGATCAAGCACATGTACATTGAACAAATACAAATTCACAACACATAGCAACACATGAATTGATTCAAACAAACAAATATTACATAGATACTTCACAAATAGGCCTTCACATGGCCTTAGTCTTATAGATCTAGTTCATAATCAATGGTACAAGAAAATCTAAAGCAAACATGTATATATTCATAGACAAATATATAATGAAAGCAATGGAAAACTCCCTAAGACACTTGGTTGATGATGAAATCAAGTTAGAAGCTTCAATTCCTTGCCCTTCCTCCTTCTTGTCCTCCAAAATATGATGTATATGGCTAGTTTTAGCCCCAAAAGGGCCTAAAATCCGATCCCCATCTCCAATGCTGAAATTTAGCCTTTATACCTTAGAAAATGCGTACATGAGTGCCCAGGAGTGGACATGACGGCGCCTAGGCGTCGCCGGCAGTGCTGAAATTCAATGCATTTTGTCCAGCGCAGCAATTGTATTTCCTTCATAACTCTCTCCACAGAACTCTGATTTGGATGATTCAAATTCTCATGTGAAGCTAAGACATAGATCAACAATGGTGTAGAAGGAAACTTTCTCCAAGTGATGCAGAAACGGCGCCCAGGCATGGGTATGATGGCGCTTAGGCGCGGGAGTGCGAAGCAAATCTTCGGAACTGGATGTCATCGGCCCCTGGGCGTGGTCTGAGAGGCGATTAGGCGTGGGGGTGCGAAGCAACTTGGCCTAAACTTGTTTTATACGTCGTTTTTCCGCCCGTTCTTCGATTGTATCCATTTAAGGCCTGAAATCACTTAATGCACTGATTAAACGCACATGTGGCAATAATCAAGTGATAAATGAACCTAAAACATAAACGCAAAGGGGTTTAAAAATACATAAAAATGCCTCTTATCACGTCACAAAGTTTTTCTTAGTTGCTTAGTGTTTTGAATGTGTTAACTTAACCAATATATGCAATGATATGATAGTAATGAATTTAACGGTAAAGTAAAGAACACAATATTTGTAAGGTTCTTGGGTAGTGTAATCCCAACTACGTCCTTTTTCTCCTCGAACACTTGGAGGCAATCCGCTAAAATGATTCTCAAAGAATCACACAGAAACTTCTACAAATTTGGGAGAGATGGATGTTGATGACTTGAGCTCCTTGATCACACAGATTTCTGCTACAAGACACTTCTATCCGTTTGCTTCTTTCACCCAGAAATAATGTAAGTATCCAACTTTGACTTCACAGAGATCGCAAGGCTTGGATGCGATTTTGAGTTTGTTTAATTTTTGGAAAAGTTCAAACAACTTGAAATATCTCAGTAATAGTGTAGGTTTCTTCGAAAAGAATGTTTGAGATATTGGTTGACTTTCTTAGGGATTGGAGAAAAGCGGCTTTTCTGAGGTTTTAGGTTTGAGACTTCAATTCAAAAGAGTTTTGACTTGTAAACTTGTACCGTGTTAATCGTATATTTTGGCTTGTTGCTGAAGCCCTATTTATAGCCATTTTTGAAAAAAGTGTCCGTTTGACACATGCACAGGCGCTTGTCTCTCACTTCCGCGAGAGAAAACTTATGTCCTTTTTCCTGAAAATTTGTTGCACAAAAGTTGTTGCTACAGTCTTTGTAAAGTTGACAGTCCAATAGGGTGGCTTCTCCGTACATCCTGAAGAGCTTATCACATTTAATGCTCTTATCAGCATTTAGTGCATTTGAATTAAATGCCCGTTCGCAATTAATGAACTGAGAATATTTGCATTAAACTCCTTCTGGACTTAGAAATAAATTCAAGTGAATCCTTGTCTTTAATAGACGCTCATTCACTACTGAATAATTCCTGGTCTCTAATCAATGCTTGCACGCTTGGAAACTTCATCTCTATTCAGACTCAGACGCTTAAGTCTTCAGACCTATTCGAACTGATACACTCACTCAGAATAATATCAGACGCCCAGTTCAAAAACTACTTAGCCTAACAGTCTAGAATAAAAACAAATAAAGCCTTATACAATTCTAACACTCAAAGCCTATACATAATTTCTAATAAAATCAAACTCACATATTTTGGGGTCTAGCATAAATCCTAATTGTCATCATCAAAACATCTAACAAGAAATTTCATAACAGATGACAAGAATAAGATTTTATATTAGACCCCAAAAGAATGTAAGTTTATGCTTTCATAGAACATTTGTATAAGTATTTGAAAGTTTAATATTTTGTTAGGCTTGTAGATATTTTATCTTTGTAGATTTAGACTAAGTATTGGATACCGAGTCGCTGATAGAATTCTAGGTGAGTCCATCAGAGATGAAGTTGAAGATCAGCATCTGAAGTCAAGTGAAGATGAAGATTTGTTCTAAGCGTCTGTCAAATGCTAAAAGACTGTTTCAGGATTATTGAATCATGCACTCAAGTTACTTAAGCGATCAAGGATCAGATTCACTTGAAATAAATTCTCAAGTCATGGAGGACTTAAATGAAATCATTGACGAATATTTATTTCCAACGGGAATTAAATTCAAATGCATTAAATTCCTAATAAGGGCATTAAATGTGATAAGCTATTTGACACGCTAAAAGCGAACGTGCTATGATAGCAAGTGCACTAGTCGTGTGTAGTAATAAGTGGACTAAAAGTCCGGATTGTCGAACCACGGAGACTTGAATTTTAGTTTATGATTTTAACGAAAAAAAGAACAAATATAATTAAAGTAAATTATAGGTAAAATGCATACAATAAGAACAAGATTACACAATTGATTTTACACAAAGTATAAAGGGAGACTAAGGCACATGCTAGGTTCAAATTGATCAATTATACTTATAAAGATTCTAGTTGAAGGATTACGCTTATATTGTTATGGTGAGAACTCCGAGGGTTACATGTTTATTTCCATGAGTATGTATATGTTTGTATTAGATTTTCTTAAGGCTTTGATGAGAGGCTAATATTGTAGAACTAAGGCACATGCTACAACCGAATCTACTCGTCAATATATATGAGCTACTCTTCGAATTATTAGACTCCTATTGCTTTGGTGGAAACTCCTAAATTAACTATTACCCGATGTCTCGGCACATAATAATCCTATGATTAATTGACGGTTCTCTAAATATGTCTATCCGAGAATCTAATCAAAAATCACGCATTAACGTTCTAGAGCTTCCCCGAACGAATCCGGCTAACAACACCCGGGAATCTTTACCTATTTCTAGGGCAATCCCTCATTTGTTTCGGATGATGTGTTAATTCTCTTGCACCCTAATCTATTTTCTCTCGAACAACTAGATTAGGCAAGATAGCAAGCATATGGTGATCAAACACATGATTGGAATAAAAGCATAGAATTAACACACAAAGCAATAGGAGAATTAATACAAAGAGCAACTTCACATATATTGATTCATAAATTTGGTCTTCACATGGCCTTAGTTCTACAATATTAGCCTCTCATCAAAGCCTTAAGAAAATCTAATACAAACATATACATACTCATGGAAATAAACATGTAAATGCAAATAATTAAAACTCCCTCAATTGATTGATGATGGATCTTTGCTCTTGATCTTCAATCCTTAGCTCCTCTCTCTTTGTTCCCCTCCAAAAGTGATGAAGAAATGGTGATGAATGATGATGAGTGAAAAGTGATGGCCAAAATGCCTCTCTCTCTCTCCTCCTCTAAGATGTCTCGGTCAATTGCTCCCTAAAATCCTTAAGAAGACCACCACAAATCAGCTCCTCATGTGTATGTCCCCCCTAGTGTCCCCTCCACTACTCTTAAAGTGAGTAGTATATAATTCCCTAAAGTAGATCTAGTAAGAAACATACTTATGACATCCCTCCCATACATGTGATGACCTCTTGGCTTTAAATGTTCCATTCCCCCATCAAATGATGATCTTTTGGCTGAAAGGAATCAAATCTCGGATGTGGCCACGCCTAGGCGCGGGAATTATGGCGCTCGGGCGCCCAAATCAGAATGTTGGGAGTATTTGCCTCTGTCTGGCGCAGTAATTGTATTTCCTTCATAACTCTCTCCACAAAACTCCGATTTGGATGATTCAAGTCCTCATTTGAAGCTAACACATAGTTCTACAACTTTGTAGAAGGAAACTTCATCCAATTCAGTCTCTAAAAATAAGAAAATATCGCTCGAACATGGAAACTGGTGCAGATACGGCGCCCAGGCGTGGACAGAACGGCGCCTAGGCGCGGAAAGCAGAATGTTGACGTTATTTGCATCTTTTCCGGCGCCTAGGCGTGGTAATACTGGCGCCTGGGCGTGGACAATAGAAGCAAATTGTCCTGAACTTGTTTTATACGTCGTTTTTCATCCCGTTCTTCGATTGTATCCATTTAAGACCTGAAATCACTTAATGCACGAATTAAACGCACATGTAGCAAGAATTAAGCGATAAATGAACCTAAAACATAAACGCAAAGGGGCTTAAAAACACGTAAAAATGCCTCTTATCACTATTACGACTTGTGGACAAGCCACCTCTTGACCAGACTGTCAGAATTCAGAGTTCAAAGTCTGCTCTTGTCCAATCAGAAACAAAAGAAATTAAGGAATGTCAAAAAAGAGACTTTTTAACGCGCTACGTGAGAGACATGCACCTCCATGTGTCCAACGGACAAATCCCAAGAAATCTCTATAAATAATACCCTCCAGCAAACCCTAATTACACATGACACGAAAAATCCTTACGTGTATTAAACAGCAAGTGGACTGGTCGTGTGTAGTAATAAAGTGGACTTTAAGTCCGAGTTATCGATCCCACAGAGACAAGATTATTTAAAGCTAGGAATTTAAAAGCAATTAAAATTGAATTAAAAGATTGTGATTAATTTACAATAAAAATGTAAAAACGAGACTTAGCAAATAGATTTAGATTCTTATGAGATAAAACAACTAAGGCACATGCTTCAACCAAATTTACTTGTTAATATAAATATGAACTATTCTTCGTATTATTAGACTACTATTGCTTTGGTGAAAATTCCTTAATTAATTACTACCCGATGTCTCGGCTGTAATAATCCTATGATAAATTAACAGTTCTCTAAATATGTCTATCCGAGAATTTAATCAATAATCATGCATTCAAGTTCTAGAATTTTCCCGAATAAATTCGGCTAACTGCACCCGGGAATCTCTACCTATCTCTAGGGGCAATTCCCTATTTTTTACGGATGATGTGATGATTTCTTTGAACCCTAACTTATATTCTTTCAAACTATTAAGTTAGGCAATATGACAAACATATGGTGATCAAACATATGCAAGTAATTACGCACAAAATCAAAACACAAAGCAATTGTAGAATTAATACGAAGAATAATATCATATATATATACTCATAACTTTGGCCTTCACATGGCCCTAGTTAAGGGAAAATTAGTTCATAATTGAAATTGGGAAAACAATAAAAACATAGAATTACTCATAGATAAAGATGAATATCAAACTAAGAAACTCCCTATTTTGGATTGATGATCGATTCTTGATTGGAAGCTTGAATCCCTCCTTTTCCTCTTCTTAGCTCTTCAAGTATGATGATAGGATGACTCAAAACCAAGAGAATTCTCCCCCAAACCCCTGAAGTTTCGTCCTCACACTCTCAAAGGATGATTTTTTGATGCTCTCAAGTGAGCTCCCCACTCCCCTTTAAATACCCAAAAATCCACCTACCAAGAATCTTAGCTACCATTCTCTTTCTTTCCTCCTACCAAGAATTTCTACCTACCAAGAATTTGCACCTACCATTCTCTTGTTTTCTACCTACCAAGAATTTCCACCAACCAAGAATTTGCACCTACCATTCTCTTGTTTTCCACCTAACAAGAACATGAGCTGCCACTTTCGTGTTTTCCAGCGCAGGGATAGTGTTTTATTCATAAACGTCTCCACAGATCTCCGAATTGGATGATTCAAGTACCCATGTAAAGATAAGACATAGATCTAAAACTTTGTAGAAGGACACTTCATCCAATTCTGTCTCTAAAAATATCAAAATGGCGTTCCAACGTGGAGGTTGTTTCTGATTTGGCGCCCAGGTGTGCAGAAATGGTACTAAAACATGATTTTGGCTAATCTCCAGCTTATTTCTTGCTTGTTTGGTCGTGGAGGTGTGAAACATCAAGCGTAAACTTGTTTTATACATCATTTTTCCACCCTTTCTTCAATTGTATCCACTTAAGGCCTGAAATCACTTAATGCACGAATTAAACGCACAAGTGACAAAATCAAGTGATAAATGAACCTAAAACATAAACGCAAAGGGGCTTAAAAACACGTAAAAATGACTCCTATCAACACACGTACATGCACAAGAAAAGGTCTAAACTTTGCTGAAAATATTTGAGAAAAAAAGCTTATAAACTCCATAGTCAAAAATCCTTTCAAGCTTTTCATAAACATTCCAAAGACAGTCAAAGATATCTCAAACATCTTCAAAGAAGAACCCTAAACTCCAATTAAGATATCCCAAGTTGTTTGAACTTTCTAAAATCAAACAAACCCATGACAAAACCCTCAACCTCTTTCATCTGTGTGCGAAAGTTGTTGATTCACAAGCAGCATTTCTAGGTGAGAAAAGCTTGTTGAAGAAGATCTTCATTGGAGCTGAAATCTATGTGATCAAGAAGCTCAAGATCATCTTCCCTTTCATCTATTTTGTAGAAGTCTCTGTGTGATCCTTCGATAATCAATTTAGTGGAATTTCTCCAAGTGCAAAGGAGAAGAAGGACATAGCTAGGATTACATCACCCAGTGAACCTTACAATATCTTATGTTATTTACTGCTTTATTGCTTCACTTTACTTTCTCATATTATATCTTTGAAAAGGCATTAAAACGGTTAAGTGACTATTTGGTTAAAGATGACACTAAGATTTAAATTCATTTCCATTGTGCTAACCCTGATTAAGCGATTGAAGCATTACCCTACTTTAATAATCATTGAAATCACTAAGTCCAAGTTATCTTTTCTTAAGCGCCTGACTTAGCTCTGAGCTTACTTATGTTCTTGTGATAATGAGATGTGCGATGTAATTACAGATGGCCCCATTCAAATAATGAAAGTTATAACTCGAGCCCCTAGAGTGACTGAAACGACTCTAGATGGTTACGTCGAGAAGCCAAAGTTGGAATGGACGCTAGAAGATCGAAAAAGAGCTAACTTGGATAATGTTGGACGAAGCGCTCTTTACTCAACGTTAAAAGTCAATGATGGATTGTTCAACAAAATCAAGCTATTTAAGACTTCAAAAGAAATATGGGATAAATTGGCTACTGTGTGTGAAGGATCATCACAGATAAGGGAGAACAAGCTCTCAATAGCCATGCAAAGATTTGAGCACTTTAAGATGCAGCCCAACGAGACGCTGGATCAATTGGATGCGAGGTTCACTTCACTTATTACAGAGTTAGCGTCACTAGAAAAAGAGTTGACCAACAAGAAAATGGTCAATAAGATATTTAGAAGTCTTCCAAGCAAGTAATTGATAAAGACTGTAGCCATGAGAGAATCACAAATGTTAAAGATTCTAACTTCAGAACATGTGTTTTCGGAGTTAAGGGCTTTTGAGTTTGAATTGGGTGAAGTCAGCGATTGAATCTGGAGCTTTAATCGCTACCACCAAAAGTAAGGAAAAAGCAGTCTGTTAGGTGAAAGCGACAGAATCAAACGAGGAAAAGGAAACGACTTTATTGGTCAAGAAATTTCTAAGATATGAAAAGAGAAATCCTATTGGATAGACCTCATTTCAAACCCCTCCCCCTGCACCAGCGCCTCAATATCAAACACCAGTGTATTCAAGCAAGTCACAAGTATATCTTCAACTCGATTTCTCAAGTCCAAAGTTTAGACACACTATTACAATTTAATCAATTCAGTCATTGACTGTCGAAGAGTGAAAACCCATGTGACAGAATCGATGCGAGCCATGTTTGAGTGCCACAATCTCCATCAGTGCACCTATGATATGAGTTGTTCACTACTTCCTAGTGATTGACGGGCACCTTTCTCTTCAAAACTCTCATCATACAAGTCTTCATGATTTCCAAAGCCCAATTGAGAATCATTGACTTGCAGACTATTTTAGTACACAAGTATGAAACTCCTCTAGTGCCTCAGAGAGTTAACTCTTGTATTCATGGACTTATAGATGATTACAGTATATAAATGGCAATATAATAGTAAACAACTAAATGTTTTTTTATTAAAAGAATAAGAAAAAATTACAATTTAATAAAGTCCTTTCATTCTATAATCCTATAGTGGAATTTGAGGGCATTAACCTAACAATCTCCCACTTGTACTCAATGCCAATCACTATGGCACCTAACACCCATCTTTTCAAGATGTCCATCCAGCACTACTGTGTCAAAGGATTGGTGAATGGGTCAGCGACATTGTCTGCTGAATTTACTCTCTGAACATCTATCTAGCTTCTTCCAACGGTTTCTCTTGTTATTGGATATCTCCTCTCTATATGCTTGGTGACCTTTGTTCCTTTGCTTATGCAATAGCCCCATTATTGCCACAATAAAGTGGCAATGACAGCTCTACACTAGGGACCACTTGAAGTTCTCCAAAAAACTTCCTAATCCAAACACCCTCTTTAGCAGCCTCAGACGCTGCTATGTATTCTGCCTCAGTGGTGGAATCAACGGTCAAGTTACCGCTCCACCATTGAGTGTGAATTCAAACCCTGAAGTGGATTTTTGATCATCTATATCAAATTGGAAATCTGAGTCAATATATCCATCCACTTTCAAATCTCCATGTCCATATGTTAGGACCATATCCTTAGTTCTTTTCAGATACTTGAGGATATTTTTGACAGCGGTCCAATGTTCTCTTCTCAGGTTAGCCTGAAAATGACTTACTACGCTCACTGCGTAGGCTATGTCGGGTCGTGTGCATAACATGGCGTACATCAGACTACCCACTATAGACGCATAGGGCACAATACTCATTTCTTTCCTATCTTCCTCACTTTGAGGAGACGTAGACTTTGAAAGGTGCACCCCATGTCTCATGGGCAAGAAACTTTTCTTAAAGTCTTCCATCTTAAATCTCTTTAGGACCTTCTCTAAGTAAAGGGCATGGGAAAGTCCTATCATTTTTTTTGTTCGATCTCTGTAGATACGAATTCCTAGAATAAAGGTCGCTTCTCCCAAGTTTTTCATGGAGAATGTATTTGAAAGCCATGTTTTGGCTGATGTGAGCATTCTTACATCATTTCCTATGAGTAGAATGTCATCCACATTTAAGACCAGGAAAGTGATTTTGCTCCCACTAACCTTCTTGTAAACCCATGGTTCATCTTCGTTCTTGACAAAGTCAAATCTTTTGACAGCTTCATCAAAATGAAGATTCCAACTCCCAGAGGCTTGCTTAAGTCAAAAAATAGATCTCCTAAGTTTCAACACCTTATGAGTACTGAACCCAGATGTGAAACCTTTCAGCTAATCCATATAGATATTCTCTTCTAGAAATCCATTCAGAAAAGTCATCTTCACATCCATCTGCTATATCTCATAATCTAAGTGTGCAGCTATTGTGAGCAGAATTTGAATAGACTTGATCATTGCCACAGTTGAAAAGGTCTCTTGATGATCAATTCCTTATTTTTGACTATAATCTTTAGTTACAAGCCTTGCCTTGTATGTGTTAACTTTTCCGTCTGGTTTATCTTCCTCTTGTAGATCCACTTGCACCCTATAGATCCAATGCCCTCGGGACGATCTACTAGAGTCCAGACCTGGTTGGAATGCATCGAGTCTATCTCTGCTTGGTTAGCTTCTTGCCACTTTGTAGAGTCGATGTCCATCATTGCTTGATCATATGTAGAAAGGTCGTCCCCATGAACTCCCACTACTTTAGTGTTGGACACCTGGTTCCTCTTGTAGCAGGTGCCCATAGTACCTATCAGGTTGATGTGGTACTCTACCAGATCTTCGCAATGTTGGTTGTGTTTCATTAGGTTCAGTATATGTATCTTGAACAGTTGTTTCCCTAGGTGTTTTATCTTGTTAATCAAGAACAATCTTTCTACCTGCACCATCTTCTTGAATTAATTCATCTTCAAGAAAGTACTCTTGTAGTGCAACAATGATCCTTTGATCATCTTGCATGTAGAATAGGTATCCCATAGAATCCTGTGAAAAACTAATAAAATGTCCTTTAATGGACCTAGCTTCCAATTTCTCTGCCTTTGTCTTTTTGATATAGGCAGGGCACCCCCAAACCCTAATGTACTTAAGGTTTGATTTCCTATTTCTCCATATCTCATATGGGGTCTTAGGAACGAATTTGGAAGGGAATCTATTCAAGATATGAACAACCGTAAGGAGTTCATATCCTCACAAAAAAATGTGTAATTTAGTGTTGTTGAGCATAAATCGAACCATGTCCAAAAGAGTACGATTTCTACACTCTGCTACCCCATTTAGTTGTGAAGTCCCTAGTGGTGTGAGTTGCAATATTACTCCATGTTCCTTTAGGAACTCATCAAACTCGTCACTCATATATTCACCTCTACGATTCGATCATAATGTTTTTATATGATGTACAGTTTGATTTTCCACTAAAGCCTTAAATTCTTTGAATTTTTCAAATGATTTAAACTTGTATTTCATTGAATACACAAGACCATACCTTAAATGGTCATCAGTGAAAGTAATGAAATAGTGAAAACCTCCACGAGCCATTTCTCCAAATGGCCCGCAAACGTCGGTGTGCACAAGTCCTAATACTTCAATGGCTGTTTCAAAAGTCCAGGTCAAGGGAGATCTAGCCATTTTGCCTTTGAGGCAAGATTCACAAGTTGGATAGGGATCCGATCCCAATGGGTCAACTAACCTATCTTTCTCCATCTTGTGTATCTTTTGCTCGCCAGCATGGCCTAATCTAAGATGCCACTTTAAGCTTAGGTTAGTTCCTTGCTTACCACGCTTCTTTGAGATAACATTTACAACACATTCATTTTGCATGTTTAAATAATAGAGGCCATTGACTAAAGTAGCAATGCCAACAATATTATCATTAAATAAAATGCTGAAAGTACTGTCAATGAAATTAAAAACATAATTATTCCTAACAAACATTGGAATTGAAATAATGTTCTTAAGCCCATTGGGCAAAACTAAGACATCCTCTAAATTTAAAACATGTCCACATGATAAACATAAAGAAGTTGATCCAATGCGAGAATTCGCGACACTCTGCCCACTGCCAACACTGATTAGTATCTCTCTATACTCCAACTTCCTACTTCGCTCTAGATCGTGATTCATTACACAAACGTGAGCACTAGCTCCAAAATCAAGTATCCACAAAGTGGAAAATACAGTTATAAAACAATTGGTTTCTAAAACAAAAAGTTCCATACCTATAGTATTGCTACGATTAGGATATTCCCTTCTCTAGTGGCCCAACTCACCACAGAAAAGACACCTACTCGTTTCTCTAAGCACTTCTTTACGCTTCTTGTTCTTTATTTTCTGGTTTCCTATTTATTTTCGAGCTTTCATAGGTGCTTCCATTTTTCCCTGTCCTTTCCCATACTTGTAGACATCCAATGGTACATTCTCAGGAATGGAAATTGTATTCCCTTTTCTATTCCTTCATATTTGTCTTTGAACAATTTTGAGTTTGGTTGTTAGCCCAACTAATGAACCCTCGATATCGTTCATATCAAAGTTCATGACGAAATAGTAAAAGAAATCAGGAAGCGACTGCAGTATGAGGTCAACTTGAATGTAAAGATCCATGTAGTAATCTAAAGATTTTATCTTTGCAATCAAGGTCATCATCTTTAGTACATGATCTCCCACATTCTCATGTTTGCACATTCTTGTTCTGAAGAGTTTTTCGATATCATATACCGAACGGTCTTATCGTTCTCCCCAAATATTGAGTCAAGATGGAGTAGTATGTCCCTTGCATTTTCCATCTTTTCATGCGAGCTTTGCAACTCAATGCACATTGAGCGTAACATGTATCCTCTAGCTCAATGATTATCACAGACCCAGTTCATGTAGGAAATTCTAACCCTTTCATCCTCTAAAATACTTGGTACAAGAGGATGTTTGAGTTCTCGCACATACTCAATCGACTCACTACTTAGGACCATCCTCAAGTTTGTGAGCCATTCTATGTAATTTGGTCCAGTCAATGTGTATCTTTTTATCAAATCAGATAAGGGTTCGAGAGATATTGTGAGAGAGATAATAAGCTAGTAACTACAAAAAAGTAAACAGACTCTTTAGATTTTATTATAATTGTTGTTCCAAGTTTAAATTAAGGACTTTTCAAAATAAACTAGGCTCCCACTACATTTTTCGAAAATCCACACTACCACTATGGAATTCGGAAGTCATCGTTGGAAGGCTTCGTAGTGGTGATTAATTTCTTTAACTAGATTAATAGGTTGCGACCTTTTGTTGGTATGTGGCCTAATTAATCTATTAAAGTGATGTCCGACATCAACCCATCAAATGGATGATTCAACCCCTTTGTCCATTATTCATTAAATCTCAACCTTTTACCGATCTTATTGATTTATGAATAATTTAAGTTTAACCCACTGACTATCTATTAGTCTAGCAATTGAATATCACCTTGCAACCTTTTGCTGGTATGTGAGGTGAAATTTCTTTTGACTAATGGCATTTCATGCACTTAGAAAAAATTAAAATATATTTCAATATATAACCCCCATTGCTTAAGAACGATATTATATATTAAATATTATTTTAATTTCTCCTAAGTTCAGTGGAGGACAGGATACCTAGTACCCTTTACCAATTTAATATTTTTCCAAGTGGGAGAGTTTAAATTATTTATTAGGTCTCACTTTGCACATTAATCCATTTTATACTAAGCATACAAACATGGCTTAAATATAAATGAAAGCAATCCTAGAAAGCTAACAACACACGATTCATGGACTTTAATCCTAGATTGAGACAAGCCAACGTCTCAATCCCTAATTAAAATAAACTTCACTAAAGCTTCCAAAGCTCCTTCTTGTATCTCCTTGGCTCGACTTGGATTTCTTCATTGGGCTTATTCTATTTCTAACTATTACATTTTAATATAAGAGACCTATACAAAATTTCTATAGAGAGAAAATAAAAATAGGCTCAAAATGGCCTTTACAACCCATCAAAAAGATATACAAATTAAAAACGAGCCCAAGTCCATGAATCATGTCTCCCATCATATAACTTGTCAAACGTGATATATCGCATAACACACAAAAAATATATATGTTAATTTCCAATGAAATTCCAAATTTAATCATTGTTTTTATATTATCGAGGAAATTAAATTTATTTTATTCTATTAGAAAATTCATTAAGTTCCAATTAATTTCATATCAAAATCTAGTTTTAATAAAAATCAATCTCCAAGTTCATTAAAATTAATTTCACAATAGAAAAATTCAATTTAATTCAAAGTCCAACTTTAATTAACATTAGATTAGATGAAAGTAAAATCCTTTTATTAAATAAACTATATTATTTATTTATGCATTAAAATCTAACTTTATTCAAAAACTAAATAAATATATATATTTAATAAATGACCCGGGTCGTCCATGGGTTGACCCAGGTCGGGTCAATTTGACCCATGTGTTACAAAACACACGGGTGGGCTCGCCGTGCCGCCCAATTGCACGACAACCTAGCTACCGAGCAATTGAGCTCGCATAGCGAGCCCAATTTCAACAGGATAGGTTGCGCTTTGCAGCCCATCTTTCTCGATAGCCCAGCTGTCGAGAAAAATGGGCTCGCACAGTGAGCCCATCCCGTGTTGTGCGTGCACAGGTCAAGCCTATGCGCGCAAAGGTTGCTGAAATTTGCAATTTTATTTCACAGCACAGAAATTACATAAAACTCAATTTTTATTAATTTCTAACAAACGAACAATAAATAAAATCCTCAAGACCACAAAAATGCGAAATTCACACAATTAATCATGCATCACGGAAAAACTGTAAAATCATGCATCTTATCACATATTTACACGTAATTACATACGCCGAACCCCGCGATTTAGCTCTGATACCACTGTTGGAAAAAATATACAAAAATGCAGCGAAAACGGTGGAATAAATTTTTTTGGATTTTCCCATAACATGATCAATCACAGGGTTTTATCATGCGTATGTACGATAGGGATATTGAAACTTTACCCATTATATCAAAGTGGTGGGAGAAACTCACGAATTCGTCTTCTTCAACCTTTTCGGGAAACAGTTCGGCTGATTCCTTGATAATCCGAGCAGTCCAAAAGTGCCGCCTCTAAATTCTCTCGCCGGAAAAAACTCGATCAAAAAAATCTCCTCCTTCTTGGTACTATGACCGACGGCTAGGGCAGAGAGGGGAGAGGAGGAATTTCTTTTCTTGTGGCTCAAGTGTTTAATAAAACTTATGACCTAGGTATTAACTAATGTGATATATTAATCTCACTTAAGTTATAACATTGGGCTTAAAAAAGCCCATAGTGGACGCCTACTAGCTGACCCACTCGGTCTCGGTGTGCCTTTTGGTGCACCAATTGGAGCTCGGTCCAATCTTTTGTTTAATTATTTAATCAAGTCAATTAATTAATCTAGTTAAATATTAGATAGAATATTTAATTAATTTTCTTTCTTCAAGAAATAATATATTCATTAAATTATAAATAAATTAACTTATTTCTCAAAATAATTAATTCCTTTTAATTAATTTTAAGTATCCGATACTTATAATATTACCACAAGAAATATTTCATATTTTCTATCAATTTTTTCTTTCAAGCGTGACTCTTTAGGGTCGTCTATATTTGGCAATGGGAGGATTCCATTGAATGTGGATTCCACCTAGCCAGTCAAGTGATCCACATTGTAACCCAAATATGATGAAATGATTGGATCATTTTACCTTTCCTATTGTAAATACCGTATCAATACAAACTCTTTGTTTCTTATCCCGGTTAAGTGAGAGTCATAGTTTAGGTCAAACTCATAAACTTGACTCTATGCTATATTTATAATAAGTCTAGACAGTGAATGCTTTGGCCAAAGACTTTAAGATCTAACTTACTTATAAATGCATACGATAATTCCTCGTTCACTTTCGAGGGAACGAATCTCATCTCGGATATCAGTTAAGACTACTAATTGCCCATTAGATTGCAGTTCGAGGTTGATCCCACCAAAAGGTGAATTGGGTCTAACTACTCTAATGACAAACCTAATGTCACAAGTATATCTTCACTCGATTCCTCAAATCTAAAGTTTAGACACACCTATTACAATTTAATCAATTCTGTCATTGACTGTCAAAGAGTGAAAAAGTGAAAACCCATGTAACAGAATCGATGCGGGTCATGTCTGAGTGCCACTATCTCCATCAGTACACCTATGATATGAGTTGTTCACTACTTCCCAGTGATTGACGGACACCTTTCTCGTCAAAGCTCACATCATGCAAGTCTTCATAATTTCCAAAGACCAATTGGGAATCATGGACTTGCAGACTATTTTAGTACACAAGTATTAAACTCTCTAGTGCTTTAGAGAGTTAACTCTTGTGTTCATGGACTTATAGATGATTACAATAAATAAATGCCAATATAATAGTAAACAACTAAATGCCTTTTTATTAAAAGAATAAGAAACAATTACAATTTAATAATGTTCTTTCATTTTCTAATCCTCTAGTGGCATTTGAGGACATTAACCTAACACTTTTAACTCGTAAGACAACGATGCTAATGCTTTGATATTTTTTACCATTTAATATTTCGTTTACTTGTCTTTGACATTATTACCTTTTTTATACCAATAATACACTATAAACACACATCATTTTACATAAAAACATACGTCAATAGATGTGTACCAATACGTCATTGATGTGCATCTATACGTCATTTCTATAAAGTCACATATGTAATAATACTTCATTTTATATATCACAATACGTCAATTGGAATTACATATACATCATTTAAATGTACACATACGTCATTTTACACGTAAACATATGTCAGTTGATGTGTACCTATACATCAATTGATAAGTAGCCATACGTCAATTGATATGTATAAATACATCAATTAATATGTATACATACATCAATTGATGTGTATATATATGTCAATTTATATGTAGCCATACGTCGATTGATATATAGCCATACATCAATTGATATATATCCATACGTCAATTGATGTGTATACATACGTCAATTGATGTGTAGCCATATGTCAATTGATATATATATATATTTATTTATACATGCGTCAACTGATATGTATCAATTCGTTAACTGATATGTATACATACATTAATTTATATGTAGCTATACGTTAATTGATATGTATACATATGTGAATTGATATGTAGTCGTACGTCAATTGATATGTATACATGCGTGAATTGATATGTAGTCGTACGTCAATTGATATGTATACATACATCAATTGATATGTATACATATGTCAATTGATATGTAGACATACATCAATTGATGTGTAGCCCTACGTCAATTGATATGTATACATACGACATTTGATGTGTATACATACGGCAATTGATATGTAGCCATATGTCAATTGATATGTATACATACGTCAATTGATATGTATACATACGTCAATTGATATGTATACATGTTAGAGTATATGCCCTCGAATGCCATAAAGAGGATAGATTTATAGGGCATAAATATTGTAACTAAACTATGATTTTTCTATTAATATAAGGCAGTTGATTGTTGTTTTCTTATAGGCATTTATAAGGTGTGAATAAACAACGTAAAGTCCTTGATGACAAGGCGAACCTTCTACCTCCTATGGGATAGGAGGAAAGGAACTAGAATGGTTTGACCTTTGACATCTAAAAGGGCTCGCAAGTCTAAGAAATATTGATTGGGCATCAATAGTGAATAAAGACTTGTATGATGTAAGTTTCGACAGAGAAAGTGCCAGTCGTACACTATGGAAATGGTAGTGGGAACTTATATCATAGACGTGTCAGTTGGACTGATATGTTCGAACATGGCTCGCATCAGTTCATCACATGGGTATTCACTCATTGACAGTCAATGATGAAACTAATAAGTAGTGATAGGTACGTGTGAACCTCTCACCTGAGAAATCGAGTTGAAGATGTACTTGTGACATCAAGTCTGTCATTAGAGTAGTTAGATTCAAATCACCTGTTGGTGGAATCGACCTCGAAGTGCGACTTGATGGGCAAGTAGCATTGTTAACTGATTTGCAATATGGAATTTATTCTCTCATAAGTGAATGACTAAAATATCCTATGCGATCATGAATAAGTGAGGATGAAAGTCTTTGGCCAAAGCATTTAAATACCTCGACTTATTATGAGCTTAGGCATATGGTCAAGTTATATGAGTTTGACTTTAAACCATGACTCTTGTTTGACTGGGATATAAGAATAAAAGGTTTATACACGTACGGTATTCACGGCGTAAAGGTTTGGAATGATCCTATTCATTTGTTCTCAATTGGGTTACGATGTGAGCCACGAGACTGGCTAGGTGTCACTCACACCCCTTTGGATTCCTCCCAATTGCCTTTTGAGACGAACCTAAAGAGTCGCGCTTAAAGGAAGTGCAAAAGGAAAAACATGGGAAAAGGACTTGAGAGAAGTTCACGGCATTGGATGCCGTAATTAATTAATTAATTATTGGATAATTTAATTAATTAATTAAGTTAATGAGTTAATTAATTTCTTGAAGAAATTGAATTATAAATTAACTTGGAATTGAATTAATTGGATTATCAATTTATTTATTGGATAAATAAATTATCCGATTAATTAATTAGCAAGCAAGACGAAAGCCCGAAGGCTTCCGAGCCCACGAAGGGGCGGCCAAATAGACGCCCAAATAGGGCTCTTGCATGCTAGGGTTATTGTTTCATAATGATATAAATATATCACAAGATGAAAAATAACACAAGGCAACTTACATAGCTTTCTCTCCAAGAAAAAGTCTCCCACCTCTCTCTCTGTCTAGCCGTCTTTGACAAGGAAGAAAGGAGGAGTTTTTCATTTTTGATTCCGGCGTGACGAATTAGAGACGTTGGCAAATTCGGTGTTAGAGAAAAGGATCACGTTGAGAAATCAACATACGCGAGAACGGTAATCTTTCTATACACAATTAAACACGAGGATTAGAGATGATTCGGGCTTTGGGAATTAAATTTACTTTCCGCTGCGTTTTATTCGTATAATTCCCAACAATACATACATCAATTAATATGTAGCCATACGTCAATTGATGTGTATACATACATCAATTGATATGTAGCCATACATCGATTGATAATGTAGCCATACGTCAATTGATATGTAAACATATGTCGATTGCTTTGTATACATACGTCAATTGATGTGTAGACATACGCCAATTGAAATGTAGCCATATGCCAATTGATATGTAGTCATACGCCATTGATGTGTACGTATACGTCATTTCAACAAAGTCACTTATATGTAATAATACTTTATTTTATATGTCACAATACGTCGATTGGAATTACAATTACATCATTTTACATGTAAACATACGTCAGTTGAAGTAAGTCATGTTTTGTTGTATTTTAAAATGTATTATACAACATCAGTCAATTTACATGTAAACATACATCAATTGATGTAAAGCTTGGACCCTAAACCATAAAACCCTAAACCCTAAACCATTAACCATAAAACCTAAATGCCAAAGCATTACTCTTTTAAGGAATGATGGTATATATTTATAATATTTTAAGTTGTATTATACAATTTATTGGAGAATAATAGGAGTTGAATCAATATAGGTACATATCTTTCACAAGCACATTTTGTGTAAACACTACTACTAGTGATCACAAGTGTAAATTGTGTGAGCTTGTAGTTTTGAAATACTCATTCACATGCTTATACTTGGGCATGTTATATATATTTATAATGTCATGGAGGTGCATTAAACATCATACTTGGTGCAAAATATGTATCAATTGACGTATGTCTACACATCAATTGACGTATGTCTACATATCAATTGACGTATGTCTATAAATCAATTGATGTATGTATACATATCAATTGATGTATGTATACATATCAATTGACGTAGTTCCACATATCTATTGACGTATGTCTATAAATCAATTGATGTATGTATACATATCAATTGATGTATGTATACATATCAATTGACGTAGTTCCACATATCTATTGATGTATGTATACACATCAATTGACGTATGTATACATATCAATTGACGTATGGCTACACATCAATTGACGTATGTATACATATCAATTAATGTATGGCTACACATCAATTGACGTATGCATACAGATCAATTGACGTATGTCTACATATAAATTGACGTATGGCTACATATCAATTGACGTATGTCTACATATCAATTGACGTATGGCTACATATCAATTGACGTATGGCTACATATCAATTGACGTATGTCTATAAATCAATTGATGTATGTATACATATCAATTGATGTATGTATACATATCAATTGACGTAGTTCCACATATCTATTGATGTATGTATACACATCAATTGACGTATGTATACATATCAATTGACGTATGGCTACACATCAATTGACGTATGTATACATATCAATTAATGTATGGCTACACATCAATTGACGTATGCATACAGATCAATTGACGTATGTCTACATATAAATTGACGTATGGCTACATATCAATTGACGTATGTCTACATATCAATTGACGTATGGCTACATATCAATTGACGTATGTCTACATATCAATTGACGTATGGCTACATATCAATTGACGTATGTCTACATATCAATTGACGTATGGCTACATATCAATTGACGTATGTCTACATATCAATTGACATATGGCTACATATCAATTGACGTATGGCTACATATCAATTGACGTATGTATACACATTAATTGACGTATGTATACATATCAATTGATGTATGGCTACATATCAATTGACGTATGGCTAGATATCAATTGACGTATGACTACATATTAATTGACGTATGTATACACATCCATATGACTACATATCAATTAACGTATGGATACATATCAATTGATGTATTGCTACATATCAATTGACGTATGTAAACATATCAACTGACATATGGCTACATATCAATTGACGTATGGCTACATATTCACGTGACGTATGTATACACATCAATTGACGTATGGCTTCATAAGAATTGACGTATGTATACACATCAATTGACGTATGGCTACATATCAATCGACGTATGTATACATATCAATTGACGTATGTATACACATCAATTGAAGTATATATACACATCTATTGACGTATGTATACATGTGAATGACGTATGGCTACATATCAATTGAAGTTTGTATACATATCAATTAACGTATGTATACATATCAATTGACGTATTGCTACATATCAAGTGACGTATGGCTATATTTGAAGTGACGTATATATTATATTAAATGATGTATAGATACAATAAAAATGACTTATTGTTCATATAATTAAAAATGTACCATACAAATCATCCATTACATCATTAACATCAATCAAATAAATCAACTATTTAACCATTAATGACAATCAATTACGTCGTCAACTATGGCCCTTGTCTCAGAATTACTGCAGCCATATGTACCTAGAAATAATCTAACCTAATGATCTCATGATACTATCAAAATGCCTCAGTATCTATGGCAAAACACTCCGCCCACATGCACACAAAAACCCCACAATCCACCCCCCTTTTGTTGGCGGCAATCCTTCTTTTTTTTCATGGTTCCCTCGCCAATATCATAACCCAACTTTTTTTCTAGATAACTCGAGAAAAACTTAACCTACAAAAAGGAATTTGACATTTTTAATATTTTTTAAATATTCTCATTTAAAATGAAATGTAAACGAACTCACAATGAGTTTTGCCGCTACTGATTTGTTCGGGTTGCAGACAGAATTCATGACGTCCAGTGTCAGCTTCTGTATAGATTTGGCTAAATGTCCAATCAAGTTATTAGCAACACCTACACACTGATCTTAAGGGACGGACGTGCTTAGTTTGCAAAGTTTCAGAAGGACTTCAGTCTATCAAGTGTTAATTTGTTAATAATTACAATCTAATGAAATCCCAACACGTACGATTATTTTTTTAGATTCTTCTACATTGATACCTAAAAATAAGAGGGGGAATAGAAGACGCGGTGGCCAACAGCCGCTAAAATGACATTGTTACGCAGAATGTCCACGTAGCAATCCACCAAAGACGAGGATAGTGCCTTTCCGACCAATAGATCACAAAACCCTTTGTGACAAATATCAAATACAGGTGCATCCCAAACAAGCACACTGCAAATTGAGATTTAGCATTATTAGTAGACAGATCAATTAAAATAAAAAAAGATAAGTAATATATTTAGTATTTGTACTCCAGCATGTCTCCACAATATAAGCATCAATGATCCGACGATCATCGTCACTTAGGTCGGGCAGCTCCTTGTAGTCCATCCTCCCTTTTTATTGCTCAAGGGTATAGCTATTGTTAACTTCATGAGATGTTATATCATTGTCGTTGACTTCAATTGGAATATGTACATACATGTTGTAGTCTCAGATGTGGTATGGTTTCGTGTTAAATGCAGTAAATATTTGCATACATAAAGTATGTGTTCCTCATGAATGCAGTATACAAAGTCATATTTAATTTAGTATGATTTCCTTATAAATGTGTACGAAATCGTACTAACCAAAGTATGAGTTCTTACTCATTGACGTATGGAGTACTTTAATTGCAGTATGTAAATTCATTTTTTACCCCGATAGTGATTTGTCACAAGTAAGCAAGCCTAATACAGAAAGTATAAATTCTTAGTAATACCAATTTGTTTAATAATGCATGTAGTATATCAATGGTTTACCTCTTCACACTAGGTACGTTGATGTGTCTTCAAGTCACCAACATCTTCTTCACATTTCTTTTCCTCTTCCTATATCTCTTTCCCTTCAGCCATCTTTTTCTCTCCCTCACTCTCTGACTCTCTCTCTCCCTCCCTATCTGTCTGTCACTGCCTCTCTCTGTACGTCTTCATATCTTTTTTTTTTCCTTTCTCTCTTTCCCTTCCCGTCTCTCTACCTCTTCTTTCTCGTCTGCATTCTCTTTCATCACACCAGATTTGCCAACATTCTCCTCCTCTGTTTTTCTTTTCTTCAACTGAATAAGGGTGTCAATTAGGGTATCATCATCTGAGTCATTGTCCCCAGTCACGATTTTTCTTACCTCATGTAAAAGAATTATTTTGCCCAGTCGTTCAATTACCTTTTTTCTTGCATCTCGTTTCAAAGCCGAAATATGATCAATATGCACTGGTGTTAGTGGTGCTTCAATTGGCTTTGTAATTTTTTTCTCATCTTTGAAAGGATAGATCTCAATAATCTGGTAAGAACATAAGAATTTAGACTTGCAATGAATTTTTAAGGGAGATTAAATATTGTAAACACACCAATTACCTCATTTGGAGTAAGTGCTCTAAATTGTCGCGGGCATCATCAATGTTGTTGGAGATGATGGTCCTTCCCCACTTAAAAAGCCGTGGGATGGAGCTCACCATGCTTTGAGTCCCAATGGAGGGCACATGATCATTAACCCAAGCCTAGAATGGAGCAAATAACACTAAGTATTTAGATTTATTCAGTTTAATACAGTTTCCCAGAAAACATACTTTATTTAACTGCAGTGTAGAACTAATACAACTTACCATAAGCCCAATTGTACATCCATTGATGTATCTTATTTGCCCCGGTTTTTCAGTATACTCGTAGATTTGCTGCATCAAGAATGAGTGAACTGCGCGCCTCCAAGCATACTCCCCGAGGTATTCCCAATGATCCACGTAAACAAGCTAAATTTGTTGGAGTTAGTGCCCGGTGCACCAATTATTGGGCGCCATTCTTTGTAATAGTAACTCTAGAGTTGAACAATCGTTTTCTTATAAATAAAGTCAATCTCTTTTTTATGTGTGGCATGTCTTTATTCTTAAATTAGTTTTTACTTTGGCTTAGAATAAAGTCCCGAAGGATCACACATAGCTATGGGACATCATTGCACATTGGGTGTGGCAATGATGGAATGTGTCTCGAAGGCTGTGATCTTTAAACATTGTTCCAAGTCATGAAAGGGTTCATCGAGATAAAGGGATATCGATGCAACCCAAAAGACTTGCTCATATGATGCATACTCTGGCAGAAGTGTATCTCGTTGCATAGATACTGGTACGGTGAAAGCCAATGCATATATGAGGGTTGCCATTGTGGTAATGGGCGAACTGAACAACCCCATGGAAGTTCCTAAAATGGATTCCCAGTCGAATTTGGAACTTCCAGTGGTCTTGTAGTATAAGAGTAATCCTTATGGACCTAAGATTCCATTGGATGTCTTATGCGTAACCGCGCATGTTCTTGATTTGTTACATGATCACTTTAGATGATCGAATATGGGCAAACTCAGACATGCACGTCTTACGTAGTAAGGCATGTGAGAATCAAGAGGGATCTATCTCTGACATTAGCCAGTCGGTTAATCTCCTATGGTTACATAGTGAATCGACTTAAGGAATCTTCGGCCGAAGGATGATATCTAAAGAGGCGTAGGGTTTCCTCATTTAGATAGTCAAAGTCGATTTCACATAACGTGGGAAACATAGTATTGAATTAATAGAGCTTCGACCTTAGCCAATGCTCTAGATTCAATCGGGAGATTAGATAGAGGGATCTTACTTATGCGAGGATCAAGATCGCAAAAGGCGTATCTTTACTTTCGCTTTATCTAGGTCTTCGGGACCCTATGCTAGGTGGGCAACCGCGATTTGTAAATGCCGAGAATTAGCTTGGTGACTAATTCGAGGCTTGATTAAATCAAAGGATTGATTTAATCTAGTACTTTCCATTTTTTGGAAGGTACACTAGCACTGTGGGAAGGTGTACTTACTACTAGATAGAAACGAGCCTAAGGGGTCACACACTAACTCGAGAGAGTCACTGCTTGAATAGATGTGATTAATCAATTTCGAGGAAATTGAGGGAATTAGGAAAATGTAGTACTTTCCTAATATGGAATATAAATTAATTGAAGGATTCAATTAATTTTACTCTTTTAATTAATCTTGTAGAATTAATTAAACTAATGGACCTAGTAGAGTCCAAGTATTTTATTTAATTGGGTGGAGCCCAAGTTAAACAAATAAATGTTGGAATTAATTGGTTGGATTTAATTTGACTTGTATTTAATTGATGGGTTGTGCCTATAATTAAATTGAGAAGTCATAATTGAACCCTAGAGTCCAATTGAATATGTTGACCGATTTCTTTAGTGAAAAATAAGGGAAGGAGGCAATTTTTAACATGTGGTGGAGGAGGAAAAGAGTTTTCCCCTTCCCCAAGTCTTCATAGGATAAGGATTACTAGAGAGTTTAGGAGAAAGAAAGTTTCCTTTTCCTAATTGGACTCTAGGTAATCTTCACCTATAAATAAGAGATGAAGAAGACTAAAAAGATGATGAATTTTTGCTGGAAAATCCGCCCCCCTCACTAGACTAAAAATCGGCCACTTCTTCTCCTCTTTCCAACAAGACGTCGTTCTATTCATGTGTTGAATGAAACGACTTAGAAAATATTCCTACCCTTCACATAATCAAGCCTAAGTTAAATTTAGAATCGTTTTGTTGTCTAGCACGCAAGGCAAGACGATTGGTGACTTGAACGAGGTGTGAATACATCTTAGAGGTGCGACGCTTGGAGCACTCTAAACCGGGAGATACGAAAAGACAACGGGCAATTTCTCACCCAAGGGAAATTGTGTGGATTTGCACCACATGGTTGCTGAGATCCAAAGTTCGAGGTGAAACGAAATTTTCGAAAGGTATAATTTCGTTTACCTTCTTATCAAATTCGATCGAACCAATTCCATATTCCTGTTTTCGGGTGGATGTACATTTACTTTTGTAAAATTTTAATTTCCGCTGCCACGAGCCACCCGAGGGAATGAGTCAACCCAACCAAAATCCCGGAGTATAAAAGTTATTGCAAGGAAATAAAATAGTATTACACACAAAAAGAACATACACCCTAACAAATTCCTCTATATCCGCCTTCGATTTCCTATAAACTAACTCATATAATTACATAAAAATATTATCCTGCATCACTTCACTTTATTTCCTATTAAAATATTTACTTAATGTTTTGGACTCCACCAAATTCATTTCCAAGTCAACATACTGATCCAAATCTTGGAGCCCCATCACAATGGGAAATTCGGATGCGAGGAATGGAACTTCAACCGAAAAGAAATGCCTTACTATCCCAATGGAATGTCCGCAATAGTTCCCCAACTCGAGCTAAGCTATGGTACATATTTGGAATTTCCATGTATGAGAAGAACGGAGTCTTCTTTATTGCTTCTTGGTGCTTTTCTGACATCAATCGAACTAATTCTTCCATTACTTTACGGAATGTATTCTGGTGGCAACGTGACAAGATATCGTACTCCTTCCTCCGATGTTTTTCCGTCATTTAGACCCTGCAAGGATCAACTAACATAAATGATTAGGGTAAATAAAGAACAAAGCTGAAATTCACAAATTATCAACAACCAAAAATTAAAATTAACTAAATTCGATTCACCTACACTCATAAATCCAAAATTAGAGGTGGAAATTGAATTCCCAGGTTGTGGTGGTGTGAGCGACGACGTGGTATGAGTTTTCCAAGTGAAAAATTAGAAATTTAGGGAAGAAACTTCAGCAGAAATCGAATACCCTGGCGGCGGCGATGGAGGAAGAAACTGAAGCAACGCGGAAATCGATTTTAGGAGAAATTTCCTGCTGCAATTTGAGAAGACAGCGAAGAAGGAGGCAACGTTGAGAAGACGCTAAAGAAGAGAACACACAGGTTGAAGAAGGTGGGAAGAAACTGATACTGATGCACTTATGAACAATCACGTAATTTTTTGTTCAAGTTAAGCGCATTTTTGTCTTTTTACAGGGGTTAGGGAGCTTAGACAAATTTCAATTAGGAATTAGGCAGTGCAAACTTGAAAATTTGGAGTAAGGACTGGTGTTTAACTTTGAATAGGATTTAGGGATTTCCTGCAAATTTTTCCTTTTTTATTCACATTGTGCAAAAAAGAAAGAAAAAAAAAATGGTACCAAATACTGCGACAGTGTCAGACATGTAGGGTGTGCGGGACCCAAGTCTATTTTGAAGTATACATAAAAACAACAGATCAAGCTGTACAAAAGCTACCCTTTCACATTCTATTTTGATTTCGGAATCTGTGAAAAAGTCTGGCTCACCCCTACATGACCTAGATACACAGGTACATACATCCGTAGTTTATTATCCAAATATATTCGAGTATGATCTATTGCGATCTAATTTTGTTACGGATTCAGATTTATAATTATTCAAGTATTAAGTAAATGATGCAAACCATTTGATGATTAAGATCTGACTTCTTCCTAGGGAAATTGGTATATTTTCTTATAAATAAAGAAACAAGAACAACTTTTGAGTTATACGTACTCAACTTTATCCATATGGTATTCATAATGAAAAAGTATTGCTGTACATATGCTCTATCATAATCGGGAGAACACCTAAAGAATTTATTTTTGTGTCAAAAATGGTTTTAGTATCACAAAAGAAAAAGTATTAAATGAATCAAGAGTTCATAACCGTATGAGTGTTATAGGCTATGATGCACGAATACTGACATAACGATATGGACACGACACAGCACGGACACGAGGCACGCCATTTTCCAAAAATTTAGGACACGACACGGCTTCGACACGAATGTCATATATATATATATATATATATATGTATATGTATGTAGTATAAATTAGATTAGGTTACCACATGTGTTCTTGGGAGATTACATGACATTATCCATGAAACCAAATGTACGAAAATGTTATCCACCCTTTTTCGCTCTTTATTACACCTTATCCTCCTGTATTTTTCAATTACTTTTTTTTTTAATCATGTTTGATATTATTTCCCATCTGTATTTTTTTTCTTTTGTCACATTTTACTTAAACTTAATTACTTTTATTTCAAAATCTTCTCATCATCTTTTTGAACACGTATCGAATGTTGTTATCAATTTTTTTTTGCCACACTGTTTGCACTTAAAAATTAAATGGGCTTTTCAAATTAAAAAGCCCAAACGACCCAGTATTAGTAAGCAAAAAATAAAAGATGTAAACCCATTAAAACTCAGGCTTTATGAAACAGAGATTTGGGCCCAAAGAAGTCCATTGGAAGACTTGGAAACAAGCCCAAAGAATGAGAAGTCTGCCCAAGAGGGTGACAAGCCAAAATAAAAGATTTTGAAAGGGCAGTTGTGAGCCGTTCCTGAAGACAAGGAACGTGGGTTCATGAAGCAGGAATATATACAAGCCAAGGAGAGAAGAAAAAAGAACAATCAGAATCACATTTTTATTTTCTTAGAACTAGCTCTAGCCTTAGGAGTAGTTTGTAGCGTAATTTAGGAGTAATTTAGCGTAGCAAAGAGTTGGAAGATTTTCTCTTCCGAAAGCTTGTATTGGTAAACATCCGATCGAAAGATTCTCCTGGAGGTATAAAATTATTTTTTTTCAGATTTAAGTATTTGATAGATAGTTTTTACTTTGACTTGAATTTTTCTTTCATCTTATTATTGCATTCGAAGACAAAAATTAGCATTTAATTTAAGACTTGAACCACCAAATAGCGTATTGAACGCAGAGGTTAAAAGATAATCTCAAGTTACAGATTATCATGAGGTCGGAATGAATAATCGGACCCACCTCATTCGTATTTGTTTTGTCACGAAACAAATTTTTGGCAACCACAGTGGGAGTCGTTTTTATAACCGATATCCTAATCGTTCCGAAAGTAAAATAAAATTTAATAAATAATGTCGGAAGAGTCAACCAGAGATGATTTCGGTGAGGATTTTGATACTCAACCTATTTCGAAACACAAGGTCAGAGCGGACAAAATGTATGAACAATTTGTCCAAGTTATGAAACAGACCTTAGCAGGTGCTCGAGAAGATCAAAGAAAAGAGTTTGACGGTCAGTATCAAGCATTGGCTCAAGAGTTTGCCCGAACATTCACAGCAATTGTACAGGACATTGCTGTGTGTACTAGAGATGAGCTTGCTCAATAAGTCACCCGTAATAACAGAATTAGGTGAAATATTTAATCAAACATGCGACGTTTTTTCGAGCATGATAAATGCCCAAGTAGTTTTGTCACTCGAGCCCTTAATTAATAAACATAATGTTTTAATAGAAAAATTGTCCCAGTTAGTGTGAGTCGAACCAAGGACTCAAAGTAGATATATTAACCCAAATGAGATCCCATCAGGTTACCCTCGAGAACCTTGACCTCGAAATAGCCAATTTGAAGTTGGTCAAACTTCGAATCCTTTACCTCTCGTAGAACAAAATAATATGAGTCAGCAAAATATAAATTCGAATGGTAACCAAACTCCAAATCCTAATTTACAAAATGTAAATTCAAATCAATTTAGTTCTCAACCTGTGAGGCCTAATTTTCCTATACCACAAAGTGGTCAGGGACAAATGCTAACGGGATATTCCCCGAATGTTAATTTTGGACATTTCGAACCAAATGTCGATTTCGCTCAAGGGCAGTATGCCGGGAGGCAAAACTAACAGCAAGGTCAAAACTACCCAGGAGTTTCGAACATCCCTTTTAATGCAGGAAACCAAAATTTTCCAGGCTTCCAAACCAATTAAAACCTTCCTTTCATGCCGAATAACTTCCAAATCCCGTATTTTGGGGGGCAAGCTATGCCTAATGTCTATATGGTGGGTAACATGGGACCACCAGTCCAAGACCCTTTTCAGAATCAAGTCGACTTGGCTATTGAAAGAATGTTTTAATTCCAGGAAAACCTTACCCTAATTGGGGAGACCGAAATGTTTTTCCCACGAACATATAAAATTCTAAATTTTACATTGTTTTTGGGGGACGATAATGTGTCAGGGTTGGAACATTTATCTAGATTTACTTGCCAAAGTCGAGAGGCAGCCGATCAAGATTACCTCAAATTAAGACTGTTCCCTAGTTCTATAACTAGGTCAGCTTTTAATTGATATATTAATTTGTCACCTGACGCAATACACACTTGGGTTGAAATGCAATTTCAATTTCAAAATCATTTTGCTCGAACTGACCTAGGAATATCAATGAGTGATCTGGCAAAGATCAGGCAAACTACTGGGGAATCGATAGAAGAATTCTTAACACGATTTAAAAATGCAAGGGTTAAGTGTCATTTAAATATCCCAGAGTCTGAGTTTGTTCAATTAGCTCAGCAGAATATGTCCTTCGAGTATAGGATAAAGTTCGATGGGATGGTATTTCCTGATTTTAGAAGCTTAGCTGAAAACACAATAAGATACGAAAATATGTTAAAAGAAGAAAGTTTAAGAAAACATCAGGGCTTTAATACTTTCGAAGTTGGGGTCCCATGGGAATTCGAGGATGCCTATGAAATCGACTTAGCAGAATTCATTAAAGGACCTCCCTTCTAACGTGGGGCCCTTGAAAAGAAAGAATGTGTAGCTACTGGTTCTCTACAATCAAAAAAGGAAAAGAGATATACCTTCGATGTACAGAAAATGGAACAAATTTGTGATTGGTTATTAACTAATAAAAAACTTAGGTTTAAAGGAAAACATCGAATCCCATCACAAGCAGAAATCAAAGGCAAGCCATACTGTAAATGGCATAATGCCTTCTCACACGAAACTAATTAGTGTATTATGTTCCGAAATTTAATACAAAAAAAATAGATTTGAAGGAAATTATTTTCCCCGATAGTAAAAAAATGAATATTGATGAGGATACTGTTGAGATTGACCATTCTGAAAGTTTTGATCTGAAGGTTTCTAGAGAAGCTAAGTTAGCGAATCGAACGTTCAATAGGCTGATAGACGAAGGAATCTTAATCTTTCCCAAAGTAAAAGATGAGCGAGTCGAGAACATGTGCAGACGGCACATGAATATTATGCACACCACTGATCAATGCCAAATATTCAGGCATTTCATAGAAAAACAACTCGAAAGGGGGACAATAATACTGTCAGAGATTGAAAAAAGAGTCCTGGGTTTCGACCAAGATGAAAAGCTAAAGGAAAACGAGTTGGAAATCGAACCGATCCCACTGGCTAGAACGAGTGATGAATAGACTTACAAGGAAGCACTCGAGACAAAGGCTATGATATCCCCTAAAGTGATGGGGAATTCGGTAAAGTTGCAAAAAGCACTCTGTGCTAACTGCTCAGATATTTTTCACTTCGAATTGGTGAGGCTTGAGGTCATCCCGAATGACCCGAATTGGGTTCCAGCATATTAGCGAGACTGGAACAAAAGATAGAGACATGTGACCAGTAACCAATTCCTTGGACCAATGCCTTACAATAGGCATGATCGAGGAAGGGGAGGAAGAGGTTTTAGAAGGTTTACACAAACCAGCAGAGATTCGCCCTTCAACCGTCTGGGCAGAGGCAATAATCAGTTCGAAAGAAAGAGGGATAACCACCCAAAGGTTATCGCACAACAGGTTACTTATTCTCGAGCTATAGTGGCAATGGAAATGCAGCAAAAGGCTATGAAAGCTAATCTTCGAATCGAAGAAAAAGCTTTAAGCAAAGGATTGTTGAAGGCAAAAGTAGGTGAAAAATCAGGACAAAATGATGAATTCGAAAGAGACGTGGATCAACTAAGTGATCAAATGAGGGAAGCGGGTTTAAAAGGAAAGGAAGTAAGAATTGAGGACAAAGATAATCTTGATGACTTCGAATCCGAGGATGGTTTGGATATATTGTTGGGAGATGCACTGTGTGAGGAGTTGACGAATGAAGTGGAATTGAAAGAGAGGGAGGTATTTGTGAAAAGGGCCCTACGATTCGAGGAGGACAAGGACGTTGACATGGTGACCATATTGCCAGCAGCGTTTGCTATTGATGAAGAGGAGATGGATGAGGAGGAAGATATGCTCGAGGTGATGACTACCCCAGAAGAAGGTAAACCTTTCTTTTTTGAAATTTCCAATCACAAATCATTTGAAGATGATGTTGAGAATGAACAATTGATAAAATTGTTGATTCAAAAGAAAAGATTAACAACAATCATATGAAACTGTTGTTCATGGAATCCGAAATCGAAGGCATCACAAATAAAAAGGTTTTGATTGATAATGGTGCTACTGTTAATATTTTACCTGAAAAAACATTGACAAAATTAGGAAAAAGTTCGAAAGATTTAATAGCTGCTCACGTAGCAGTTTATGGTTTCTCGGGGCAAGCAACTAAGGTTTTTGCTACTAGAGAAATGACCTATTACAGCGGGTTTTTTTTACCTATTACAGCGGTTTTAACCACTGTAACAGGTACCACTGTAATTGGTTAGACCAATTACAATGGTTTTTGAACCACTGTAATAGGGACCAATTACAATGGTTTTTGAACCACTGTAATAGGGACCAATTACAGCGGTTCTGAAAAAAACCGTTGTAATTGGTCAACCTATTACAGCGGTTTTTTTCCGAAACCGCTGTAATAGTTTTTCTCCAGTTTTTTTTTTCTATACCTATGATAGCGGTTTTTTGAAAAATCGCTATAATAGGTTACCTGTTATAGTGGCTTTTCAAAAAACCGCTATAATAGGTGTATTTTTTTTTTTTTTTTTTTCTTGTTGTATTGTACAAAATTTATTGTAACCAGCTTCCCACAAGCTCAAAATTCAACACACTAACAAGACAAACCATAAAATCAATTCAACAGAAACAACAAACGTGAAACCCAAAATTAACTTCACCAAATTAAATGATCATCTCTAATAACAAAAAGCAACAAATGTATTGTTCCAATTCGCATAATCTCCAACAAATCAAATTTTACGTATAATCTCCAACAACTGATAACGAGTTTACAATCAATTAAATACAACAAATCAAATAAAAATTTACAACAATTTTCAACTTACACCATACCAAAAGCGCATTGGAAAATGTATTGTGCCAATTCGCCACGTACTTCATCAAGTTGCTCTATAGAGTAAGTGACGTATTGACAATCATGAAAGTACTGCACGATAGAGATTGAAAACACAACAAAGGTTTAATAACTTATAAAGGGAAATTAGAATTTGATGATGAGTATTAATTAGGATTATGCATACCGCTGGTGGGATTGTAGATTCTCCGTGGCTAATAATATCCTTCATGAATTTCATAACAAAGAAGCCACAATCTTTGTCGTTTAACTGCATGGGGCACTACAAAATTGAAATCAAAAATTGTATTAGAACAATAACGTTTATACGAATAATCTCTCGAAAATATAAATTACACTAACCTTTACAAGCCATTTTTTTGGATTTGGCCTTTTGGGTGTTACGATTTGCACGAGACATCAACACAGCACTGTTAAAAATATCAAAAAATAAGGAAAGATGTCAATATCAAGCAAATATACATGTGAAATCTAGGAAGATATATACACTTTAAAATTAATATTAAATATAATGAATACATTGATTGAATGAAAAACTTACTGATTGATTGTTTCTTTCATATCAGGTCGGTTATTCGAATCAACATGCAAAGAATTCAGATAATAAACGATCTCTTTAATTAGATCAATCACAAGCAACACCCAATGTCCCCTAAATTAAAAAGCATTCAAAAGATAAGTTCAAAATTAGTTTTGCGTACGTAACAAATTTTACAAAATAAAGTTGGGTGTTTAGTAACTCACCCGGTGTTATAAGGTGCAATAAACAACTTCCCATCTGCGTAATCTTTCATGGCATTTGTTATATATTGCGCTTGTCAGATACGCTGAGAGGGAGTAATACCTGCTCCCGCAGCTATAGTATGTGGGCTAAGGAACCTGAAATTATTTGTTTTCTCTTCGGGGACCATGTACTTAGCCCACAAACACCTAAATTGAGCATAAAATAAATTTGAACAAGAAAATAAACATAGTTCAAATTAATGCAGTAAAATAATTTAAAAACTAACTTTTTTTAATTCATATTTAAAAACTTACTTGATGTAAACTGAAATGATAGAGACTCCTATTTGTTCTTTGCGCAAAAAATGACAGATCTCCTCCCGCCCAAGATACTCTTGATAGGGTTCGTTATTATAGATTGCCTCGGGAATGTCTATAGCGATCAATTGTTCAATAGGCATTATTTGCAGGTACCTTTCAAGAGTTACAAGTGGCTGAGGGAGTTGATCAGCTGTTACGTCTGCTGCTCTGTCATCTTCACGTGAAGGGTTGGCCACAGGAGGTGTTCGTTTGACAGCTGAGTGCTTTGTCATCTCTGATTTATGTTTTCTAACTGATGATTTGGATTTTCCAAGAGACTATTTAAGCAAAGAAAACCAACGTGAATGTTACAAACCAAAGTATATTTAGTAACCTTAAACAATTGTTATAATTTATTAATGGCTAGGTATTAATAATTACGTACCGATGCATCACTGACAGTGACAAGACTCTTAGGCCAAGCAACAATGTATCCCACAGCCTCAGAAACTATGAACACTCCTTCATCAGCGAGAGGGACTGGTAGGGGTGCAATATCTTCAATTGCAATGTCAATCATCACTTTCACAAGGTGGGTGGGTAATGGAAGTGTATGCAGCGTTCTATCATCTGGTCGATTGTACATTTGTCCTTTAGCCACCAAACGATAAGACGGTGTTGAAAGTGACAATTGACATGGCGCCACAACCTACATATATAAAATTTATATATATATATATATACCATTATATTAGAAAAATTTGTGTATTTTAATGAATTGCAAGTTGTATGATCACTTAATAATTTCATATCATTACCTGAGGAAGGTTCTTAACTGGATATGGGCAGCTATCTTTCAAAGAAACCGCCTCATCTTCATGTGGCTGCTGCGACCCAGACGCCTTATGCTCGTCAAACTCGCATCGTAATGAGGATAGTGATGCAGTGAGCATGTGCACCATGTTTTTCAAGTTATCAATCTCCTCATCTTTAGAAGGCTTTTTGTCAATAAAATAGTGTTTTTGTGATACCCCAAAGCCTACACCCCTAACGCGACCCGAATGCTCCTTCTTGTTAAGAGCTTTAGCCAATATATCATTCCGGGTCCTCTCGCTTGCACTATAGCTACTCTCCTGTGATAAGCACTCCTGTAATAATACATTTAAAAATTAGTGAACTTTGCTCTTTTAAAAAAATTTCAAAAACAACATACAACACATGATATAGCTAAAATTGCAAATAACTCACAATTTCATCCGATACTCTTTTAACATTGACATTATCAATGTTATGCTGGTCGTTAGAATGTGCAATCCTCCATACGAGTGCTCGTGTCACGTCTGTGCCATCTGACCCAGCTTCCTTTCTTTTTTTCTTCTATATTATGATTGAATATATATATATATATATATATATATATATTAGCAAGGAATTTTTATTAGAAAACTTGTAATGATTCACTGTTAAACGAACTACGTACCTCAATTTGCTCCAGTTGAGCATATCCAATACGTGATTTCCTTAGGGATATTCAGGGTCCTTTGCTCTTTCCTGATTGTCCCTACTTAATTGTTGTTCATTACATAATCAAAGCATTATTCAATGTTCATATAAACGCAGTATGCAACAAATGAAACCGTAAATTAAAATAATTACCATGAAAGGATCACTTTTCCGAATATCTATAAACGCTGTCCAATCTTCTTGAGATATATTATATTTTTGGGGTGGGCTGGAATTAATATTCCCATTATCATCCTCTACCCACACTCTGCTCAAGAAGCTCCTGAAGTTTCGAGCTAGCTTTCCAGCTTCGGCTAAAATAAATTTTTGTCTACTTTCTTCAATATCAAAGGCCAACTATGAAAAACAAACAACAAAGTACATATGAAATTATAATTTTGATAAAATTGAATAAACAAAAAATACATTAACCAATTAATTAGAAATATGATAATAACCAACTTACAGCTATTTCATTCCAAATTGCTGATTTTGTTGCGTCCGAGACGTGTCGCCAATCACTGATGATAATCGGCACCCTCTCACGAGCTATGACTCCAATGTAACCAATAAATGTTGATTTATTTGGGTCAATTGGTTGGCCATTCTGATTCCAGCCGACTGGTAGCTTTAAGCCTTTACTTCTGGCATTTATGACTTTTTTCATTACAGCGATACCTCTACGTATCTCACTTTCAACACGTTTGTTTGCAGCGGCCCCAGAATCCATCGACCTATAGAAGCCAAAAATACAGAATTTAGATTCATATACCAAATATATAGTACCAAGTAACGCCACCATTATTTTAGAAAAAATTCGGCAGAGTAACGACGCAATTTTTTTTACCAAGTTCTCGACTTAATCTTCCCCCAAAATTGCAAATAACAAAACCAATCTATCAATTCTTTCACAAAACCAATCAAATTTCACAAAGCCATAAATGCATTAAACGATGTCAACAAAACAACACATATTGATCCCATCATGATACATAATCAAAATAAATATCAATAAACAGGCTATACTCATGATATGTATTCAAATAATAATACTCGTTATCATATAGAGAGAGCGAGAGAGAAGAAGCTTACGGTGGTGGTGGTGGGAGTGGTAGAGGGGGCGGTGGTGGTCGTAGAGGAGGAGGAGAGAGCGGTTGTGGCTGTGGAGGTGGTGGTGGTGGCGCCGGTATACAATATCGATTGACACGCTAAAAGCTAACGTTCTATGATAGCAAGTGCACTAGTCGTGTGTAGTAATAAAAGTGGACGAGAAGTCCGGGTTGTCGAACCACGGAGTCTTGAATTCTAGTTGATGATTTGAAACGATAAAGAACAAATATAATTAAAGTAAATTGGATGTAAAATGCATGCAATAAGAACAAGAGTACACAATTGATTTTAAACAAAGTATAAAGAGAGACTAAGACACATGCTAGGTCCAAATTGATCAAATATACTTATAAAGGTTCTTGTTGAAGGATTACACTTATATTGTTATGGTGAGAGCTCCGAGGGTAGAGAATAACCGATGTCTCGCGTATAAACTCCTATGCTTAGATCGTGATTTCCCAAATATTCCTATCCGGAAATCTAACCACTAAACATGCATTAACGTACTAGAGTTCACTCGATTAGAATCGAACAACTTCACCCGGGAATCTTTACCTATGTCTATGACAATTCCTCATTAGTTGCGGGTCATGATGTGAACTTCTTGCACCCTAAGTCAATTTTCTCCCGAAATATTAACCTAGGCATAAGATTCTAACATATAGTGATCAAGTATATGCAAGATAGGCAAAATCACAAATTCACATCACATAACAATATAAGCATAACCTCAACAATCGTCTATTATAAGCATATATCACAATTTGACCTTACATGGCCTTAGTCTTATGAATTTAGTGCATGATGGATAATATGAGAAGCAATAATGAATTAATACACATGGTCATAGACATAAATGAAATGAAAAGCTATAAAACTCCCTCTAATTGAACAATGATGGAACTCCTTGATTGGAGCTTCAATTCCTAGCTTTCTCCTCTTAGAATGATGAAGAATAGTGATGAATGAAGCTTGAGGACCGGTTCCTCCTCCTCTTCTCCTCCAAGAATCTGAAATTGAGAGTGAATGATGAAGAGTATGGGTTCCTCCTCCTTTTATAGCCAAAATTCCACTAAAGTATGCATTAAGAATTCCCATTAAAGTTCCCCAATGAGAATTCCACCTAAGGTGATGCTTAAAGTATGGCTTTTAAGATTCCAACCAGATAAAAAATGCTGAACTTTCGGCCCTTAAGAATTCCTCCAAGCATAACCATGTGAAAACTTCAACAAAACACATGCATGCTGCCATTTTCTTGCTTTCCAGCGCAGTCTTAGTAGTTTCCTCATACAATTCTCCACAGATCTCCAAATTGGATGATTCAAGTCCCCATGTTCAGATAAAACATAGATCTACAACTTTTCAGAAGGACATTTTGTCCAATTCGGTCGCTAAGTATACCTAAATTACGTTTCAACATGGAGGTTGTTCTGATTTAGCGCCCATAAAGTAAATCTACCAAGAAACACACTTATGACAACCCCTCAACACATGTTCTGAATTATGGCCAAAAGTGATTCTTACCCATCATATAATGCTGGAATTTAGGCTGAAAAGGAGTAACATTTGAACTATCCACGCCTAGGCATGACTAGGAGGGCGTTGGGGCGTATCCTGGCACATGTACTTCTCTGTTCGGCGCAACAATTGTATTTCCTTCATAAATCTCTCCAAAGACCTCCGATTTGGATAATTCAACTGGCCAAGTGAAGCTAACACAGAGATAAACAACTTTGTTGAAGGAGACGTCCTCAAATTCGAACTCGAAATATGCATAAATTCTATATTTGCGTGCGTTATTCCTCTATTGTAGTGATTTTTCACCTTTACTCGATAAGCACACAAATTAAACGCAAATGTGGTATAAATCATGCATAAACCAATATAAATCCAATAAATATGAGGCTCTAAAACATGTAAATTCACACCCTATCATCGACCTACAAAAGCCAAAAATACAGAAGTTAGTTTCATTATGCAACAACATAATTTTTCAATTCATACACTAACAAGAGACGCCCTGACTCATACACTAACAAGTGCTTATATGAAGAAAAGTTTAGGAAATAAGTATATCATATAATTATCACATAAGTTCAAATACCTTTCATCATTTTCTTTTTGTCGTTGACTTAGTAGTCTTTTGCTTCCCCCCAGTACGACCCTTTTGTTTAGTACGTCGACGAACAGATGGATTAATCCATATCCCCTCTTGGTGATCTTGTCGCATATACAATTCATCATCACTGATATCCAAGTCACCATCACTATAAGTGGCTTGTGAATCATGTAATATAGGATTTTCTCCATCATCATCACTATATGAACTATCATCCTTAATACAAGTATTTTTATTTGCCGATAAAACAATTGACCAACTCTTTTCAATAGGATCGGTGACAAAAAACACTTGCGTAGCTTGTGACGCCAAAATGAAAGGTTCATCTTTGTAACCCACCCTCTCAAGTTCTACTCGAGTGAAGCCTATTTCACTATTGTCGACACCATTTTTATTGTCAGCCAACCTACACCCAAATACAGGCACCCGAAACCATCTATAATCCAACTCCCTATATGTTCAATCACCCCATAATATGATAAATGAGCATAGATAAGGTTATTATCTCTTGCACTTGAGATATGCATTGCTTGAGCTACAAGACTCACCCCACTATTCTGCATTGTACTTCGTTCATCTTGGTCTTTTGTATAGAATGTGCGACCATTTATACGATAACCTGAATGACAAAATACAAGTCTGCCCGGTCCCATCTACAACCGTGCCAATTTATCTGAAACTGAAAGTGGATTCTCGTTCCATTTCTCGTGAATATGCTTTCGGAACCAATCAGAGAAACTCTTATTATGCTCTTTTGAAATCCAACTCTCATTTTTATTTGGATTTAATCTCCTAAGTTGATCCTTGTGCTTTTGAACATATGGATCAACCTCATCGGTGTTGTGGAGCACATATAGGTGTGCCTGATCCCTTTGTGTGCAATGAACATTAACTAATTGCTTTCCAAGTACGCTTTCTCCTTCTGTTCTCCCTCCCACAACATGAGATTTTGGAAGCTCTGCAACGTTAGAATCTTTCAGATATTCTGTGCAAAATGTAATCGCTTCATCAACTATGTACCGTTCAACAATGCAACCTTCCGGTCGACTACGATTTTTCACGTAGCCTTTTAATACCTTCATATAACGCTCAGCTGGATACATAGATCTCATAAAAGCCGGTCCACATAGTTGTGTCTCTCTAACCAAGTGAATAGGTAGATGAGTCATTATATCAAAAAACGCTGGTGGAAAATACATCTCAAGCTCGCACAAAGTGATGACAATTTGTTTCTGAAGTGCAGGTAATTGTTTAGGATCAAACACCTTACTCCACATTGCTTTGAAGAAGAAACATAATGAGGTTATAGTTTCTCTCACCTTTTTTGGCAAAATGGCCCGTATAGCAATTGGTAGCAAATGATCCATGATCACATGACAATCGTGAGTCTTCATGTGCTTTAGCTTCAAGTCCTTCATTGACACAAGACTGCTAATGTTTGAAGAATACTCCATTAAGAAACTCACATAATGTAATTTTTTCTTTCCTGGATAGAGTGTGAGTTGCTGGAGGCAAATAAGTACGTTTTTCCTTATTTGTTGGTGCCAATTTTTCTCTTATCTTCATTTCAACCAAGTCTAACCTTGCCTTTACGCCATCTTTTGTCTTACCGGGCACATTTAGAAGTGTACTAATGACACTATCAAATACATTTTTCTCAATATGCATAATATCAAGAAAATGTCTAACATGTAAAGACGTCCAATACGACAACTCAAAGAAAATTGACCTTTTTTTCCACCCATTTTTTGCAAGCCCACCTGCAAAAGTCTTTCCTAATTTAACCTCCAAGTCTTTTATATTCTCAAACACTTCTTCACCAGTCAAGCACTTAGGAGCTCGGCCTTCTTCTATATTCCCATTGAAAGCTTTTTTCCACCGACGATATGTATGGTTTCGATTTAGCCATCTCCGATGCCCTTGGAATGCATATTTTTGAGAGTGTGTCAATCGATATTGATCTGTACTCTTGACACATATGGGGCATCCACATTGGCCATGTACACCATATCCCTCGAGGTTTGCTCTTGCAGGAAAATCATTGATTGTTCCAAATAACATGACTCTGAGATTGAAAATTTCTTCTCTGAACCCGTCATATACTTGAACACCGGTCTCCCACAACACCTTCAAATCCTCAATTAAAGGAGCCAAGTAGACATCTATATCATTTTCAGGTTGTTTCGGCCCAGAAATGAGTATAGGCATCATAATATGTTCTCGCTTCATGCATCGCGATGGGGGGAGGTTGTAGATCATCAAAATCACCGGCCATGTACTATGTGAGCTACTTTGCAAGCCTTGAGGGTTCATGCCATCTGTAGCCAATACAAGGTGAAGGTTTCTTGATTCTCCACCAAATTCAGGGAAATCATCATCGATCTTTTTCCATTGAGGGGAATCTGAGGGGTGTCGAATCTTGTCATCTTCAATCCTTTCTTCAAGCCTTCTATCAGCATGCCATGTCAAGTCATTGGCCAACTCTTTACTACTGTACATGCGCCTAAATCGTGGTATTATGGGCAAATACCACATGGTTTTGACAGGAGCAGATTCGTTCTTCTTGTACCGCGAGGCGCCACATTTCGGACAAACCTTCGATGATGCGTAGTCAGTTCTAAACAATATGCAATCATTGAGACATGCATGTATCCTCTCATATCCCATGCCAATTGAGGTTAACATCTTCTTAGCCTCATAAGTACGATTAGGTAACACATTATCCTCGGGTAACATGTTTTTTAGTAGATCAAGTAAGTCTGTGAAACTCTTATCACCCATTATTGGCTTTTAACTTGTAGAGGTTTAGGACTGCTTTCAATCTTGTGAATTTACTACCACTATACAGTGGTGTCTTTGAATCACTTGTCAAATTGTCAAACATCTTGGGACAATTTCGCAAATCCTCCTCAATCACATTTGTCATCTCCTCCAAACGATCAGGCTCATAATCATTCATGTCCAAATCCCGCGATCGATATGATGTACCACCCAAATCATCTGAGGTGACACTGCTCTCATCGTGTCTTGTCCAACGTGTGTAGCTTTTATCAATTCCATTACACACCAAATGATCTTCCAATTCACGTGGACTAATTCTCTTTCCAAAACAACAACATAAACACGGGCAATTGATTCTAGTCCGATCTGATGCATGCTCAATCGCAAAATTGATGAATTCTTTCACCCCTTTCTCATATTGCTTCGACATACGATCCGCTAATATCCAACTTCGATCCATCTTGATTCTGAATTAATTAAATTAAACAATTTTAATATCACTTCATAGTTGAATGAATTACATAATTTTAATTTTAATTTATTTCCCATTATTCTAGAAAAAATTCGGCAGAGTAACGACACAATTTTTTTTACGAAGTTCTCGACTTAATCTTCCCCCGGTTGGGTTGCAACCAACAAAATTCGGATCTTACGATCCTCTAAAATTCAATTTCGATACATCCATCTTGATTCTCAATTAATTAAATTAAATAATTTTAACATCAGTTCAGTTGAATTAATTAAATTATTTTAATTTTAATTTATTTCCCATTATCCTAGAAAAAAATTCGGCAGAGTAACAATACAAAAATTTCTACCAAGTTCTCGACTTAATTTTCCCTCAAACTTGCAACCAACAAAATTCGCATCTTTCAACCACAACAAACCCAACATTCTAATCTTTCACCCCCAACAAACCCAAAATGTCAATCTCACTATACGAAAATATTGATCACCAGTAGGATCACATAAAGCAACATATTTCAAGCAACTTCAAATATTGATCACCAGTTGGATCATATAAATCACATAAATCTAAAAATAAAGCATCATTTTATAAATATTGATCGCCAGTTGGATCACATAAAGCATCATATTTTCAAAAATTCGACAGAGTAATAACGCACAAGTTTCTACCAAGTTCTCGACTTAATCTTCCCCCAAACTTGCAACCCAACAAAACCAATCCATCAATTCGTTCACAAAACCAATCAAACTTCACAAAACCATGAATGCATTAAACGATGTCAACCAAAAAAATACAACAAAAATCCAATCATAATACCAACATATCATAGCATAAATCAAAAATCCAACAATCAAGAAAACCTAATTAACATAACTTATAGATAACAAATACCCACATTATATAATTCACAAAACCAATTAATATAATCAACTATAACATATATAACAACAATCCACATTATAACATAATCAACTATAACATAACATAACATAACAAAAATCCACATTATATAATTCACAAAACCCAATTAACATAACATATATATATAACAACAATCAAGATATTAACTTATAAACCACATTATATAATTCACAAAACCCCAATTAACATAACATATGTATAACAACAATCAAAAGATTAACATATAAAACCGTAATTTCATAACATATATAAAATATACACAACATATATAAACATATATATAAGTATATACCTATAGGGTGAGAGAGAGTCAAGAGAGAGAGGAGCGGCGCTCGGGCGGCGGCGGCAGAATACGGTGGTGGTGGTGGCGGTATATGGTGGGTGTGGTGGTGGTGGGGCCGATATATGTGGTGTGAGTATATATATATTTATATAGCTAGCTATAGATATAGAGTAGTAGAGAGAGCGAGAGAGAATAATGGTGGTGGGGCGGCGCCGGCGAAGGTGGAAGTGGTGGTGGCGGCGGTGGGGGGAGTTGAGTGAGAGAGAGAGAGTAGAGAGAGATGAGTGAGAGAGAGAGGGGATCGGTCGAGAGTGGGGGGGAAAATGGGGGGGAATTTTGCTTTTGACTTTTTTTTTTTTTTTAATAGCGATTTTTCGAAAAACCGCCGTAACCGGTCCGGACCGCTTACGGCGGTTTTCCAAAAAATTGCTGTAATTGATCAGTTAAGGCGGTTTATTGGAAAACCGATGTAACCGGTCCGAACCAGTTACGGCGATTTTTTAAAAAACCGCTGTAATAGGTCCCATGCGACAACCTATTACAGCTGTTCACCAAAAAACCGCTGTAATAGGTGCGCTGTAATAGTGTATTTTTGTAGTAGTGTTTAGGAGTTCTGTCTTGTCGAGTAAAAATTGGAACTCATAGTTCTTATTCAGCATTCCTTGTAGTGAAAATGAATTCATCATCATTTAATGCATTATTAGGAAGAGATTGGATACATCAAAATTATTGTATCCTTTTAACTTTACATCATGTTTTGATTTGTTGGAATGGCCATAAGTTCGATACTCAAATTGTGAATGCCAGGTACCAAGCAGGAGGGCTCGAAGAAGAAAGGAATTTGACTATAGGATGTCCAGTCATCGATAAGGCGGGGCAAGAAGACGAAGAGAAAAGTGTTGAAGCAAGCAAAGTCGAAGATCAGTCTATGATCGAGATAGATGTAAAGTTAGCCAAGTCGAATTAGGGCGATGATAGGAATGTCTAGTTTAAACAATTGTTTTTGATTAAGTAATGGACAAGTTTGAACAAAATGATGTAATTAGCAATGTTTTCGAAAGTTAATTATCGAAAGAATTAACATAAAATTATTTGATTATTGCGATAACCATTTCGAACAATGTAATGCGAGCTCGAGCCTAAATTTGGTCGAACATCGGGATAGCAATTCGGATGAAATAATTGAACATGGAATTTTAGAACCAGATGAAGATATCAGAAAAGATATCCAAGATCCTTTAGAGGAAATTAATCTTGGAACTATTGGAAATCCAAGAGTGACTTACATAAGTTCAAAATTGAAACAAAAGGAAAAGGAAGAATTAATCGAAATATTGCATCAGTTCAAAGATTGCTTTGCTTGGACACATCACGAAATGCCGGGAGTCGATATGGCCATAGCCCGACACGAATTACCAATTAAACCTGGTTTTAAACCAATAATACAAGCATCATGTCGATTATCACCCGATTTAATGGGCGCGATCAAAGATGAAATTGAGAAATTAGTTAAAGCTAAGTTTATCAGACCGGCTAGGTATGTCGAGTGGCTAGCAAATATTATTCCGGTAATTAAAAAGAATGGTAAAGTGCGGGTCTGTATCGATTTTAGAGACCTAAACAAAGCTACGCCAAAAGGTGAATATCCGATGATAATGGCAGATGTTTTAATCGATGCAGCTACTAGATAAAAAGTGATGTCATTTATGGATGGATACTCGGGATATTATCATGAATTGAAGATTTCCGAAGTAGATAGAAAAAACAGCATTCTGATGTCTAGGTTCTATAGGAACTTTCGAATGGATAGTCATGCCTTTTGGTTTGAAGAATGCCGGGGTGACATATCAAAGGACCATGAATTACATGTTTCATGATCTTATTGGGAAATCATTAGAAGTGTCTATTGATGATATCGTAGTCAAAGCACAAACGCATCAGGAGCATTTAAAATCATTAGTCGAAGCCTTCCAACGAATGAGGCATTTTAATTTAAAAATAAACCCCTTGAAGTGTGCTTTCGGTGTAGAAGCCGAAAATTTTCTGGGATTTGTGATCCATAATCGAGGCATTGAGGTGGATAGAAACAAAGCCAAAGCTGTATTGGAAGCCAAACCCCCAGGAAATAAAAAAGAATTATAGCGTTTCTTAGGACAAGTCAATTTCCTAAGAAGATTCATAGCTAATTTGGCTAGGAAAACAGAAGCATTCTCACCCCTCTTTCGTGTAAAAGACCAGGGTGAGTTTATTTGGGGAGGGAAGCAGGAAGAAACTTTTACAACCATCAAGAAATATTTGACTCAATCTCCAGTATTAATTCCCTCTCGAAAGGGAAAGAAATTGAGACTTTATATATCTGCAGCTGACTGCTCGATTGGTTGTCTCCTAGTATAATAAAATGATAGAGGTTATGAACAGGCCGTATTTTATCTAAGTAGATTATTGAATGATGGTGAGAGAAGATACACTTCAATCGAAAAATGGTGTCTTAGTCTTTATTTCGCATCAATTAAATTGAGACACTATTTAGCTACATATTCTATCGAAGTGATGTCCCCAACCGATGTTATTAAATTTATAATTGCCAAAATGTCTGCAAAGATCGAAGAAGATAGTACAAATAATAGAGTAGAATACGAAGCTCTTATCCTGGGTTTAGAGGTATTACTTGATATGGGTGCTAAGGACATTGAAGTAAAGGGAGACTCCCAATTAATTATAAATCAGGTGAAAGGGACGTTCAAATGCATAAGCCTATTATCAATAGCTTCATACGCTCGAGTGCATGAATTAATTAAACTTTTCGAATCTGTGACAATCACTTATGTGCCAAGGCAAAAGAACCAAATATCCAATGATTTAGCTCAGTTAGCATCAAGATATACAATTGATTCTGATATGCTCAAATCGACTATTCAACTCGAACCTAGAATTTTGTTTCCTTTCGAACAAAGGGCATTGCAGATAAACAAAATTGATATTTTGAAAAAAAAAGAGGACTGGCGCCTCGAAATTATTGATTATCTGAAAAATGCAGCTATGGGAGGATTTTTGAATAGATTAAAATTAATGGCTCATCATTATTTTTATGATGGATAAGAGCTATATAGAAAAGACTCTCAAGGAGTTTTATTAAAATGTCTAGATTTATAAGATGCCTTAACGACTTGGTCTAACTGTATATCGCTTGGGCATTTCAGCTCAGATAGCTCCAGTTAGGTTATCTTCCAAAGTCATCATCGCTTCATGATCTTTGTCGATTATGAGCTTATTCTTTTCCTTTTGTCTCTTCTTGAAAGCAGTAAAGTGTTTGTCCCATTCAGTTGGATCAATACCCATAAACCTTAGGCAAATTTTGAAAGCTCGGTTGAAGTCAGTCATCTGCCTCTCTTCAGCTAAAATTCTTAGATCTGTAGGTTCTGGAATAGATGCTCTTTGAAGAGGAATGTCAAACTGTTCAAGACGTGCTCGAGAAGGTATTGGTAGATTTGGATATAGTGCTAGTGGAGGTTCTCTTAGCATTCTACTAGGCATTTCAGCAGAATCACTTACCCCATAAGCAGTTATCCAAGATGGAGTCTTGGCTCAGAAAGAGTAGATAATTGCTGACGCTTCAGCGGCGGAGGAGGATCTTGAGCTCTTGAACCGGACTCTCTTCTCGTCCCCCTTATTGCCATCATCAGCCTTAAAATGTTCTGTTAGTAGGCTAATTGAGAGGCAATCTGAGACATTGATGCTGTAATATCATCCAGGCGCTTGTCGAAATGTTCTTGCATTGCGAGTAGCTTAGCGCTGGTAGCATCATTCAGTGTAATCTCTAAGTTCTCTAAGCGCTTCTCAAAGTGTTCTTTCATGGCAAGTTGGTTAGCCCGAGTAGCATCATTCATCTCTTGAAATTCTCGGCGACATTCACCAACGGCGGCCTGAGCAGAACTGTGCATATGAGCAATCTGGCGCTCATAGTTTGAGACTCAATCTTCGCTAAATCCGTCTTAATCCAGTGGAGGGATTCTTCATTCTGAGTAGCATGATTGCTCACCTCCTCTAAGACAGATTGCAGCAAAGGTCCAAAGGCTTGACCCACATCCGATGGAACCGCTTGAGGAGCCGGTCGCTTGAATCTGGATGTATGCTTAAGTGAGTTAAGGGGAGCTTGATATGCAGGATCAAAAATTGTACTGCGTACATCAAGTTGAAAATCCTCAGCCATATCAGAAATAACAGAATCAACGAGTTCAAGAGCGTCACGAATAGCCTCTGGTGGTGACGCTTGAACTGGTTCTTCAGCAGACGCTGGAAGACTTGCAACTTCTGCTGGTTCAGACACTTCAACCAACTTAGCAGGCGCTTCCTCAATCGCTGACTCTTCTTGATGTAAGTCATAGAATCGGAAGTTCCAATTGGCGATATCTGCGTAGGAATCTGAAGCAGCTTCCAAAAGTTCAGTCAATCTGGAGCGAGAGATGCAGGTCCCTTGAATGAAGGTGCGAAGAGGACTATCTCTGGCTCAGACATACATTGTACCCATGATGTCCAATACGTGGTTCGGGAAGATCCTTGACTGTGGCTTGGAAATGAGAAATAAGGTATCCGGGCAGTAATGCAAGGAAAATCCGATAAGTCGATCTGTAGGAAGACATTGTGACTTGTGAGCTTCTGGCACATACATGCTGTAGTAGTATTCCAAATACAGAAACACAGCTCGAGCTATGCCTTGATTGCGTTTAAGTAGAGAGAGAACGTAGGCATAATGATCGCTTACTTCCTGTCTGATAGAGGGTAGAAGGTTCGGAACTTCCCGAACCTTAGAATTTTTGAACCTTCTTTTTAGAGAAATCTACATTACTATTGAGATATTCCTAGCTGTTTGAACTTTATCAATATCAAACGAACCATTTAGAAAAATCCTATCCAAGCCTCGCGATCTGTGTGAAGTCAAAGTTGGATACTTGCACTATTTCTGAGTGAAAGAAGCAAGAGGATAGAAGTGCCTTGGAGCAGAAATTTGTGTGATCAAGGAGCTCAAGTCATCAACATCTATCTCTCCCTAATTTGTAGAAGTTTATGCGTGATTCTTTGAGAATCATTTTAGTGGATTGCCTCCAAGTGATCAAGGAGAAGAGTGACGTAGTTGGGATTACATCACCCAACGAACCTTACAAATATTGTGTTCCTTACTTTACAGTCAATTTCTTTATTATCATATTATTGCATAAATCTGTTAAGAAGAACTCAATTGAATGCTAAGCAATTAAAATACCTTCTGTGACGCTGAAAGATTTCAAAAGAGAAGACCTTAAAATCATTCCGCTGTGCTAACACTGATTAAAGAACTGAATGCTTAAACCTATCTGGTTATAGTATTCAAATCTTGAAGTCTAAGTTAACTTTATAAAAACAGTCTTCATTAGACGCTCAAGTCAAGAGCCTACTTTTCAAGCATCCAACGAATTTCAATACGAATCTTTTTAAAGTAGAAAAAGACTTCAGGGTCTATTCAACCCCCCCCCCCCCATCTAGACCCTTTCGTATGCCACTTGGGACCAACAAGTGGTATTAGAGCGGTTAAAGTTGAAATTTTAAAATTTCCAAGCATAACAGCTTGTTTAAATCCTTTTTCAAATCTAGTTGCTTTAAAATTTTCTTTATGGCATTTGCTAAAGTTCCTAAACTGACTGAGTCAAACTATGACACATGGAAAGTCAAAGCATTTACATATCTCTGTTCATCTGATGATGACATGTGCTATATTATTTCAGATGGGCTAATCAAAATATATAAGGTTGTCACTAGAGCACCTGGAGCCATGGAAGACACTTCGGATGGTTACGTGGAAAAGCCAAAACAAGAATGGTCTCCAGATGAGCGTCGAAGAGCAAATTTGGACAACGTTGGTCGTAATGCTCTATATAAAGCTATCGGTGATAATGACAACTTATTCAACAATATTAAGTCTTGCAACACTACTAAGGAAATCTGGGATAAGTTAGCCATAATTTGCTGTGGTTCGGCTCAGATTAAAGAGAACAAGTTTTTCATTGCCAAGGAAAGATTTAACAGTTTCAAGATGTTGCCCAATGAAACTTTAAAACAATTGGATATAAGATTCACTGCTCTTACTACAGAATTAACATCTTTGGGTATGGATTTACAGAATCGGGAAATGGTGGTTAAAATCTTTAGAAGTCTACCTAGTAGATTCTTGATGAAGACAACAGCTATGAGAGAGTCGAACAATTTGGACAGTTTAACTCTAGAAGACGCCTTTTCAGAGCTCAAAGCATTTGAATTTGAGTTGAATTCGACTAGTGATGCAGTGAGTAGTCCAGTGATTGAGTCTGGAGCACTTATAGCGTCAATCAAGGGTAAATCAGGTAACAAGGGAAAGGTTTTAGATATTAGCGAGGAAGAGGAGTTGGCTTTACTAAATAGATTCAGGAAGTTCCTAAGATATGAAAAGAAAGGAATTAGTCCTAACTCCTAATTATCAAGGAAAAAATTCATATCAAGCGCCTACTCCAGTACAACAACAGTTTCAAGCGCCTCAGTATTCTGTTCCTACATACCAAGTTCCTGTTCAGTACCAAGAGTCTTCTCAAAATCTCTCAGCGCTAGTGGTCTCAAAACAATACAATGCAAGGTTAACAAATGAACAATAGATGAAAACTAACCTTTGTTATAATTTCAGGAAACTAGGGCACTACCAGGTAAATTGCCCTTATTCAAACGTATCTAGGCCCTCAAGGTAGGATTACGTGGATAGAAACCAATTTAGGAGCAACCTTTGTCAACAAGGTTTGCTAGCGGAATTAGAACCCGCATCCGCACCTGAAGATTTGGAATCATCAGAGGAGAGTAGTGATGATGATGAGCCATTGGATGACTCAGCGCTTATCTGTCTCATAGCCAGAGATGATGAAGCATCCCCTGAGGTAAACACTAAATTATCTCTCCCTCTTTCTTATAAAGAATGACTTGACAAAGTCAAAGAATATTATAATGATTGTCAAGATGCCATCTATATATATCAAAATCACTTTGCTATCATTTCATCGCTCACAAGTGATAAAGTGACACTCAAAGCAGAGTTGCAAGTTCAGCAACAATGCATTGAGAAAAACCAATCGCTTGAGAGTGAAATAATCCATTTGAAAAGTGATCTTGATATAATAGTCAGGAGAGAAGTTGAGCTGATTGCTAGACTTGCTAAATCAGAACAGCTCGTCTCAGCATTGTCTAAAGCCTCAAGAAAGATAGATAATGTGACTGAGGTAACAAGATTATTTGATGAAAAGACCGGTTTAGGATGCAATAAATTCGATAAACAACCAAATAAATCTATTGTTACGGCAAACAACAAAGGGGAAGGGTGTTTTCTTTGTTGAAGAAGGTTCACTAAGTCAAACACGGAATGAACCAAGTGACAACGGTACGAGGCCAAATGAGAAAGCCAAAGCTGACTCAGGAAAGGGTAAGGCAAAGGAAAATGATTCACAAAGACGGGTTCATCCAAACGCTCAAAAGGCTAAGGGTAAACCTAACCACTGTGAATCAAGTGCTAAGCGTCCAGCACCAAAAGTGCTACCCAAGCTAGCGCCAAGGAAATACCAGCGTCAATATCCAAGGCAATCAAGATCATATTATCGATACTATGATGATTATGATTACGACTATGATTATGAATACTATTATAATCGAGGATATTAGTATACACCCAAACAACACACACAACACAATGTGAAACCCAAGAAGGCCAGTATTCCTATAATGAAGACTAGGCAAATATGGGTTCCTAAAGTTCTAATTCAAACTAACAATGCTACTAATGGTGAAGGACCTAATCAACAATGGGTACCTAAACAAAAATAGAACTTCCCTTTTGATTGCAGGTGCCTAGAGCTAGAGCCGATACATCTGTTTGGTACTTCAATAGTGGATCGTCAAGACACATGACTGGTTCCAAGGATCTATTGATCAACTATCGAGCCGCCAATGGTCCTCAGGTTGTATTTAGTGACAACTCCAAAGGTAAAACCAAAGATATAGGTACTATGCATCGGGGGAACATCATGATAAGTGATGTTTATTATGTTGAGGGTTTGAAGCACAATTTATTAAGCATAAGTTAATTTTGTGATAAAGGCTTTGAAGTCATATTCTCAAGCGACTGTTGATATATAAACGACGCTAAGACTAAGTCTACTAAATTGAAAGGTAAAAGAACAAATAACTTATATTTGGTAGATTGGGGTTCAACACTTGATAACAACCCAACATGCTTTGTTGAAAAAAATGAATCTAAAATGGGTTGGTTATGGCATAGAAAAATGAATCACCTCAACTTTAAGACAATCTCTTAGCTAATAAATCTAAATCTTGTAGAGGGATTACCAAAAGGACCATTTCACAAAGATCGACTTTGTGACGCTTGTCAAATGGGAAAACAAGTTAATTCATCTTTCAAGAGAAAACCACATCTATCTACCTCTAGAATACTTGAACTACTTCACATTGATCTATTTGGACCTATTCAAACGATCAGTGTAAGCAGTAAAAAGTATACTTTGGTGATAGTAGATGATTTCTCTCGATTTACTTGGGTGGAATTTTTTTCATCCAAAGATGGGACATGTGACAAGTTAACAACGCTTATTCGACAACTTCAAACATTGAAAAATCTTAAGGTTGCAAGAATAAGAAGCGATCACGGTACTGAATTTACTAACAAGATTGTTGAGAAGTTTTGTGCAAAGAATGGAATACATCATGAGTACTTAGCTCCCAGAACTCCCCAACAGAATGGTGTTGCTGAGCGCCGGAACAGAACGCTCAAGGAAGCCACTAGGACGATGTTAGTAGAGTCTAGGCTTGCTCCTAGGTTTTGGGCTGAAGTGATCAACACCACTTGTTACACTCAAAACCGTTGCATGATCAACAAACAACATGGGAAAACTCCATATGAACTGTGGAAGGGACGTAAGCCAAATGTTTCATACTTTCATGTCTTTGGTTCTAAGTGTTTTATCCATAACAATGGATCCCAAAGCCTAAAGACATTTGATCCTAAAGCGGATGAGGGAATCTTTCTAGGCTACGCCAAGAATGGAAAGAATTTTCGCATCTTAAACAAGATCAAATCGAAGGTTGAGGAATCTATTCATATTATTTTTGATGATGCTAAACAAGAACCGAGTAAGGTTAATATGAATGATGTAGGAGTTTAAGATCTATGTCATCAAGCATCTAGGATTACCATTGATGATGATAGTGACGACGATGATGAGATCTTAGTGCCACCTCCTAAGATTACTCGTGAGATTATTTCGGATAACAATGCAGGATCTGTGGATGATCATGAAGAGATTGATCCTCAAGAGCAAACAAGGATATGTGAACTTGAAGCGCCTACTCAAGAGGGTAGTCAAGAGTCTGATCGTCAAGTGCCTGTTCAACCTCTTAACCCTTTCCAACCAGATAGACTATGGCTGCGTGATCATCCTCCTGAGCAGATTATTGGAGATACTGAAGTGCCCGTTAGGACTAGAGCCGCTACATTTAATGAGGCTATGTTTGCAAGCTTTCTATCTCAAATGGAGCCTAAGAAAGTGGATGAAGCGCTAAGCGACCCAAGTTGGATTGAAGCCATGCAAGAAGAGGTTAATCAGTTTGGGCATAGTAAGGTTTGGACACTAGTACCAAGGCCAACTTACCAAGGAGTTATTGAAACTATGTGGGTTTATAGAAACAAGATGGATGAGAATGGCACTGTGACAAGGAACAAGGCTAGACTCGTAGCTCAAGGTTATTGCCAAGAAGAGTGTATTGACTTTGATGAGACATATGCTCCTGTCGCTCGTCTTGAAGCAATCCGCATGTTTGTAGCGTATGTAGCGTTCAACAAGTTTAGTCAGATGGACGTGAAGAGTGCCTTCCTAGATGGTAAACTCCAAGAAGAGGTATATGTGGAGCAACCACCAGGATTCATCAACAACTATGGTAAGGGTATGGTTTACAAGCTAGACAAAGCACTTTATGGGCTTAAGCAAGCACTCTGAGCATGGTATGACACTTTCTCTATATTCCTTATTGGTAAAGGTTTTTCAAAATGCAGCGTTGATACAACGTTATTTAAAATTACCAATGATGAAGATATTCTCTTAGTCCAAATTTATGTTGATGATATTATATTTGGCTCTACTAACAAGCGTCTGTGTGAGAAATTTTCGAAAATGATGCAAGAACAACTTGAAATGAGCATGATGGGTGAATTAACTTTCTTCTTAGGATTACAAGTTAAACAACTGCCTAATGGCATATTTATTAACCAAGCTAAATACACACGTGATATGATTAAGAAGTTTGTTATGGAAAATGCATCATATTCAAAAATTCCAATGAGCCAAACGCTTAAGTTAGATAAAGATGAAAGCGGGAAGAAGGTTGATATCACTAATTATAGAGGTATCATTGGATCACTTCTTTATCTTACTGCTCATAGACCTGATAATATGTTTTCGGTATGCATGTGTGCACATTTTCAAGCTGATCCTAAAGAGTCACACCTTATTGCCGCCAAGAAGATCCTTAAATACCTAAAAGACACACAAAATGTGGGCTTATGGTATCCAAGGGACTCTCCTTTTGAACTAATTGGTTACTGAGATGCAGATTTTATAGGTTACAAAATAGATTGTAAGAGTACTAGTGGTACATGTCAATTTCTAGGTGATAGGTTAGTTTCATGGCATAGTAAGAAACAACAATCGATAGTTACATCTACAGCTGAAGCCGAGTATGTAGCTGCAGGAAGTTGTTGTGCACAAGTGCTATGGATGAAGCAACAACTCAGAGATTATGGTATAATCCTAGGTTCAACTCCCATTCATTGTGATAACCAAAGCGCTCTAGCCGTGATTCAGAACCCTGTTCTTCATTCTAGAACCAAACATATTGACATTAGATACCATTTTTTTCGTGACCATGTTCAAAAGAAAGATATCTCCATGCACTTTATCAGAACTGACAAACAATTGGCAGATATCTTCACCAAAGCGCTCAACGAACAATGTTTTCTCACTTTGAGACGTGAATTAGGTATGATCAATTTAAATGCTTAATCATTATGCATCATATTTTGTTAGGCATATAATTTAGGGGGAATCCACTTTATTTATGTCTAAAAGATCTTTGAAAAGTTATTACAAGTTATCAAACTTAGGGGGAACCTTAAACTTGTACTTGAACATATCTGCAAGCGTCAATGATCAAAACTTTTCATATGCATAGATCACCAACGCTCAGCATTATTTATGCATCATATGTTGGATGCTCAAACATAAAAAGCTTTTGATCTCTAGCGTCAACATAAATCTTACAAAAGCGTATTTGTTAAGCGTTGAACTTATTCCCTTTAACACTTAAAATAAAATTATTTGTAAAATTCATGCATAAATTTTACACGCTTCTTGAAGCAATGGATAGACTCAAAAAGTCTATTTTGTACTCTATCTACACGCTTCTATCACATCAAACTGGAGGGTAATCAAAACTTTTCAAAATGACGGTTCAGAGTTAGTACATGTCTGGGTACGTGTCAGTATACCATCAGGCGCGTGCATTACACTCTAAAAAGGCCAAACGTTTTAAACCTCAACTCGGACGTCAAATCTTTATATATGGGAGTTACCAAATGTAACCTCTCTCTCTTGCCCAAAATTCGGGTCCGCATTTAAACTTTTCATGGCTGAGATTAAGTAACTTTACACGTGTCTAAATGCTACTAAGACGAGAGAACACAAGTTTCAAAAGTTCCTTTACTGTGTCATTTAAAACACAATTTCTGCAGAAAAATTATTCACTTTTACTCAAAACTATCTGCAAAATTACTATCTCTCTCTCTTCTTCAAAAAGAAAAATTTCAATTCATTGCTTTCACTAAAAATGGCACTAAAGAAATCTACTACTACTTCTGCCGAGCCTACCATCAAGGTCACTGAAGGCCTTGTTGTCGACTGGAAATTTCTATATGAGCAACCTCAGATTAACCTGACAGACATGATGGACCTTGTCACCAAGGCTGGGCTTAAAACATTCTTGACTCCATACTCCTATCTGTTTCCAATGGAAGTCGACACCTTCTGCAAGACTGCTAAACTATCCGCGGACAAGAAGTCTATCTCTTGTCTCATTCCTCTATCCAAGAAGGAGTTACCAAAGGAATTCGTATTGTCTGCTGCCTCCATTGCCAAGAACTTCAATCTTCCAAATGAGGGTGAGGAATTGGACTGTGTTACTCTGGAACAAATCAAAGAAGCATGGACTACTATGAGTGCTTATGATGGTGTACCTTACAAACAACACTTTGAAAAGAAAGAATTAGTGTCCAAATACAGATTGATGGCTGATTTCTGCAGCAAAATCATAGAATGCAGAGTTGGCACCTTTGATAAAGTCAACCCATTGCAGTTTCAGATGTTGACAGCTATACTCCTCAACATCAAGATCAACTGGAGTGAGTATGTCTTTGGAAGGTTTCGAGACTATTTAAGCGCCCCAAATAAACCTTATCGGCATATTTTGAGTGACCTGCTGTATCGATCAGGTTGTGTCTACTTGTCCGGTCATCCTCTGAATAAGGCCAAGTTGCTGGGAAAAAGGATTCTGAACAATCTCTTCAATCCTCCCAAGGTTGGTGGTGCTCCTAGACCACTGTCTGAGCGTCTAGAAGTACGTGAAGCATCCGATGAGGAAGCTGAGCGTCCTGCTCAAGAGGAAGCCGTGAAGCGTCCGACTGTTACCAAGAAGAGGGCTCCCAGAAAGCCCAAGGCTCAAGTTTTTCCTTCTCCTCAAAAGGATGATGAGGAAACCGATGAGGATGCAGAGGACAAGAGCATCTGATCAGGAAGCTGAGCATCCTGCTCAAGAGGAAGCCGTGAAGCGTCTGGCTGTTACCAAGAAAGGGGCTCCCAGAAAGCCCAAGGCTCAAGTTTTTCCTTTTCCTCAAAAGGATGATGAGGAAACCGATGAGGATGCAGAGGACAAGATTCCTCTGATCAAGAGGAGGAAGCTGGAAGTTATAATCAAACAAATTGACTTCGAGGATTCAGCTGTTGCTCCTTCTGCTTAAACGCTTAAACTCGTTGAAGGAGTCAACGTAAAGAAGATTTTCAAGCGTTCCAGGACAAGCAAGCGTTAAGCTGCTCATGTTCCTGAAGAGCCTGAGACGGTTGAGCCAAGCGCTCAAGTTGCTGTTGAGACAAGCTCTCAGGGTAAATTTATTTCTTCCCGCATCATTTCTATTCCTACATCTGTAGAAGATCCTGCTCTTATAGAGGATAATTCTTGTGCTACAACTTTAGTTCCAGCTGCTGCTGAAGCATCAACAGACGTCCATCTGGATGTTGAGATGATGAATATTGTGGCTATTTCCAAAGACGTTGCCGCCGAAGCTGCTACAATTGAAGTCGAGGAACCTGTTCCCAAAGAGGTTCAAACATCAACTCTTATTTCGGCTATAACAGAGGCACGCTCAAAAGGTTAGAGCATTGCTGTGAACGTTACAAAGCCAAGGCACTTCTTCAAGTTGGACCCACTGAAGACGATTGATCATTCAATCAATTATATGCCTCCTGCACTTGAAGAAGATTTAATTCCCGCGGGCTACAATGAAGAAAGATACATTATTGCGGAGAATGAAATTGCCCTGCTGATTGACATTAACAGAAATATCAGGGATATAGTGTTCAACACTGAGCTGATAGAAATCGAGAGAAAATACTATCTGGCCATTCAACTTGGTAAAACTCCTGATCAGATACCGTCTTCTCTTATCCTTCAACAAGACAGACAAGGAGGTAGAGCTCCTAAGTGTGATGCGGATCTGGCTTACTACATAGACTATGGGCATAAAAAGTCAACCGGTTTTGCTCTAAGAGACTACAACATCCGAGTGTATGAACCTCTTCGCCCAACCTTTCTCAATCCGTCAGAGGCAGTCTTGAACAGAGAAGGCTACACACATTTTCCTCACATAGCAAACAGTATTGAAAACAAGAATTCTGTCAATCCATTTTGACTCTGGAAAAATAAAGGAATTCATGCCGGTGAGCGTCTAGCATCTCTCACGGATGTGATTCAGGTCAAAGCTGATGCGTACTTTGACAGCGTTTGGAATGCTAGCCATCGGACTGATAGATATCGCTTTGAATCTATCAGAGATATCCACCATGAAGGAGTTCGATCTATGGTTAATGCTGCTGTATGGCCGAGGTAAATTGGGCTGAAGCGTATGTGGGCCATAAATACATTTTCCCAAAGTTAGTTCAAGCTCCCCACCTTTTTGGCATAGACATACATGACAAGAAACGTCAATTCCCCAAATATTGCCTTAGGAAGCGTCAACAGAGAGTTGGACCTATTCTCAAGCTCCCAATAATTCGTCATCAGATTGAGCAGTGTCTGCGTCAAGAGCTTCACAGACTATCCACAACTCTTCTTCGCTTCAACGCTCAAACATCAACCAGTGGCAGTGCTTCAATATCTAGCTTGAACTTCTCTCCAAGCTACTGCGAAGATAACTTTAACATGATGGTGAAGATTATGACTCCCCTCTCTCATTTCGACAGAATCTTCACTGCAAATCTCAGACAATGGAATGGCTCAGTCTATCTGCAAAGAGGTACTCAATCACTACGAGTTTGTCCTCTCACTGCTGGAAAGGAATCAGGGACTGGCTCAAGCTATCTATCCCTACCTGGAAGAGTACTACAATTCTTATGTACCTGAATCTCAGCGACTCCAACATCTTCTAACAGATAGGCTGATTGGATTTCTAGGGATTACTGCGCAGATGCGATCTTCTGTATTTGCCAAGCACCGTCCAAAGTCTTTCCGAATCATGTGCTGGATATCATTGGTCCCATGTACATCAGGGTCATAGATAGTCCAATTTGCACATTCATTCAAGGTACTTGCCTTCCTCTTCAGCATCTGACTGAACTATTGGAAGCTGCTTCAAATTCCTTTGCAGATATAGCCAATTGGAACTTCCAATTCGATGACTTCTGCCAAAAGGAGTCTGCGCTTGAGGAAGCGCCTGCTAAGTTGGTTGAAGAGTCTGCACCAGCAGAAGTTGCAAGTATTCCAGCATCTGCCGAAGAACCAGTTCAAGCGTCTCCACCAGAGGCTATCCCTGACGCTTCTAAACTAGTTTATTTTGATTTTGCTGATACTACTGAGGATCTTCAAATCGATGTAAGCGGAACAGTATTTGATCCTGCATATCAAGTTCCCCTTGACTCACTCAAGCATACATCCAGATTTAAGCGACCGACTCCTCAAGAGGTTCCTTCGGATGCATACATCCAGATTTAAGCGACCGACTCCTCAAGCGGTTCCTTCGGATGTGGGTCAAACTTTTGGACCTTTGTTCAAATCAGTCTTAGAGGAGGTGAGCAATCACGCTACTCAGAATGAAGAATCCCTCCACTGGATTAAGATCGATTTGGCGAAGATTGAATCTCAAACTATGAGCGCTCAGATTTCTCATATGCGCGGTTCTGCTCAAGCGGCTGTTGGTGAGTGTCGCAGAGAATTTCAAGAGATGAATGATGCTACTTGGGCCAACCAACTCACCATGAAAGAACATTTTGAGAAGAGTCTAGATAACTTAGAGACTACACTGAATGATGCTACCAGCGCCAAGCTCCTTGCAATGCAGGAACATTTCGACAAGCGTTTGGATGATCTTACAGCTTTAATGTCTCAGATTGCCTCTCAGGTTAGCCTACTAACAAAAACATTTTAAAGCTGATGATGGCAAGAAAGGGGAAGAGAAGAGAAAAGGAGAAAAGAGGAGAATGTCCAGTTCAAGAGCTCAAGATCCTCCTCCACCGCCGAAGCGTCAGCTAATATCTCCTCCTTCTGCGCAAAGACTCTGATCTTGGATAACTACTTATGGGGGCAAGTGATTCTGCTGGAGCGCCTAGTAGAACGCTAAGAGAACCTCCAATAGCACTATATCCAAATCTACCAATACCTTCTCGAGCAAGGCTTCAACAGTTTGACATCCCTCTTCAAAGAGCATCTATTCTAGAACCTACCGATCCAAGAATTTTAGTTGAAGATGACTGACTTTAGCCGAACTTTCAGAATTTGCCTAAGGTATATGGGTATTGATCCAACTGAATGGGACAAATACTTTACTGCTTACAAGAAGAGACGAAAGGAAGAGAATAAGCTCATAATCGACAAAGATCATGAAGCGATGATGACGTTGGAAGATAACCTAACTGAAGCTATCCGAGCTGAAATGGCCAAGCGATACACAGTTAGACCAAGTCATTAGAGCCTTTTGATTTGCATTATCTATATTCTTGTCTCTTATGTACTTTTGTTTAGTTCTAAAAATGCTTGTAATCTTTGATATATATAAAAATGCATTTTTCAGCTGAAACACCTCGTTGAAGCTTAACTAACTTCAACTAACTATTACTAACCAAAGCTAACTTTTATTTTGGTTGCCTAACTCTTGAGCTATAAAAAAGTAAGTATTGCCATCATCAAAAAGGGGAAATTGTTAGGAATTTCATGATTAGATGTTTTGATGATGACAATGAGGATTACTTGTTAGACCCCAAAATATGTAAGTTTGATTTTAATAGAAATCAAGTATAAGCTTTGAGCGTTAGAATTGTAATAGACTTTATAGGCTTTTTTTTTATTTTTACTCTAGAGTGTTAGGCTAAGTACTCTTAGACTGAGTGTCTGATAATTTTTGAGTGAGTTTATTAGTAGTTAAGTTTGAAGACTCAAGCGCCTGAAGTCTGAATGAAGATAAAGTTTCCAAGCGTCCAAACGACCAGCTATATCAATCGTCACTTTATAAGACAGAAGTAATTCAAGGATGAATGAGAGTCTATCAATAACTAATTTCACCTTAATTTATTTCTAAGTCCAGAAGGAGTTTAATGCAAATATTCTCAATGCATTAAGTGCCAACGGGCATTTAATTCAAATGCATTAAATGCTGATAAGAGCATTAAATGTGATAAGCTCTTTCGGATGTACGTAGAAGCCACCCTATTAGACTGTCAGCTATTCACAGACTGCAACACCAACTTTGTGCAGCAGATTTTTAGGAAAAAGGACAAAAGTTGTTCACTCGTGGAAGTGAGAGACACGCACCTGTGCATGTGTCAAACGGACACTTTTTCCAAGAATGCCTATAAATAGAACTTCAACAACAAGCCAAATACGCGATCAATTCCAAGCCAAATTGTTGTTGCATTGAAGTCTCATTCTTTAAACTCTCAGAAAAGCCAGAATATTCAAGTAAACATTCTCCTTGCTTTTCTTCAATTCCTGAGACAGTCAACCAATATCTCAAACTTTCTTTTCAGAGAAATCTACATTACTATGGAGATATTCTCAATTGTTTGAACTTTATCAAAATCAAACGAACCGTTTAGAAAAATCTCATCCAAGCCTCGCGATCTGTGTGAAGTCAAAGTTGGATACTTGCACTATTTTTGAGTGAAAGAAGAAAGAGGATAGAAGTGCCTTGGAGTAGAAATATGTGTGGTCAAGGAGCTCATGTCATCAACATCCATCTCTCCATTATATGTAGAAGTTTATGTGTGATTCTTTGAGAATCATTTTAGTGGATTGCCTCCAAGTGATCAAGGAGAAGAAGGATGTAGTTGGGATTACATCACCCAACGAACCTTACAAATATTGTGTTCCTTACTTTATAGTCAATTTCTTTATTGTCATATTATTGCATAAATCTGTTAAGAAGAACTCAATTGAATGCTAAGCAATTAAAATACCTTCTGTGACGCTGAAAGCTTTCAAAAGAGAAGACCTTAAAATCATTCCGCTGTGCTAACACTGATTAAAAAAATGAACGTTTAAACCTATCTAGTTATATTATTCAAATCTTGAAGTCTAAGTTAACTTTGTTAAAACAGTCTTCATTAGAAGCTCAAGTCAAGCGCCTACTTTTCAAGCGTCCAACGAATTTCAATACAAATCTTTTTAAAGTTGAAAAAGACTTCAGGGTTTTTTCAACCCCTCCCCCCTCTTCTAGACCCTTTCATATGCCACTTGGGACCAACAAACTAAAAATAAAAAATTTAATTAAACTAAGAACGAATATTGGCAAATTAATAAGAATCAAATAATAAAGACAACTAAGGCATATGCGTCTACACAAATTGCTCAATTATCAATATAAAAGCGTTAATCGTATTATTCGACTACTGTTGCTAAGGTGTAATATTCCTTAATTAATCATTAATCGATGTCTCATGATAACAATACTATACTCAAATAATGGCTCCCAAAATATCTCTATATGAAAGTCTAATTAACAAGCATGCATTAAGAACTAGAGATTTCACAGAAAATCTGGCTAACTGCACCTGAGAGTCTTTAACTGTCTCTAGGGCAACTTCTATTTACAGGTTATGTGATGATCTTATTGTATCCTAACTTATCTTCTCTCAAATGGCTAAACTATGTAATTTATCATACATGTGATGCCCAAACACACATAAGCATTAAGCATAAAATCAAGGCACAAAGCATCAATAGAATTAATACGAAAAACTACTTTTATAAATCAAATCACATAATTCGGCCTAAGCATGGCCCTAGTCTAACAAATTTAGCTGCATATACTAATACGAAAACAATTAAACAAAGCTTGAATTCTTGATCTTCAATTGTTGTTCCCTGCTTCTTTCTCTCAAAAGTATGTGAAAGTCTATCAAAAGTTGCACAAATTCGGAACCCCAAACTCTGAAAACAAATCTGATATATATAAGAAGAGAATGGAAGACTCCAACTTGAATTAAACTTGAAAATTCCAAAACTGCTCTGCCGACCCCGACGTTCCAATATCTTAGAACCCACATTCGTGTGTTGACTTTTCTTCATTAAAGTTTGACTTGGACCTTCGACCATTACGTTTGAACGTTAAATAGCCCATGTTCGGATGTGATAAACAGTAGCTATACGCTTTTCACCATTTTTCCTTAATTGCAATGAGTTTTACCTGTACTCACTTAATACACAAATAAATACATATGGCATAAAATCATGCATAAATCAATATAAATTATACGAATATAGGGCTAGAAAACATGTAAATTTACAACCTATCAACCCCTACTGTACAAGTGGCCGAATTCGAAGATTCAGCACCAGTGTCAAGCCAATTCTTTAACTTATGCTTTAGCCAATTAAGCTTTTCATAACTTTGATAATTTTGGTTATTTTGGGCCTTTATCGTTGAACATTAGGCAACCAACATGATTGCCTAGCACTCTTCTCATTTTATGGTTGTATTTTTGCCTTTTAATTTATGGAAATTTACTTGGAAAAGAGACATATATAATATATCGTAATCTCTTTCATTAATGCAAGGGATCTTTATATATTTGAATACCATTAAAGGTGTCTTTGCAATATTATTTAGTTTTTTTTTAAAATAAACATATTTAGCTGTTAGGCTTTGTTTCTATACATATATGATGATGGTAAAAATCGTCAGACAGTGATAGTCACGTGATTGACCACGTGGGGTAAGGGAACCGATCCAACTCACGATAAACTAAGTTTGGGAGTTGGTTAATTTATAGACTGCACTTGGTTACTTCGAGCTTCCTACGTACCCAAGGTATGTGGGATCAAGTAAGTTCGTAGTTCTTTTGTGGGGTTACTCTCAACAACAAGTAAATTTTTCCTGAAGGAGTCGATAATCAGCCCCCCCCCTCCAGCTCCTCTAAGGTATTTATAGGGAGCTGGTAGTGGGCTATGCTCCGTGGGCCTAAATTAACTTATAACCCATCCAGTTTAGTCTCCTTGATGTCATGGTATTCTAAACTAATAATAAGACCCAATAATCTCGGGTGGGTCTTTCGCTGCTTTTGGGCTCATACAGTGGGTTACCTACGGATCCTCACTCGCAGGTGGAGACCCGACCCGGCCTGGGAACACATGTAATTACCATAGTGCCCTTAGGTATATTTTGGTGCACATCATAATGCCGCCCTCTCCCTGGTTCTATCGGATATTGAATCCAGAAGTAGGAACTATACTGCACCCATTGAACTACTCAGTCCAATTTGCACTGGGGTGGAAGCCTTCAAGGCCTCTCCACCTACCTTTATTTAAGTGGGGGGGTAGGTGAAAGCTTTTTCACTTTCGCCTTACTTCCATAATTTCACTTTCGGTAATCTCTCATCTTGTGAAAAACACTGTCTAAGAGGTTCCCACTTGCTTAGCCATGGCCAAAGACAATCTTGGAAAGGGTATGTCTCTTCCTCCTTCATTTATAGTTCTATAGCTGGGATTTGCCTATGCGAACAGTTGAGTAGGAGCAACCCTTGGAACCAAGGTAATCCCGTGATTTACCCGGGGCAAAAAAGGAGCCTTCGCGACCCGCTGGGCGACACGAAGAGCCTCATGGTGACCGTGAGGCCCTCGGTGCCTCGTTGTAGCTGCGAGGCACCAAATGCCTCTCAACTGTCGTGAGGCATGTGGGCTCACGGTGACCACGAGGCACGGGGTGCTTTGCGGTTCTCTGTGAGGCGTACTTGGTTCTTTTCCTTGAGTTTTTTTGCCCATTATTATTGTTCTATCATTGCATGACTTACAACCTTTTATTTTCAGGTGTTGTACTTTCGTCATCGTCATCTAGTGATAGCAGCTTCGGGAGCGAAGACTTGGTGTCACTAGCTAGTGACTACAGGTAGTTTGGAGAGTGGAAGAAAGATGCCTGGAGTGGGAGGAAGTCGCGGGATCGCAAGACGGACCTGGCCACTTGTTCTTACACCATTACAAAGAGCGAGCTACGAACGCTCTGTGAGGATTTCCCATCAGATATTCGGGTAGTGAAGCCTAAGCCGGATAACCTTATCCGGAATCCCCTAAGGGGTTATGTCACCGTCGTTTTGGAGTTCTTTCGTATGGACTTCAGCTTATCATGCAAGCCCTTACTAGGGCGGATCCTAACACACTACCAAGTGTGCATTAGTCAGCTGTGACCCAACAACTTCGCCCAGTTCGAGGTCTTTGTTCAGCGTTTGTGGGAGTACAAGTTGACTGTGAGTCTTGAGGTGAGCCAGCGAGGACCATTTATGCACTTCTACCGACTTCTCCATATATGTTTCTATCAGGGAAAGTCAGTTCGAATGGAAACTAGAAAAACAAGTTCTTTTATTTTTCCATCCAGAGCCTGCCTATACTTGCACCCCCGGTGTGGTGCGAGAGGATTGCCCCTCAGAAGCTCATTGACACCCACCATCAGCTGTGGTTGGACTTTCTGGGGTTGGGACTATTCAAGACCCGTTTTGATATTAGAACTATCTATGACAGAGGTACTTTCTTTATTTTACTTGGCAATGCCTCTTATGATTTGTTATATCTATATGCAGTGATGAGTATATTCTAATGTTCGTACTTTATTTGTTGGGATACTCGATATTAGGAGCTAGGAGGCACTCCCAGTCTTCAACAGCTGCCCCCGCTCCCGAGGGAGGGCGATCAGCCCTTCACACTGAGCCAGTTCGCCCTCCTTCACAGGGCAAGAAATCCGACCAAAGGGTATCAGTTTTATCACCGCCCTCTGTGGAGGCGGATCCCTTAGATTTTGACATTATGATGTCGGGGATGTCCTCTAGGGGCCTTCGTGACCTCATTGCTGGGTCCTCCTTCAAGGCTCTTAAAGGGAAGACACCAATGGAGGAGGGCACAGTGGAGGACCAAGGCCGCTCCCCCGGGACTACCTATATCCAGGCTCCTCTACTCCCGAAGAAAAGCCGGGATGCTTCTCCAGCGAGCTCGGGCACTCGGGCCGTGGCAAGGTTCTATTCAATTTTGGGGCGAACCATGACCTTAACACTCACTCGTTCTGGGATACTAGTGATGTCGCCACCCCGTGGGCGATATCGAGGCCAGCGGTGACTGATTATGACTTTCGACGCTTGCACATGCTACAAGCGGATTAGATTGACAAAGAGATTTCTACAGGCGAAGGTCAGGTAAGCCTAGTTCTATTGTTACATTGTTGCTTTGTAGTCCTCCTCTATTGATCTTAGACCCTCTAAAGCATACTTAACTTTGCCTTTTCAGTTGATCTAACTATCTCATCACCTCCGTCAGAGGTATGACCATTTCGCGGAGAAATTGAAGGATTGTTCTAAAAAAAACAAGATGCTTCTTTAAAAAACTCCTTAGGTGGCGGAGGCAGCCGCAGAGTGGGAGGAAAAGTACAATGAAGCTGTGAGGGCATTTAATGAGGAGGCCACCACTAGCCAAAGCTTTCTTGGGTTATCAGCAGGTAAACAGGCGTTGGATGACGCCGAAGAGTCGCCCGTGAATGATTTCAGGGCGAGCACCGAGTTCATCAACAAGTGCAATAAAAAGGCATATGATATCGCCCTTGGCTTTATGGAGAAGACGGTTTGGCAGTGCCGTCAGGCTCTTCGCAAGAGCGGTCGCTATCCCTAAGATGACCTCCTATGGCTGTATGAGGGAGTGGCTAATGACAGCGATGAGGATGATGTGCCCCCCGCCCGTGGATGTAGTGGCGACCCTCCTCAGGAGAGCTAGTTAGGTTCACTAGTTGCCTTAACTTAGTTATTCAGCCTTAGTTATTTGTATTTTATGAAATTTTCTCTCAAGCACTTAACTTTTTACTTCAATTTTCTGTAAGACTATTTGATTACTTTTGCTGCAATTAATTTTTGCGTATGATTTATCAATTAGCTACTGCAAGATCTTCTTCCCCTATACCCCCTACTCCTGAATTATGCTTAGTGAAATTTGGGAGTAAGTGACCATATTGTAGGGGAGTTAGAAAGCTTTTGTTATTTTTAATACTTGGTCATTTTCTATCCCCACATTGAGGATGGATAGTTATTCACGCGACTACTTAGTAACCGGCTAGGGACTGGTCAGTTCTTCCGTAGGTGGCTACTAGCCCACAATTGTTATTTTCTTGTTAATACTCACATCCAATACAACTCATTGGGGAGTAGGTGTGTAAGTAATAGCAAGATAATTGGCACGTGGTGCCTTGAGTATTTGGCTTAGTCAAGTATTAATTCCACGCATTCGGAGCATGAAATAATTCTGATTTTCTACTTAATCACCTCTATTTAGCTATCTCGTTGGTGTTGATAATAACACTTGGAGCACCGATGGATTTTTGCCTTACATTTAAATAATTGAATAGGTGACTCGGTTCGTGATACCAGTAGTCATTCTTTTAATGGGGCATGGTTACCTCTTGTTTGTTCACAATCTCATCCATAACCTTAATAGGAGTGGGGAGACCTTTTATAGGTCGTCAACGTCTCTCGGTATCATGGAGGGATTATGGGGCAGGATCTCAATATATAATGTTAATGGGAGTGGGGAGACCTTTTGTAGGTCCTCAACCTCTCTCAGTATTATAGAGAGATTATGGGGTCGCCCATCCTTAGGCGAGTCATATATAGCTCGGGGGATTTTAGCGGTGCCACCCATGTTGACCTCGAGTAGGGTCGCATGAGATGTTTTTAAGGCCTCCAGTGGGAGTTTAATAGCTCCCAAGGGTTGTATTAATGTTCTCGTTCTCATTTGGATGAACAAATTCAAGTATTTGATGTTGTTGTCATCATAGTAACATAGTAGTCGCAATAATAATTTAAATTTAAGTTGGCTCATGGCCATTGGCATTGATTATTAACCAACGGCTATTGAGATAGCATATACAATAGGCAAAATAATCTAAGCAAAATACTTTTTGAGGATGGATATGCCCCAAGTGCGTGGTACCTCTTTACCATCCGCTGTCATTAACTTGTATGTGCCAGGGCTTACTATCTCCCTTGCTTGGTAGGGACCTTCCCATTTGGCCTCCAATTTTTCGACTGGGCCAATAGATTCTTTTTTCCTAAGTACCAAGTAACCCACCTGAAAGCCACAGGGGCATACCCGGCGAATGTAGGCTCGTGCCATCCTTGCCATATATTTCACAATTCTTGCTGCGGCTTCGTCTTTTACCTCCACGATAAAATCCAAATCTTCTCTTTGGCAACGCCCATTTTCAGCGAGGATGTATTGCCTTATCCTTAAGCTCCTTTCTCCAATCTCCACAGGTATGATGGCCTCGGCTCTAAAAACTAAGAAGGGGACTCCCCGGTGCTAACTCTGGGTGTTGTGCAGTATGCCCATATTATTGCTGGGATTTCATCCGCCCAACCCCCTTTTGCTTCTCCGAGCTTAGTCTTCAAGTGTTGTAGAATAGTGCGGTTGGTGACCTCTGTCTGGCCATTCGCTTGAGGATTGCTGACGGAGGTGAAGTTCTGCCTGATATTCAGCTCTTGGCACCATTCCCTTAGCTTTGCTCCTTGAAATTGGGTACCATTGTCTGAGACCAAGGACCTTGGGATTCCGAACCGCGTGACTATATTCTTCCATAAGAACTTCATCACTTCATTTTCCAATATTTTGGCAAGGAGCTCAGCTTCCACCCACTTGTTGAAATAATCGATAGCGACCAACAAAAACATTTTTTGACCCGTGGCTAGAGGGAAAGGCCTCAACTATATCTAGTTCTCGCATATCAAAGGGGCACATACTTTCCAACGACCGTATCTCAGCTCCGGGGAGGTGACTTATGTTGGAAAGCTCCGGCCTCTTCGCACCAAGTTTTGGGCATCTTTTATCATAGTCGGCCAGAAGTATCCTTGTCGCAACATCTTGGTAGCAAGTGCCACCACAGCCGTAGTGTATTTCACACTGCACATAATCTGCTCTGGCCGGAGTCAAGCACTTCAAATATGGCTGGGAAAATCCTCTCTTGTATAGTTCGCCATTAATAACGATGAATCGAACTGCCCTCATCCTTATTTTTCTGGCTATTCTAGGATCGTTAGGCAAGCTTCCGGCCACTAGGTACTTCACTATCTCATCTTTCCAGCTAGGCTCGTCTGCCTCCCCACACAGCACTTCAAGGCCTCTTTTTTCCACCTCAGGCTTATCAAAGGAGATGAAGGTTATCTTCCTATTTTTCATGGAGGCTATATTGCCTGCTAACTTGGCTAACTGATCCGCATCCTATTTCTCTTATCTCTTGGACCAAGGCTAGATACTGAGTCATTCTCGCCCCCTTAGCCTCATATACTCCATTCACCTGGTTGACTACTAGCTGTGAATCGCTGTATGCTATCAACTTTTTGGCTCCAGCTGCTAAGGCTAACTTGGCACCACCTAATAGTGCTTTATATTCTGCTTCGTTATTTGAGGTACCAAACTCAAATCTTATGGCATATTCAAGCTTGTCCCCTTGAGGACTCTCGATTATCACTCCAGCTCCGCTACCGGCACTGGTGGAAGAACCATCGACACATATGGTCCATGTTGGCAAAGAACAGGTGGCCTCGTCCTCCATCATCTCGGCGACAAAATCAGCTAATACTTGTGCTTTGATAGCCGGTCTCCTTTGATACTTGATACCGTGCTCACTAAGTTTCACCGCCCATTTAACCATTCTCCCCGATATGTGGGGGCTTGACAGTATTCTCTTCAAGGGTGGTTAGTGAACACCACCATAGGATGTGACTGGAAGTACGACCTCAACTTCTCGATGAGTGGGTATCTTGGCTCGGCCGCCCTTAATAGTTGGCTAATATAAAATATGGGTTTATCATCCCCATGATCGTCTCGAACCAATTCTGCACTGATAGCTTCCTGGGTCACTGCCAAATATAGGTAAAGCGTTTCTCCATCTAGGGCTTAGTGAGCAGTGGCGGGGAAACTAAGTATTCCTTCAATTTCTCAAACGCCACTTGGCACGAAGCATCCCATTCAAAGCTTTTGGCTTTCCTTATTTCTTTAAAGAATGGCAACCCCTTGTCAGTTGATTGTGAGATAAACCTGTTGAGGGATGCGGCTCGCCCTATCAGTTCCTGTACTTCTTTCTCAGATCTGGGGGGAGCTAAGTCTAAGATGGCCCTGATTTTTTTGGGGTTTGCTTCTATTCCTCTTTCACTCACCATGTAGCCTAGAAACTTTTCTCCTCACACCCCAAAAGTACACTTGGTGGGATTGAGCTTTAACTTGTAATGCCTGAGTATTTCAAAGAATTCTTGCAAGTCATTCACATGATCTACTCCTCTCTTGCTCTTGACCAACATGTCATCGATGTATGCTTCCATGTTTCTTCTTAGTTGTGTCTCGAACATCTTGTTGACCAACCTCTGATAAGTGGCGCCAGCATTCTTTAGCCCAAAAGGCATCACATTATAGCAGAAGATACCCTGATCAGTGATGAAGCTGGTCTTCTCCTGATCTTCAGGAGCCAGGGGAATCTGGTTTTATCCTTGCTTTGCGTCCAGGAAGGTTAAAAGTTCATAACCAGCTGGGGAGAGGATAGGAATCCTTAGGGTACGCCTTATTGAAATCGATGAAGTCTTTGCACATCCTCTACTTACTGTTGGGCTTTGCTACCAGTACTACATTGGCTAGACACTCAAGGTAGTACACAACTCTTATGTACCCGGCTGCCAGCAAGTTCTCCACCTCTTCCTTAGCCGCAAGACTTCTCTCCCTTCCCATAGTCCATTTTCGTTGTTTCACAGGGCGAACATCTGGGGAGGTGTTTAGGTGGTGAGTCATGACCTTAAGGTCAATCCCCTCCATGTCCCCCATACTCCAAGAGAACACATCCGTATTATTGCGGAGGAACTGTATCAGATCTCCCTCAAGTGCCGACCCCAGGGCAGTGCCAATCTTAGTTTTCTTCTCGAGATTACCCTATACTAACTCTAATGTCTTCAGGCTCTCGACAGTTTCTCCCTGGGTATCGCTATCATCTTTCATTATCTTACTGGCTTTGGCCTCCACTTGGGCCACCATGTCAATTTCTATGAGTTCACGCCCGGTGTCTAGCTCCAAGTCTCTTCGCTTCCTCTTGAGTGAAGCTAAGGCGTTGGAACAACACTCCCTGGTTAGCCACTTATCTCCTATGACTTCCAAGTTCTGTGGGGAGTTGGGAACTTAACCTTCGAATAGAAGGTAGAAATAGCAGCTCGAAAGAGGTTCAAGCTCAGCCTCCCGAGTATAATATTATACTTAGAGGGGGCTTTCACAACTAAAAAATTCACATCCTTGGTCACACGTTGAGGGAGCGTACCCAAAGATAAAGGCAAGGTCACCTCTCCTAATGCATCTACCGCTTCGCCAGTGAAGCCAATGAGTTGGGTTTTCACTGCCTGAACTTTTGCTCCACTACTCGACAGCTGCGTGAAGGTGTCAAAGAAGATAAGATCTGTAGAGCTCCCACTATTAATGAGAACCTTGCATACCCATGAATCTGTGATGGTGACTGAGATCACTAAAGCTTCGTTCTTGGAGGGGATTCGAATTTCCAAATCTCGAGCTCCGAACGTAATGCTTAGTGCCTCAGTCTTTGTGAGACTGCTATGCTTACCCGAGTCAGAGACCACCGTAGTGGGTAGGTGATGAGTAATCTGATTTACCCTCTTTGTTCGGGGGGTATTCACTATTGGTGTCTCCTGAGGCGTATGCTGATCGCCTGGACGTTCCATACTTGGCATGTTGTTGCAATTACACTGATTGTTGATATTTCGTACTTGACCTCTAGTCTGCATGCTCAGTGGTTGGACCGAGTTCGCACAGACGGCGCCAATCTGATGATGGTAAAAATCATCAGACAGTGATAGTCACGTGATTGACCACGTGGGGTAAGGAAACTGATCCAACTCATGACAAACTAGGTTTGGGGGTTGGCTAAGTTATAGATTGCACTCGGTTACTTCGAGCTGCCTACATACCCAAGGTATGAGGGACCAAGTCAATTCGTAGTTCTTTTGTGGAGTTACTCTCAACAAACAGTGAATTTTTCCTGGGAGAGTCGATAATCAGCCTCCCCCAGCTCTTGTAAGGTATTTATATGGAGCTGGTAGTGGGCTATGCTCTGTGGGCGTGAATTAACTAATAGCCCATCAAGTTTAGTCTCCTTGATGTCATGGTCTTCTAGACTAATAATAAGACCCAATAATCTTGAGTGGGTCTTTCGCCCCTTTTGGGCTCATACAGCGGGTTACCCACGGATCCTCACCCGCGGGTGGAGACCTAACTCAGCCTGGGGACACATGTAAATACCATAGTTCCCTTAGGTATATTTTGGTGCACCTCAATATAATTCACTCGTTCTAACATTTGGTCACTCCTATTTTTTTTGAAGCATTTTGACGTTAACAGGGTTTCATCATTGCATCGCTTCGTAGTTGATGTGACATTCACTTGTCTTCTTGCGCGTTGAATATTTTTGTGCGAGGTATTATCTACTTTGGCCGGAATTGTACAGGGAGCTTATATACTTCTTAATTCGCTCATCCTCATCCAATGTGGGACAGTAGTAGCATTCACATCATCAGCGCCCTCAAACGAGGGGCTTGGGTATGGCATGGCCTCTTCCCCATTGACGCCATCTTTAGGACAAAATTGTGTAACTCTGGCTACAACGTACAATACCTCACGCAAGAACGTCAAATGTGATAAAAAGTAAATGCATGCCACATCAATAGTATTGTTGGTAGAGATGAAAATGGATCCGGGTGCAACCCAAAATTGCTTGATAGGTCCAATTCTTTTAATAGTAATAGATTGCGATTTCAGATCCAAAAATCTTGGACCCAGCGGTTCCGGGTAGGTCCCGGCCTCGCCTTGGAACTGGCCGATTTTTTTTTGAAAAATAAGTGCTGGGAAGAACCACTGAGAAGAGATTGCTACTGAAGGAACAGAAGAACGAGTATCCATTTCTTTTCGCTACTCAAAAAAGCTCAGGCTTTGTTTGCATGTGTTTCCAATTCTTTTTCAACCATCATTTTCAGAAATGTATGAGAGAATGAGTTTTATTTTATTTTCATTTGAAAAAAGTAGGTGGCTTGGTTGCGTTTCTGAAAATTGGTGAAATTGGTGATATATGATGTATGAAATGATTGAAAAGTAATGATTAAATGATACAAGATGAGAGATAAGGGTTAAAGAAAGATGATAGAAGATAGAGAGAGAAAAGTGATAAAAAAGGAAGTGAGAAAAAAGTGATGTGAAGTGCAATTTTGAAAAAATAATTGAAATTTGTTGGGAATGTAAAAGTGAAAATAAAAATGAAAATATTTTCAATTAAAAATAGCGTAAAGTATACATTTTTATCTAAGATGAAAATGAAAATAGAAAAAGCAATATGAAAGCATAGGCAAACATGGCCTCAAGATATAAACAGCAAGGGATTAATATAATATCCATTTCCACTTTGTCAAATGAAGTTAGGATAATACAAATGACTTCTTAATAATTAATCAACTCAATCAGTAAACATTTTGAATATAACATCAAGAGCCCTTAACTTTATCTTCGTCTTGGCAGCAAATAGAACCTGTATATACTTATTATTAAAATTCTTTATCATTCATCTTCTTTAAATCAGTTAATAATTTCATCAACTTCTAATTTTGATTAAAGTTTGATTCAGCTAATAAAAAATGGGTCTCGCATGTACATGTCCAAACGGGTCTCGATTATGCGGGTCCAAACATGTCTCGTGGGTCGAAGTGAATGTTGTAGTTCCAGTTCTTGACCGTTCCGGGTCTTTCGGTATGCTAATCCGATTTCGATTTTGGTTCTAGAACCCGCTTAAATTACGCGGGATGGTTTGAGGTCCACGGAGAACCACAACCCGAAATTTTCCTGTTGTCATCCCTACTTGTTTGGTTGAATTATAGAATAAACGACTCTTGCACTACGATTGTGGAAGTAAGTGTATACTAGGGCGTTTGTAAGATGATCAAGCAGACAAAAACTAATTTTTTTGTATATTTATGGGCAATAGGTAAAAAATAATTTCAATAAGAATTAACACTAAAAAGTTAATAGGTATTTGGTTTTCTTGTCAAATCTATGAACAGATAATACGAAACAAAATCATATTAGTGAGTTTATGCTAGTTTAGGATTGTTATTTGTTATTTCCTTATTTATTATTTATCTTGTATTGACTATATATATGCTTCCATCATTAATATTATTCTCAAGGAGATTTACACCTTAACATGGTATCAGCTTAAACCCTAGTATCTTAGTCCTTAAAAATCCGCCAAACCCCCTTCTCCGCCGCCGGCACTGCCGCCCCGGCTTCTCCTCCCTTCCCCTTAAGATGTTGCTCTCCTCAATGCAAAGTTTCTCATTACATCAGCCTCCAATAGCACCAACTACGCACCACAACAAGCGTTTTTTGTGCCTCTTAGTTGTTGATTTGTTTCACCATCTTCCCTCTCTTTATGGTACGATCTTTGTTGTTATCTTTACTTACTTTTCTGATTATTATTCTCGTTACGTGTTTCAATATTGCGTTCCATCATGTCTGATAATGAAGACAATTTTCCAAAACCACCACCCCTACACCCCCTAAAACCGCCACCCTCCACTCCTCACTTGCCACCGGCAATGTCCAAACTTCTTTAGGTTTTAAACTTTCGGATGTTGATTCAAATTACAAATTATGGCGCAATATGTTTATGAATTTATGCCGTAGTTACTCTGTTTTTAATCACATCACTGGTCAATCTAAACTTATGGATGATCAAGATGATACTTGATTTTCCATTGATTCCACAATTAAAAATAGGTTTATTTAACAGTGGATCTCAAACTTCTCAAAACTCTTGATTTATAATATGCCATTTCCTATGATATTGGGTTTGCTATTAAAGAAAATTTCCGTAATAACAAACTCTCTCGTTCTCTTTAAATAAATGCTCATTTTCAAAAAATTCCAAAAAAGGCGCTCTTACAATTATTTATTCAATATTGTCAAGAGATGAAATTCTTAGCCGATAGTCTCTCTGATCTTGATAGTCCCATGAATGACCAAGATTTTGAACTACAACTTTTGCATGGTCTTCCCGTGTCATATCTTCCCCTTGTCACAGTTATCACCACCAAAACACCCCTCCCTTCTTTCTATGAAATTTGAAACCTTCTATTACTACACGAATCGCGTGAAACACACTACAATAATCCTGATTTGGCATCGCTGTCTTTTCTCAAACCCCTAACCCGAATGTAAATCGAAACAAGTCTCGGAATAATTTTTAAAATCGTGGTAGGGGTAATGGTAGAGTTCAAGACCCCAGCCCGCTCGTATTCGGTCCAGCTCCACTGCCCAGTCCGCATTATTTTGTGGCGCAACAGATTTCTCAAACCAGCAGACACATTGGGCTTTTACTCCACAAAACAACCTACCTGCTGACCTACCCAGTTCCTAATTTTAGACTCTAGCATCTCGGCCCAACATGCCCACCTGGCACAATCCTTCACTCCAGGCCACTGCATCTCACGAGCCTGGCATTCTTGGGCACCCCCGTACCTGGTCCAACCGTCAGGCCCACTCAGCTATGCACCACGCCTCTCCTCAGCCCACAGACTTGTCCTCAATTTTTCAGACGATGTCTCTCACTCCACCAGATGATCAATGGTATTTGAACACCGGGGCAAGCTCCCACATGACACCTCCTCCAGGTAAAACTTTTAATATTTTACCGAATAATAATTCTACTTCTATTACAGTTGGTAATGGTGTTGTACTACCCATTTCTTCTCGTGGAAATTCTACTCTTTCGTCTAACTCTCGCTCCCTTCAACTATATATTGTTCTTATCTCCCCATTTTTAGTTAAAAACCTTATTTTCGTTCGTCAATTTAGCGTGATAATTTGTGTTCCATTGAAGCATGATAATTCGTGTTCCTCTGTAAAGAATCTTAAGAATGATGTCATTCTTCTCCGGAGTAACAACAACGACGAATTCTATCCTTTTTTCACTTCCTCCACCGCTCTCGTCCCCTCCCATGATCCAGTCGTCCTATCTTCCACAACCTTGCATCGTCATTTCGATCACCCCGATTTATCCATTTTTTCTTTTCTTAATAGTAGAAAATTTATTCCATGTAATAAGGATTTCTCTAAGTCTATTTGTCATGCTTGTCAACTTGGAAAGTAAAGATGTTTACCTTTTTCTAGTTCTTCTTCGCTTAGCACTAGTTTATTTGATGTCATACACTCGGATCTTTGGACTTCACTTGTTCCAAGTATTAATGGTTTTAAGTACTATATTTTATTTTTGGACGATTTTTCTCTTTTTTTTTTATAGATTTTTCCTTTAATCAATAAATCTGATGCTTATAAAGTTTTTGTCAAGTTCACACTTATGTTAATGCGCAATTTCAAATTAAAATAAAATCTTTTCAATGTGATCATGGTGGTGAATTTGACAATAAATTGTTTCATAACTTTTTTCAAAATAATGGAATAAAGTTTCGTTTCTCTTGTCCCCATACGTCTCAACAAAATGGCAAAGTCGAACGCACTATTCAAACTGTCAATAACGTTATTCGAACCCTGCTCTTCCAATCCTCTCTTCCACCCTCCTTCTGGACTGATGCCTTACATAAGGCCACTCACCTTATCAATATTCTTCCTACCACCACTTTTTCTTACAAAACTCCTTTTGAAATTCTCTATGGGTTCTTTTCCACCTTTGACCACCTTCGTGTTTGTGGTTGCCTTTGCTATCCCAACCTCTCGACCACTTCCCAACACAAATTCTCACCTCATTCTTCTGCTTGTATTTTTCTAGGCTACCCATCCAATCATAAAGGTTTTCGTGGTCTTGATCTTCAAACTAATAAAGCCATTATCTCTTGTCATGTCTTGTTTGATGAATCTATTTCCCCTACTCCTCCCTTTCTCACAACGATGACCTTTCTCCTTCTTAAGATTTTATCTCAATCAATGATGAAACCCCACATCTCCTTCCACTGCCTTTACTCTCCGTCGTCCTCTCAGTCCACCTCCCGGTTTTTCTCCTCTTCCATCCACTGCCGTTACCTCTCCTGCTGCCATGTCATCTTTTGAATCCTCCTTGCATTCCACGTCAGCCTTCTCCATGTCACCGACCAAGTCACCTGCCACGTCATCACCTTATAGTGATCAGCCCGCGACTTCCTCCTCTGACCCACCTCCAATTCACTCTCATCACATGATAACACGCTCCAAATCGAAAATCACTAAACCTCACTCTCTTTTCAATCTTTTAGCCTCCTCTCTATCCCATATTGCTCGCTCTTATGCATAAGCCATTTGGGATCCTCACTGGAAACTTGCCATGGAAGACAAGCTCTCAGCTTTACATTCCAATGGTGCTTGGGATCTCGTTCCCTATCTTTCTGATGTCAAATACTGATGGATCTTCAGCAAAACATTTCGTTCTGATGGCTCCCTCGAATGCTATGAAGCCTGGCTCGTAGCTCCGGGCTTTACTCAACAACCCGGTATTGATTATGACCTTTAGTCCAGTCATCAAACCTACCACCATCGTACCATTCTTAGCATCGCCACCTCTCTCTCTTTTGGCCTCTTCACCAGTTTTATGTCAAAAATGCATTTCTCCATGACAATCTTTCTGAAACTGTTTACATGAAACAACCTCCTGGTTATGCTCATCCTTTTTTTCCTAATCATGTTTGCCTCCTTAAAAAGGCACTTTATGGTCTTAAACAAGCTCCTCGCGCATGGCACCATTGTTTCGCCTCTTACCTCTCCTCTCTCAATTTTGTTTGTATTAAATCTAATGCCTCTCTTTTTATTTTTCGTCATGATAATTCCACAACCCTTCTTCTTCTCTGTGTTGATGATATTGCTCTTACCGCCTCATCTGAGTCTCTCTTATCCAAACTTACCTCTCTCATCTTTTCCAAGTTTTCCATGACAAATTTAGGTCTCTTACATTATTTTCTCGGTATCTCCGTTTCTTGCTCGTTTTCCGGTCTTTTCCTCTCTCAAAAAAAATTTAGTTTGGAAATTTTTGCTCATTCTAATATGACTGATTGCAGACCCGTCTCCACGCCGGCTGACTCACAAGCCAAGCTTTCTTTATCCTCCTCTTTTCCTTTCTTTGATCTCACTCTCTATCGTAGTCTCGCACGTGCCCTTCAGTACCTCACTTTTACCTGACCTGATCTCGCCTTCGCCATTCAACAACTCTGTCTTTTCATGCATGATCCCCACGAACACCACATGATCACCCTTAAACGTGTTCTTGGTTTCGTTCGTTGTACTATCTCTCTAGGTCTTTCCATTCATCCTTCTTCTTCTGCTCAGCTCATTGCCCACTCCGACACTGACTGGGCTAGTTTTCCTGACACTCGTCGTTCTACTTCTAGTTATTGTGTTTTTTTGGGAGACAATCTTATCTAATGGCCCTCTAAACGTGAACATGTTGTTTCCCGGTCTAGTGGTGAAGCTGAATATCGTGGTTATAGCTAATGATGTTGTCAAAGCATCTTGGCTTTGAAAGCTTCTTCTCAAACCTCATTGTCCTCTTCATAATGCTACTCTTGTTTTTTGTGACAAGATAAGCTCCATATATCTTTTTTCCAACCCAGTGTAGCACCAACGCACCAAACATGTAGAACTAGACTTACATTTTGCACGTGAAAAAGTTTCCTTCGGTGATGTTCGTGTGTTGCATGTTCAGTCGTCTCGTCAGTTTGCTGATATTTTCATAAAAGGTTTATCTTCTGAACTATTTTTTGAGTTTCATTCCAGTCTCAACGTTCGTGAACCTGCCATTTCGACTGCAGGGGAGTGTTAGAGTTTATGGTAGTTTAGGATTGTTATTTGTTATTTCCATATTTATTATTTCTCTTGTATTGACTATATATATGCTTCCATAATTAATATTATTCTCAAAGAGATCTACACCTTAACAATTAGTACCTATATTATTTAAAAACAATATTTTACACCAAATCAATTTATTTTTTTGGCCAATTTACTTCATTTATTTGATTCATATATGCTGAAATTGTAGTTTTATATAAATTAACAGAATGACATATGATACTGTTAGAGTTTATATTTGTTTAGTATTCCTTTTATATTAGATGTCTATTGTTATTTCCTTGTTTACTATTTCTTTGTAATCTCTATATAAACCTCATTAGCTATCAATAATATTCAAGGGGATTTATACATTAACATGGTATTAGCCTCACCCTAGTCCTAGGCCGCCGCCCTCCCTTTATCTACCGTCGGCCGCCACTCCTGCCTCACCGCCGCCGTCATTGCACCGGCACTTTCTAGTTATAGCTCCACCCCTATATATTTTTCATTTTTTTGTACATATAAGTCGTTGTTTTCTCCTCAACGCATAATTTTTTATTAAAAAGCCTCGAACAGCGCGAAAATCTTCTCATCTTGGATTATTTAGTACCTTTTGATCGCCGTTTTCGTCGGTTCCTCGCACGTAATTTTTACTTTCTATTTCTCCTGGGTTAATTTTTCCTACTAATATTTTCGATTTTAGTTTTGGTATTGTGCATCCTGATAAGAGGCATTTTTACGTGTTTTTAAGCCCCTTTGCGTTTATGTTTTAGGTTCATTTATCGCTTAATTCTTGCTACATGTGCGTTTAATTCGTGCATTAAGTGATTTCAGGTCTTAAATGGATACAATCGAAGAACGGGATGAAAAACGACGTATAAAACAAGTTCAGGCCAATTTGCTTCTGTTGTCCACGCCCAGGCGCCAGTATTACCACGCCTAGGCGCCGGAAAAGATGCAAATAACGTCAACATTCTGCTTTCCGCGCCTAGGCGCCGTATCTGCACCAGTTTCCACGTTCGAGCGATATTTTCTTATTTTTAGAGACTGAATTGGATGAAGTTTCCTTCTACAAAGTTGTAGAACTATGTGTTAGCTTCAAATGAGGACTTGAATCATCCAAATCGGAGTTTTGTGGAGAGAGTTATGAAGGAAATACAATTACTGCGCCAGACAGAGGCAAATACTCCCAACATTCTGATTTGGGCGCCCGAGCGCCATAATTCCCGCGCCTAGGCGTGGCCACATCCGAGATTTGATTCCTTTCAGCCAAAAGATCATCATTTGATGGGGGAATGGAACATTTAAAGCCAAGAGGTCATCACATGTATGGGAGGGATGTCATAAGTATGTTTCTTACTAGATCTACTTTAGGGAATTATATACTACTCACTTTAAGAGTAGTGGAGGAGACACTAGGGGGGACATACACATGAGGAGCTGATTTGTGGTGGTCTTCTTAAGGATTTTAGGGAGCAATTGACCGAGACATCTTAGAGGAGGAGAGAGAGAGAGGCATTTTGGCCATCACTTTTCACTCATCATCATTCATCACCATTTCTTCATCACTTTTGGAGGGGAACAAAGAGAGAGGAGCTAAGGATTGAAGATCAAGAGCAAAGATCCATCATCAATCAATTGAGGGAGTTTTAATTATTTGCATTTACATGTTTATTTCCATGAGTATGTATATGTTTGTATTAGATTTTCTTAAGGCTTTGATGAGAGGCTAATATTGTAGAACTAAGGCCATGTGAAGGCCAAATTTATGAATCAATATATGTGAAGTTGCTCTTTGTATTAATTCTCCTATTGCTTTGTGTGTTAATTCTATGCTTTTATTCCAATCATGTGTTTGATCACCATATGCTTGCTATCTTGCCTAATCTAGTTGTTCGAGAGAAAATAGATTAGGGTGCAAGAGAATTAACACATCATCCGAAACAAATGAGGGATTGCCCTAGAAATAGGTAAAGACTCCCGGGTGTTGTTAGCCGGATTCGTTCGGGGAAGCTCTAGAACGTTAATGCGTGATTTTTGATTAGATTCTCGGATAGACATATTTAGAGAACCGTCAATTAATCATAGGATTATTATGTGCCGAGACATCGGGTAATAGTTAATTTAGGAGTTTCCACCAAAGCAATAGGAGTCTAATAATTCGAAGAGTAGCTCATATATATTGACGAGTAGATTCGGTTGTAGCATGTGCCTTAGTCATTTTATCATACGTGAGATTAAATCTATAGTACGTTTCTCTTTGGTTCGTTAATTGCTTAATCTTTTTCTTGCACTTTACTTTAATTGTCTTATCTTTTATCGAAAATCATGAACTAGAATTCAAGTCCTTGTGGTTCGACAACCCGGACTTTTTGTCCACTTATTACTACACACGTCTAGTGCACTTGCTATCATAGCACGTTAGTTTTTAGCGTGTCAAGTTTTTGGCGCCGTTGCCGGGGACTTGTTTATTTTAGTTTTTTTTTTTATTTTCACCAACATTTTTTATAATTCTTAGTTTTCGTTTATTTCTTGATTTTCTTTTATTTTCGTGATTAGTCTAATTTTGTTCTTGTATTTAATTGTTAGGTTCTTGAGGTGCATGACCCGCTCCTCAAACAAGCCTCTATACGAGTTGGAGCCTGAAATTGAACGAGTTCTTAGGACTAGTAGGCGAGCAAGAGAAATGGCCAATAATCTCAACCAAAACCCAAATGGAAATTTCCCGGACATGAACTCACCGGAAACTAGGGAGTGGTTACAAGGTGTTCTACAAGCCATGCAAGCGGTACCTCCTCCACAACTCCCGTCGGTTCGGGGTAGCTTACCACCTAGGGTCCATACCATTCCGGGACCCGTAGTCGTGCCTAATTTCTTCACACCAAACTACCACATTCCGGCTCACATTTTTAATATGGTGCAAGGAGATCCTTTCTATGGAGAACCGCACGAATCACCACACGCTCATTTGGAAACCATAGATGAGGCTCTTGTGACCATTCAATATCACCCACGAGATCTTGATGCGATTCGTCTAAGAGTCTTCCATTTCTCATTGAAGGATAGGGCGACAACATGGTACAAATCCTTACCTCCACAATCTATTACAACATGGAGTGAGTTGGTCGATGCCTTTTTAAATAAATTCTTTCCACCCTCAAAAATCAATGAGCTACGGAGTAATATAAAAGGGTTTAGGCAAAGGAGCAATGAATCTTTAGCCGAGGCTTGGGCTAGATATAAGGGCATGCTCCGTAAATGTCCCGATCATAATTTTGGGTTGAATGAACAAGTACTCCATTTCTATGATGGGGTTAGGTCACGTATTCGGCATAGACTCAACGCGGGTGCGGGAGGAGATCTCCTTGGGTTAGACTGTCAAAGTGTATGGGACAAAGTTGAACAGTTGGCCCGAGAAGACGAGCATTACCCCGACGATGAAGAGGCCTCATCCTCTAAAAAGGTTGCTTGTATTGAGGAAGTAGTAGTCTTGGAACCGGAGGTTGGCAATGTTAATTATGTGGGGAATCAAAATAAACCTCGGGTGAACTTTCATATACCCGAGAATTTTCCAAAAAGGCCCAACCCCGCACAGAACGCACAACGATCTATCAACCGGGGATCTATCAAGCTCCACGACCACCCTTCAATAACCCACCCCCGAGGCAAGGCAATTTCAATGGACAAGGTCAAGGTCAAGTGCAAATGCGACCTCCCACAATCGATGAGAAACTGGATGCTCACATGAAAAAGTCCGATACATCTTTCAACGAACTTCGGAGTATGATAAAGGATATGTGTATGGAGATGAAGGATTTGCGAACACAAGTAGGGCAACTTTCTAATGCGGTTAACGGTAGAGCCCCGGGGACTCTCCCAAGCGACACGGAAAAGAACCCGAAGGCCCAATGCAATGCCATAGCCTTGAGAAGTGGCAAACAATTGGAGAATGACACTGCCAGTACATCCGCGCCCGAGCGCCCAGACATGCACGCCCAGGCGCCTACAGATACGCGCCTAGGCGCCAATATACGCGCCCAGGCGCCACCCACAAACCTGCCAGATGCAAACTCTCTGCATCCCGCGCCCGAGCGCCCAGAACTGCACGCCCAGGCTCCAACAGATCCGCGCCTAGGCGCCGATATACGCGCCCAGGCGCCGCCCACTATTTCTGTGGGTTTTCATCCGTCTAATCCAACGCTTTCTCCCCCTATCGAAGTTCGTCTCCCCTTCCCAAATGCTCACAAAAAGAAGAAAAAGGAGATGGATCCGAGCTTTCTCCGAATTTTGGCAATCCTTCGGGAAGTGAGAATTAATATTTCGTTTATTGACGCCATTCTCCAAATGCCGAATTATGTGAAGTTCTTCAAGGACATACTCTCCAACAAGCAGAAGTGGGAAGAGAATGAGACGGTGTGCCTCACGGAAGAATGCTCCGCCGTATTACTCAATAAATTGCCAACTAAGCTCCAAGATCCCGGGAGTCTCACAATCCCATGCACAATTGGATCCCTATCATTCAAGAAGGTGTTATGTGACTCGGGGGCCAGCATCAATCTTCTTCCATACTCACTGTTTAAAAAGCTAGTCCTTGGAAATCCCAAGTCGACCTCAATGAGCCTTCAACTAGCCGACCGATCGATCAAGAGGCCCAAGGGGATAATCGAAGACGTTATTGTCCAAGTCGACAAGTTTTATTTCCCCGTTGATTTCGTAGTACTCGACATGGAAGAAGATGGGGAGGTACCATTAATCCTAGGGAGACCATTCCTAGCCACGGGTAAGGCGGTAATTGACATTGCTAATGGTAAGCTTACCTTGAATGTGGGCGATGACAAAGTTACCTTTGATGTTTACAAAGTCCTTAAACATCCTATTGATCATGACTCGTGTTATCGAATTGATACATTTGACCATTTGATTGTTGAGTATTTACAGGACAATACAATTGAAAATTCTCTCGAACAGAGTCTTATGAAATCCATGCAAGTGGACTCGGAGAAAGATGATCTAGTGGAAAAGGTTCTAAGCTTGGAGTACAAATCTTCCTCTCATTCGGGAGGATTCATCAAAGTTGATAGATCATTGTCAGGATCACCTCGCCCATCTATTGAAGAACCCCCCTCTCTCGAACTCAAACCCCTCCCCTCCCACCTTAAATATGTGTACTTGAACGATGACGAAACACTCCCATTGATCATTTCCTCATCTCTTTCAGGATCACAAGAAGAGCAATTAATGACGGTGTTGAGATCTCACAAACGGGCTTTTGGGTGGAAACTTGCGGACATCAAAGGCATTAGTCCAGCGATATGTATGCACAAAATACTTATGGAGGACTCCACCAAGCCTACACGCCAACCCCAAAGGAGATCAAACCCACAAATCCAAGAGGTAGTAAAGAAGGAAGTGATTAAACTGCTCGACTCAGGTATAATCTATCCTATTTCTGATAGTGCGTGGGTGAGCCCTACCCAAGTGGTGCCTAAGAAAGGGGGGATAACGGTAATTGAGAATGCGAATAATGAGCTTATCCCAACTCGTATAATTAGTGGGTGGCGTGTATGTATAGATTACCGTAAGTTGAATGATGCCACACGTAAGGATCATTTCCCCCTCCCCTTTATTGACCAAATGCTTGAACGATTAGCCGGGCATGATTTCTATTGTTTTCTAGATGGTTACTCCGGCTATAATCAAATTGCCATAGATCCTGAGGACCAAGAGAAAACCACTTTCACTTGTCCTTATGGCACATTTGCTTATAGAAGGATGCCATTTGGCTTGTGTAATGCCCCGGCCACTTTTCAAAGATGCATGATGGCTATTTTTCATGATATGGTTGAAGATTTCCTTGAAATTTTTATGGATGACTTTTCTGTTTTCGGAACAACTTTTGATATCTGTCTTGCTCATCTAAATGTTGTGCTTAAACGTTGTGAAGAAACCAACCTTGTTTTGAATTGGGAAAAATGCCATTTAATGGTCCGGGAGGGGATTGTACTTGGACACAAGATCTCTCAAAAAGGGATCGAAGTGGACCAAGCCAAGATTGAGGTCATTGAAAAACTTCCCCCGCCCACATCGGTAAAAGCTGTTAGGAGTTTCCTCGGGCATGCTGGTTTCTATAGGCGATTCATCTTGAATTTCTCTAAAATTGCGAAACCGTTGTCTAATTTGCTTGTTAAAGATGCACCTTTTGATTTCAATTCTTCTTGTATGCAGGCCTTTCTTGATTTGAAGGAACGCTTAGTTTCCGCCCCTATCATGTCATCCCCCGATTGGAGCTTACCATTCGAAGTGATGTGTGATGCGAGTGACACCGCGGTTGGAGCGGTCCTTGGCCAAAGGAAGGAAAAGGTATTTCGAACCATTTACTATGCTAGTCAAACTCTTAACGATGCACAATTGAATTATGCCACCATGGAAAAAGAATTACTCGCCATAGTCTTTGCATTCGATAAATTCCACTCTTACCTTGTGCTAAACAAAGTGATAGTTTACACCGATCATTCGGCTTTAAAATATTTGCTTGCCAAGAAAGATGCTAAACCAAGACTCCTTAGGTGGATTTTGTTACTCCAAGAATTTGATTTAGAGATAAAAGACAAGAAAGGCACCGAAAATGTAGTAGCCGACCACCTCTCACGATTAGAGCTAGTGAATGATCAGTTAGATGAGACACCAATTCGTGAGGAATTCCCAGATGAACACCTCCTTGCTATTTCTGAAAAAATCTCACCTTGGTATGCTAACTTTGCCAATTACATTGTTACGGGCCGTCTTCCCCCGGATATCACTTTTCATCAAAAGAAGAAATTTCTATCTGATGTAAAGCAATATCTTTGGGACGAACCCTTTTTATTCAAAGTTGTGCAGATGGTTTAATTCGACGTTGCATACCCGAAACGGACGTGCATGCTATCCTATCTCATTGTCATGATATGGCGGTAGGTGGCCATTTTGGGCCTTCCAAAACGGTAGCTAAGATCCTCCAATCAGGTTTCTTCTGGCCTACTCTTGTTAAAGATGCACATCATTATGTCAAATCTTGTGATCGCTGTCAACGAATGGGGAACATCTCTAAACATCATGAAACGCCCTTAAATAGCATGTTAGAATGTGAGTTGTTTGATGTATGGGGTGTGGATTTCATGGGCCCTTTTCCCAGTTCTTGTTCAAATAAATATATCCTTGTTGCGGTAGACTATGTCTCCAAATGGGTGGAAGCCGTGGCCTTGCCTACTAATGATGCTCGGGTTGTCACTCGTTTTCTGAAGAAGCATATTTTTACTCGATTTGGAACTCCCCGAGCCATCATTAGTGACGGGGGCACCCACTTCTGCAACAGGCAGTTTGAACTTTTATTGACCAAGTACGGGGTGAAGCATAAAATTTCGACCCCATACCACCCACAAACTAGTGGCCAAGTGGAGGTCTCGAATAGGGAGATTAAGCGTATTTTAGAAAAAACTGTCAACGCATCAAGAAAGGCATTGGTCCCTTAAATTGGATGATGCTCTTTGGGCTTATCGGACCGCCTATAAAACCCCAATTGGCATGTCCCCGTATCGTCTTGTTTTTGGCAAAACATGTCACTTGCCCGTTGAACTCGAGCATCGTGCTTATTGGGCCATTAAGTTTCTAAATTTTGACTCTCAAAGTGTAGGTACACAACGTTTGCTACAACTCAACGAGCTCGAAGAATGGCGTCATCTTGCCTATGAGAACGCAAAACTCTATAAGGAGCGGACCAAAATGTGGCATGACAAACATATTCTCCCCCGGGAATTCCACAAGGGAGAGCGGGTGTTGCTATACAACTCTCGACTCCGACTCTTCCCCGGGAAGCTTAAGTCTCGATGGTCGGGCCCATTTTTGATTTCCCAGGTCTATCCATCCGGCGCCGTCGAGCTTACAACAGATAAAGGACATACTTTCTTGGTCAACGCTCAACGTCTAAAACCTTACTTAGGGATGGATGGACCAAGAGACAAAGAGTCCTTCATCCTCGCGGACCCTTCGTGATTCTTCGCTTTCAGTCGAGCTAATGACTCTAAACTAGCGCTTCTTGGGAGGCAACCCATGTTTTCTTTCCGTTTCCTTTTCTTTTTCCCTTATTATTCCGTTTGTTGCTTTATTTTCTAACCTTACATCTTTGTTAGTTTGTGTTTTAAGTGTTTTGTCTCTTCCCTTTTGAAACAGGAAATGAAATTCTTTACAAAACTATTCAGAATTGCGCGCCCAAGCGCCGAGAAATCAGGCGCCTAGGCGCCCGATTCTGAAAGGGGCGCCCAAGCGCCGAGAAATCAGGCGCCTAGGCGCCCGATTCTGAAAGGGGCACCCAAGCGCCGAACAACGCCCGCCTAGGCGCGGGCATTACCACCCAAAAGAATCCAGGTACGCTGTGTCGCGCGCCTAGGCGCCCGATTCTGAATTAAACACATATGTGGGTCAAAACGGTCAAAATTCTCCCAAAATCTTCACAACTCCTCTCCCACGCGATTTCCGGCGACTCTCTCACCATTTCCGGCCATTTCCACCGTATTTCACCGCCACTTTCCATCAACATAATTCGTTGCACAAGAGGCTCTTCTTTCACATCGACTCGGTGCGAAAATTTTGGGGATAAAAGGTGAGTTTTGGCTTTACCCTTCTTCCATTTCCGATTCATAGCCGACGAGTAGGTGCCTTGCGTTATATTTTGAGGATTAATTGGGGCATTGTCCGATTGTAGATTGAATTTTTTTGTTGTTATTGCATTTGAGGGCTTTTATTGAATTTGTGGGTTGAAATTGAATTTGTGGGTTGTTGTTGTTGTTGAAATTGGATGCTATTTTGTTGATTAAATTGTGGATTATTGCTTAAAGAATTGAGGAATCGGTTCAATCCGTGGATTGTTGCTAGAGTGTGGGTTGCTCTCTGATTTTGGTGTGTTGTTGGGCGTTGATTATTGTTGTATTTGGTTGGTTGCATTTGGGTTAATTTGAGTAGTGGAGAAGTTGATAATTGTTGTTGCAAATGACGAAAACTACCAACAGACCGTCCAAGGGTAAGAAAAAAGTGGGTGAGGGTTCCTCTAATGAGCCCGAGACTCCCGATAATACCCGTTTTGAAAACCCCCAAGTCCAAATTATGTGTCAGAGTTTGAGCACCCCCCGCACCCTTATTAAGGAGCACTATTTAACCACCCGGGGACAGCCCTCTGTGCACGAATTGATACAGTTTCATCGCTTACAGTTTTTTTGTCAAAAGCCCGAGGCCATTCATCTTCCTTGGGTTCTGGAATTCTTCAGCTCCGGGGTTTATGATGAGATTGAGACACGAGGATGGCTGGGGACTACCCTTTTGGTCCGGGGCAAACATGTCAATTATGAGTTGAGACAGATTAGGGAGAGCATAGGCACCCCGACACCTCAGACATGCGAGTTCACCACTCTTTACAATGCAGGGCGCCTCCGAGTTAGCCTATCAGATATTTTGCAGGTTATTGGCCGAGAAGGGTGGGAATGGGTACCCGGAGAAGCTCATGTACCCCGTAGGGCTCTATTACCCGAGGCTGCTTTCTGGCTCGACTTCATACGATTCAATTTAATGCCGAGTACCAATCGATCAGAGGCAAACAAGGAACGGGCCACCCTCATCTACGCTATTATGTCCAAGAAAGCTGTGGACTTTGCCCGGGTAATCCACAAGTCTTTGACGGACCACTTTAGGAAGTTGAAGAATGAGTTAGGGCCGTTGATTAACAAAGAATTGGCTAAGCAAAAGGGAGAAGGTCCCACTCGGAAGATTCCCATCATTCTCCCGTCACTGATCACAGCTTTATGCAAGGCGGCTAAGGTTCCCACATTTCCTTTGGAGCGTACTGAGCTTCCTGGTTCTTATCTCACCGTGGTAGATGACGACTCCCAGGCTCCTCCACCACCAGCTACTTCCAAGAGGCCTCGCCCGTCTTCATCCCGGTCTACTAGCTCCCCACAGTTTCCACCCATGGATGCCGCCGCCATTAGACAATTAAAGGATGAATTGAGGGAGGAGTTGCGAGATGAGATGAGGGTGGTCATGTCCGACACTTGTGCTTATTTCCGTCAGCTTTTTGTAGAGCATGATGCGTTTGTCGGTTGGGGGCCGTTTGATTATTCTGCTCCTCCACCTTACCCGCACCCCCCGCCTCAGCAGCCCGCAGTTATGCACGAGTCAGGTGCTCTCGTTCCTGACGGAGGTGATGATGAGGCTCATAATGATGAGGGTAGCCCGTTGATTGATTTGGATGATCTCGGCGGCGAGGATGAGGATTATATTGACCGTTTTGGCACCACCGATTAGGCTTATCTTGTTTTATTTCCATGCATGTTTCTTTTTGTTTTTGGATATCTTTTGTTGGGATGTTGGATATTTTATGTTTTATGTTTGGATGCTTGATGTTTTCTTTCCATACATGTTTCTCATTTTTTTTTATTTTTTATTTTTTTTTGTTTATCTCGTTTTGTTTTATTCTATTCTATCCAATGTTTGATGCTCTGTATGGCTAGCATTTGTTTACCTATGTAGTGATCAACACAGTGATTGCCATCCGTGGACTTGATTGCCTTAAGTGGACTCGGGTTTGCTTTTCAGCTGCCCTATGGTGACGTGTACTTTGCCCTTTTCTTTTTCAAACATTGGGGACAATGTTCATGATAAGTGTGGGGGGTATACTAGATCCATTATAGTCATGTTGATTCATGTTTTACATATTTCGGTCCAAGTTTGGGGAGTGCTGTACCTCTACATGTGAAATGTGTGCAATTTTAATTTTTTTTTTTGGATAAAATTTCAACCCTTCACTTGAGGCATCGAGCATGGTTAATTTGAATACATGGTATGTTTTCTCTATCAATTTGGTTTTTAATGGCTATACACATCGTTCCTTGCTTGTGGGACCCTAACTAGACTAGATTGACCTTAAGATGATTCACATATGCACATAAATCGAGGGTAGAGGAGTTGAGTGGGCAACCATTTTGAAACACTTAAAGGCTTGATCCCGGAAATATCAACTTAGAATTTTCACATGCGTTATGAGTTGAGAACGTTAACTTTGTGTGCTTAATAATAATAAAAAGAGGTTGAACATTGGTATGACTGAAAAAGTCAGGCTTAATAGATACTGGGGGCGAAGAGCACCATGCCTAGAATACTGTACTATTAAGCTAATTTGAGCTAAACTCAAGCCAATGAAAGTGTAAAGGGAATAGAGACCTAGTTTGGTTTTGTGGCCTTTGGCACTCGAGCAATTAAGCCCTTAGGAGTGTCTCCACACTTGATACCCTAAAGCCGTCTGGTTTGGGAGTTATTGGCCTAAAGCTCGTTACAAGGGTGTCATAGAAAGCCTAAGAGGATCGAACCTTACACATGGTCTAGCCTCTAATGTTTCGAGTTGAAAGTGCATAAGTTAAAGCCGAAAGTGGAATGAAGTGATGAATTTTTAAGTGGCTATGAAGTTGTATTCAATTCTCGTACCATGTGAATAATCAAAAGTTGATAAATATGGGGTTAATGCTTGAAAAGTGGTAAGAATGCCACTTGACTATAATACTTGAGATTTATTACACTACACCCTTAGGATGATCTTTTCAATGTTAAGGCGTAACATGAGCAAGTGTGTGATGTGTATATATTTGTAATTTAAGCTTAAACAGATGAATTCATACCATTGTGTGCTATTAATCATTGTAATTTATGTTGAGTGATTGGGGTTGAAAATCTTTTGATTTTGTGGGTATATCGTCTGCAAACCCTCACGAGACTATAACTCGTCCTTTGAGGTAACTCAAAGGTTCAAAGGCTTGTTGCATTCGCTAAATGCAACCGTTTACTCCACGAAAGTGAGTTAGGTAGTTTTCTTTTTGTTTCTCTCTTTGATTGATGATGTTTCCTTATCTTAGAACTCTTATTGCTCGAGGAGGAGCAATTGATAAGTGTGGGGGTGTTGATAAGAGGCATTTTTACGTGTTTTTAAGCCCCTTTGCGTTTATGTTTTAGGTTCATTTATCGCTTAATTCTTGCTACATGTGCGTTTAATTCGTGCATTAAGTGATTTCAGGTCTTAAATGGATACAATCGAAGAACGGGATAAAAAACGACGTATAAAACAAGTTCAGGCCAATTTGCTTCTGTTGTCCACGCCCAGGCGCCAGTATTACCACGCCTAGGCGCCGGAAAAGATGCAAATAACGTCAACATTCTGCTTTCCGCGCCTAGGCGCCGTTCTGTCCACGCCTGGGCGCCGTATCTGCACCAGTTTCCACGTTCGAGCGATATTTTCTTATTTTTAGAGACTGAATTGGATGAAGTTTTCTTCTACAAAGTTGTAGAACTATGTGTTAGCTTCAAATGAGGACTTGAATCATCCAAATCGGAGTTTTGTGGAGAGAGTTATGAAGGAAATACAATTACTGCGCCAGACAGAGGCAAATACTCCCAACATTCTGATTTGGGCGCCCGAGCGCCATAATTCCTGCGCCTAGGCGTGGCCACATCCGAGATTTGATTCCTTTCAGCCAAAAGATCATCATTTGATGGGGGAATGGAACATTTAAAGCCAAGAGGTCATCACATGTATGGGAGAGATGTCATAAGTATGTTTCTTACTAGATCTACTTTAGGGAATTATATACTACTCACTTTAAGAGTAGTGGAGGGGACACTAGGGGGGACATACACATGAGGAGCTGATTTGTGGTGGTCTTCTTAAGGATTTTAGGGAGCAATTGACCGAGACATCTTAGAGGAGGAGAGAGAGAGAGGCATTTTGGCCATCACTTTTCACTCATCATCATTCATCACCATTTCTTCATCACTTTTGGAGGGGAACAAAGAGAGAGGAGCTAAGGATTGAAGATCAAGAGCAAAGATCCATCATCAATCAATTGAGGGAGTTTTAATTATTTGCATTTACATGTTTATTTCCATGAGTATGTATATGTTTGTATTAGATTTTCTTAAGGCTTTGATGAGAGGCTAATATTGTAGAACTAAGGCCATGTGAAGGCCAAATTTATGAATCAATATATGTGAAGTTGCTCTTTGTATTAATTCTCCTATTGCTTTGTGTGTTAATTCTATGCTTTTATTCCAATCATGTGTTTGATCACCATATGCTTGCTATCTTGCCTAATCTAGTTGTTCGAGAGAAAATAGATTAGGGTGCAAGAGAATTAACACATCATCCGAAACAAATGAGGGATTGCCCTAGAAATAGGTAAAGATTCCCGGGTGTTGTTAGCCGGATTCGTTCGGGGAAGCTCTAGAACGTTAATGCGTGATTTTTGATTAGATTCTCGGATAGACATATTTAGAGAACCGTCAATTAATCATAGGATTATTATGTGCCGAGACATCGGGTAATAGTTAATTTAGGAGTTTCCACCAAAGCAATAGGAGTCTAATAATTCGAAGAGTAGCTCATATATATTGACAAGTAGATTCGGTTGTAGCATGTGCCTTAGTCATTTTATCATACGTGAGATTAAATCTATAGTACGTTTCTCTTTGGTTCGTTAATTGCTTAATCTTTTTCCTGCACTTTACTTTAATTGTCTTATCTTTTATCGAAAATCATGAACTAGAATTCAAGTCCTTGTGGTTCGACAACCCGGACTTTTTGTCCACTTATTACTACACACGTCTAGTGCACTTGCTATCATAGCACGTTAGTTTTTAGCGTGTCACATCCTCTATCATGTCTACAATAGAAGAATCCACATCCACCCCCAGTCCCCCTCCCACTCTCCCCAACCAAATTCGTCCTACCTATGCTGCTGGAAAATTTTACTCCTCTTTTGGCTTCAAACTCTCTGAACATGACTCCAATTATAAACTTTGGCGGGGTATGTTGATGGATCTGTGTTGTAGTTACTTCATTTTTTATCATCTTACGGGAAAATCTAAGCCTACGGGTGACCCGGATTATCCGTGGTTTTCTTTAGATTCAACTATCAAACGTTGGTTTTGTTCCACAGTTGTTCTTAAATTATTAAAAAATCTTGATCTCGAATATGCAACATCGCATGATCTCTGGTTTGCTATTGAAGAAACTTTTCGAAATAACAAAGCTTCCCGTTCTATGCAATTAAACGAACGCTTTTGAAAATTTCAAGAAGGTTTTCTCTCTATTTCGCAATACTGTCAAGAGATGAAATTTCTCGGTGACAATCTAGCTTATCTTGATTCCAAAATTACACACCAAGATTTTCTTCTTCAGCTCTTACAAGGTCTTCTAGAATCTTATTTACCCCTTACACTGTGATTACTACAAAATAGCCCCTCCCGTCTTTTTCTGAACTTTGTAACCTTCTTCTTCTTCAAGAAACTCGTGAGCCTCGTTTTCACTCAAATGCAGCTTCTCCTGACTCGGCCAATGCCTTAATTTCCCAAAACGCCCCTAATGCACAATATCATAATAATTATCGAGATAGTGGTCCCAAAAAAAGCAAAAGGAATGGTAAGTTTAATTCCCGTCTCGGTGGAAATTTTGGTTGTCCTCAATTCAACCCTCAAGCCGAATATGTTTACCAATTGGTCCCCAGCCCAACAAGCCCAGGCCCCTAGCAGCCCACCAGGATTCTCCTTGCCAGCTCCCACTTATGCGCATAGGGCCACCCTGAATTAGCCTAATTAGCCTTTCTAGCCTAGCTCCACACAATTCAGTGCCCCAACTCCACTGCCGCCCTCACACTACCCAACCCAATCCATGCCTAGGGCACTCAGCCCATCATCTCAACAGGCTAATATTTCTTTTGGGTCACTCCTGCCCCACCCAGTCCATCATCAACAGTCAACTATAATGGACTCCACGGATATGTCGCAACCTTTTCAAACTATGACTCTCCAACAACCCGCATTCAATGGTACATGGATACGGCTAGCTAGCACATGACTCCTCACCCAGGTAATTTACACAATGTCATACATTCTGCAAATTCTAATTCCATTGCAGTTGGTAACGGTGCTATTCTACTGGTTAACTCGTTTGGTTTCTCTTTTTTTCCCACCCCCACTCGTCCCTTGTCTCTTTGTAAATTTCTAGTTTCCCCATCCTTAGTTAAAAACCTAGTTTATGTTTGTCAATTCACCCGTGAAAATCAATGTTCTATCGAATTTGACCCTTTCTCTGGCATCGTCGTCTCGGTCACCTCAACAAATCTATCCTTAGTTTTCTTTCTAGTCGTAGTTTTATTTCTTGCAATAAGGATAATTTCGATATGTTGTGCCATGCATGTCAACTTCGCAAACATAAGCGTTTACTGTTTACTAGTTTGTTTTCTAGTAGTAGTGGGTTATTTGATAATATTCATCTGATTTATGGACCTCTCCGGTCTTATTGGTGGTTTTTGTTATTATATTTTATTTCTTGATGATTTTTCTCACTATCTTTGGGTTTTTCCTTTGCGTAAAAAATCGGATGCCTCAAAAACTTTTTTTTTAATGTTTATAAATATGTCCAAACTCAATTCAATCTCAATATTATATCTTTCCAATGCGATAATGGAGGTGAATTCATCAATACTCAAATGCACGATTTTTTGAAACAAATGGTCTTTCATTTCGCTTCTCTTGTCCGCACACGTCTCAACAAAATGGGAAAGCTGAACGTACGATTCAAACCATCAACAATGTTATTCCCACTCTTCTTTTTCAAGCATCTCTACCACCTCTTTTTTGGGCCGAAGCACTTCACATGGATTCTCATCTTTTCAACATTCTCCCCACCACCACTCTTTCATATTGCTCTCCTTTCGAGCTTTTTTACCAAACCGCCCCCTCGTACGATCATGTTCGTGTTTTCAGCTGCCTCTGTTATCCCAACTTATCTACCACCTCCACTCACAAATTACAACCCCGTTCCTCCGCTTGCATTTTTCTAGGTTTCCCATTTGATCATAAGGGTTATCACTGATTTGACTTGCAAATAAACAAGATCATCCTTTCTCATCACATTACGTTCTATGAGACCGTCTTTCCATATTCCTCCTTTCACTCTCTTCCTTCCACGGATTCTGTTGATTTCCTATCTTCCACTGACGATTCGACTCCTCTTCTTCATCATCTCTCCACTCCATCCATTCCCAAAGACGTACCGCGCCCGTCAGTTTTCCCTTCCTTCTCAAATCTAGTTCCTTTATCTTTGGTTTCCTACCCTTCTCACCTATCGGCGATTCCGACTGCTGCCGCCCCGTCCCATCCAATGGTCACTCGTTCCAAAGCCGGTATTAATAAACCATGTACCTTCTTTAATCTTTCCTCGGCGTCTCCCGCTGCTTATTCTCCTCTTCCATGCTCATATTCTCAGGCTTTGCATGATCTGAATTGGAAATTAGCCGTGAATGACGAGCTCTCAGCTCTTAAATCCAATGACACGTGGGATTTTGTCCTTCCACCTCCTAATGTCAATCTTGTCAGTTTTAAATGGATTTTTTGCTACAAGTTTAAGTCTGACTGCACCCTCGAACGCTTCAAAGCTCGTTTAGTTTCTCAAAGTTTTAGTTAACAACCCGGCATTGACTACGACGACACCTTTACTCCTATGGTAAAGCCTGCCACCATCCGTACTATTCTTAGCATTGCTCTTTTTTACTCTTGGCCTTTGCATCAACTTGACGTTAAAATGCTTTTCTCCATGGTCATTTGTCTAAAATTGTCCTTATGAAGCAACCGCCGGGATTCTCTGATCCTAACTTTCCTAATCATGTTTGTCGCCTCAAAAAGGCTCTCTATGGTCTCAAGCAAGCCCCTCGTGCCTAGCACACTCGTTTTGCTACTTTTCTTTCCTCCATTGGTTTTATTGTTAGTCGTGTTGACTCGTCCTTTTTTATTTTTCATCGTGGTTCTTCTACTGTTTTTTGCTTCTTTATGTGGATGATATTGTGCTTACTGCTTCCTCTTCATCTCTGCAATCTCACATCACCTCTCTTCTATCTAGTGAATTTTCCATGACTGATCTTAGTCAATTATACTATTTTCTGGGAATCTCCATTACTCATTCTCCTTCAGGTATTTTTCTTTCTCAAGATAAATTCGCCCCATGAGATTCTTGACCGTGGGAACATGTTGTCTTGCAATCCCGTAGCTATTCCCGTCGATACTAACTCCAAACTTGACTTTGCCTCTAGTAACCCCGTCTCTGACTCCACACTTTACTACAGTCTTGAAGGTGCCCTCAATGTCTTACCTTTACGAGTCCCGATATCGCCTATGCTGTTCAGCAAATTTATCTTTTTATACATGATCCTCGTAAGCATCATTTTCACGCTCTTAAACACCTTTTACGTTATATTCATGGTACTATTTTTAAGGGTCTCATTTTTCGTCCTTCTTCCACCTCTCAACCTATTGCTTATTCTGATGCTGATTGGACTAGTTGTCCAACCACTCGTCGCTCAACTTCTGGGTATTGTTTTTATCTAGGTGACAATCTCATATCTTGGTCCTCTAAATGCCACCATGTCGTTTCTTGTTCTAGTGTTGAAGCCGAGTATTGCAGTGTAGCAAATGTCGTTGCTAAAACTACTTGGCTTCGCAATCTTCTCTTTCAGTTACATTATCCTCTTAGTACTGCCACCATTGTTTATTGTGATAATATTAGTTTTGTTTATTTATCGTCTAACCCGGTTCACTACTACAGAAATGACCTATTACAGCGGTTTTTTTTTTACCTATTACAGCGGTTTTAACCGCTGTAACAGGTACCATTGTAATAGGGACCAATTACAGCGGTTTTTTTCGGAACAGCTGTAATTGGTCAACCTATTATAGCGGTTTTTTGAAAAAACCCTATAATAGGTGTATTTTTATTTTTTTTCTTGTTGTGCTGTACAAAATTTATTGTAACCAGCTTCCCACAAGCTCAAAATTCAACACACTAACACAACAAACCATAAAATCAATTCAACAGAAACAACAAACGTGAAACCCAAAATTAACTTCACCAAATTAAATGATCGTCTCTAATAACAAAAACCAACAAATGTATTGTTCCAATTCGCATAATCTCCAACAAATCAAATTTTACGTATAATCTCCAACAACTGATAACGAGTTTACAATCAATTAAATACAACAAATCAAATAAAAATTTACAACAATTTTCAACTTACACCATACCAAAAGCGCATTGGAAAACGTATTGTGCCAATTCGCCACGTACTTCATCAAGTTGCTCTATAGAGTAAGTGACGTATTGACAATCAGGAAAGTACTGCACGATAGAGATTGAAAACACAACAAAGGTTTAATAACTTATAAAGGGAAATTAGAATTTGATGATGAGTATTAATTAGGATTATGCATACCGCTGGTGGGATTGTAGATTCTCCGTGGCTAATAATATCCTTCATGAATTTCATAACAAATAAGCCACAATCTTTGTCGTTTAACTGCATGGGGCACTACAAAATTGTAATCAAAAATTGTATTAGAACAATAACGTTTATACGAATAATCTCTCGAAAATATAAAATTACACTAACCTTTATAGAAGTCCATTTACAGGCCATTTTTTTGGATTTGGCCTTTTGGGTGTTACGATTTGCACGAGACATCAACACAGCACTGTTAAAAACATCAAAAAACAAGGAAAGATGTCAACATCAAGCAAATATACATGTGAAATCTAGGAAGATATATACACTTTAAAATTAATATTAAATATAATGAATACATTGATTGAATGAAAAACTTACTGATTGATTGTTTCTTTCATATCAGGTCGGTTATTCGAATCAACGTGCAAAGAATCCAGATAATAAACGATCTCTTTAATTGGGTCAATCACAAGCAACACCCAATGTCCCCTAAATTAAAAAGCATTCAAAAGATAAGTTCAAAATTAGTTTTGCGTACGTAACAAATTTTACAAAATAAAGTTGGGTGCTTAGTAACTCACCGGTGTTGTAAGGTGCAATCAACAACTTCCCATCTGCGCAATCTTTCATGACATTTGTCATATATTGCGCTTGTAAGATACGCTGAGAAGAAGTAATACCCGCTCCCGCTGCTATAGTATGTGGGCTAAGGAACCCGAAATTATTTGTTTTCTCTTCGGGGACCACGTACTTAGCCCACAAACTCCTAAATTGAGCATAAAATAAATTTGAACAAGAAAATAAACATAGTTCAAATTAATGCAATAAAATAAATTAAAAACTAACTTTTTTTAATTCATATTTAAAAACTTACTTGATGTAAACTGAAATGATAGAGACTCCTATTTGTTCTTTGCGCAAAAAATGACAGATCTCCTCCCGCCCAAGATACTCTTGATAGGGTTCGTTATTATAAATTGCCTCGGGAATGTTTATAGCGATCAATTGTTCAATAGGCATTATTTGCAGGTACCTTTCAAGAGTTACAAGTGGCTGAGGGAGTTGATCAGTGACACGCTAAAAGCTAACGTGCTATGATAGCAAGTGCACTAAACGTGTGTAGTAATAAGTGGACAAAAAGTCCGGGTTGTCGAACCACAAGGACTTGAATTCTAGTTAATGATTTTCGATAAAAGATAAGACAATTAAAGTAAAGTGCAAGAAAAAGATTAAACAAACGAAGAACCAAAGAGAAACGTACTATAGATTTAATCTCACGTATGATAAAATGACTAAGGCACATGCTACAACCGAATCTACTCGTCAATATATATGAGCTCCTCTTCGAATTATTAGACTCCTATTGCTTTGGTGGAAACTCCTAAATTAACTATTACCCGATGTCTCGGCACATAATAATCCTATGATTAATTGACGGTTCTCTAAATATGTCTATCCGAGAATCTAATCAAAAATCACGCATTAACGTTCTAGAGCTTCCCCGAATGAATCCGGCTAACAATACCCGGGAATCTTTACCTATTTCTAGGGCAATCCCTCATTTGTTTCGGATGATGTGTTAATTCTCTTGCACCCTAATCTATTTTCTCTCGAACAACTAGATTAGGCAAGATAGCAAGCATATGGTGATCAAACACATGATTGGAATAAAAGCATAGAATTAACACACAAAGCAATAGGAGAATTAATACAAAGAGCAACTTCACATATATGGATTCATAAATTTGGCCTTCACATGGCCTTAGTTCTACAATATTAGCCTCTCATCAAAGCCTTAAGAAAATCTAATACAAACATATACATACTCATGGAAATAAACATGTAAATGCAAATAATTAAAACTCCCTCAATTGATTGATGATGGATCTTTGCTCTCTTGATCTTCAATCCTTAGCTCCTCTCTCTTTGTTCCCCTCCAAAAGTGATGAAGAAAATGGTGATGAATGATGATGAGTGAAAAGTGATGGCCAAAATGCCTCTCTCTCTCTCCTCCTCCAAGATGTGTCGGTCAATTTTGCTCAAAAAATGCCTTAAGAAGACCACAACAAATCAGCTCCTAGTGTGTGTCTCCTAGTGTGTCCTCCACTACTCTTAAAGTGAGTAGTATAAAATTCCCTAAAGTAGATCTATTAAGAAACATACTTATGACATCCCTCTCATACATGTGATGACCTCTTGGCTTTAAATGTTCCATTCCCCCATCAAATGATGATCTTTTGGCTGAAAGAATCTCAATTCGGGTGTGGACACGCCTAGGCGTGGCATTACGGCGCTTGGGCGCGGGATTCAGAATGCTGAAATTAAATGCAATGTATCCTGCGCAGCAATCGTATTTCATTCATAACTTTCTCCACGAAACTCCGATTTGGATGATTCAAGTCCTCATTTGAAGCTAACACATAGTTCTACAACATTGTAGAAGGGAACTTCATCCAATTCGGCCTATAAACATACGGAAATAGCGCTCGAACGTGGAAAGTGGTGTAGATACGGCGCTCGGGCGTGGGCAAGATGGCGCCTAGGCGTAGGGGTGCGTTGCAATTTGGCCTAAACTTGTTTTATACGTCATTTTTCATCCCGTTCTTTGATTGTATCCATTTAAGATCTGAAATCACTTAATGCACGAATTAAACGCACATGTGGCAAGAATCAAGCGATAAATGAACCTAAGACATAAACGCAAAGGGGCTTAAAAACACGTAAAAATGCCTCTTATCAACACCCCCACACTTATCAATTGATCGTCCTCGAGCAATAAGAGTTTTAAGATAAGGAAACATCATCAATCAAAGAGAGAAACAAAAAGAAAACTACCTAACTCACTTTCGTGGAGTAAACGGTTGCATTTAGCGAATGCAACAAGCCTTTGAACCTTTTAGTTACCTCAAAGGACGAGTTATAGTCTCGTGAGGGTTTGCAGACGATATACCCACAAAATTGAAAGATTTTCAACCCCGATCACTCAACGTAAATTACAATGATTAATAGCACACAATGGTATGAATTCATCTGTTTAAGCTCATATTACAAATATATACACATCACACATTTGCTCATGTTACGCCTTAACATTGAAAAGATCATCCTATGGGTGTAGTGTAATAAATCTCAAGTATTATAGTCAAGTGGCATTCTTACCACTTTTCAAACATTAACCCCATATTTATCAACTTTTGATTATTCACATGGTACGAGAATTGAATACAACTTCATAGCCACTTAAAAATTCATCACTTCATTCCACTTTCGGATTTATCTTATGCACTTTCAACTCGAAACATTAGAGGCTAGACCATGTGCAATGTTTGATCCTCTTAGGCTTTCTATGACACCCGTGTAACGAGCTTTAGGCCAATAACTCCTAAACCAGATGGCTTTAGGGTATCAAATGTGGAAACACTCCTAAGGGCTTAATCGCTCGAGTGTCAAAGGCCACAAAATCAAACTAGGTCCTTATTCACTTAACACTTGCATTGGCTTGAGCTTAGCTCAAATTAGCAAAATAGTACAGTATTCTAGGCATGGTGCTCTTCGCCCCCAGTATCTATTAAGCCTGACTTTTTCAGTCATACCAATGTTCAACCTCTTTTTATTATTATTAAGCACACGAAGTTAACGTTCTCAACTCATAACACATGTGAAAATTCTAAGTTGATATTTCCGGGATCAAGCCTTTAAGTGTTTCAAAATGATTGCCCACTCAACTCCTCTACCTTCGATTTAGGTGCATATGTGAATCATCTTAAGGTTAATCTAGTCTAGTTAGGATCCCATAAGCAAAGAACGATGTGTATAGCCATTAAAACCAAATTGATAGAGAAAACATACCATGTATTCACATTAACCATACTCAATGCCTCAAGTGAAGGGTTGAAATTCTATCAAAAAAAAATAAAATTAAAATTGCACACATTTCACATGTAGAGGTACAGCACCCCCCAAACTTGGACCGAAATATGTAAAACATGAATCAACATGACTATAATGGATCTAGTATACCATATACCCCCCCACACTTATTATGAACATTGTCCTCAATGTTTGAAAAAAAAAGAGAAGGTCAAAGTACACGTCACCATGGGGAAGTTGAAAAGCAAACCCGAGTCCACTTAAGGCAATCAAGTCCACGGATGGCAATCACTATGTCGATCACTACATAGGTAAACAAATGCTAGCCATACAGAGCATCAAACATTGGATAGAATAGAATAAAACAAAACGAGACAAACAAAAAATGAGAAACATGCATGGAAAGAAAACATCAAGCATCCAAACATAAAACATAAAATATCCAACAACCCAACAAAAGATATCCAAAAACAAAAAGAAACATGCATGGAAATAAAACAAGATAAGCCTAATCGGTGGTGCCAAAACGGTCAATGTAATCCTCATCCGCTCCGCCGAGATCATCCAAATCAATCAACGGGCTACCCTCATCATTCTGAGCCTCATCATCACCTCCTTCAGGAACGAGAGCACCTGACTCGTGCATATCTGCGCGCTGCTGAGGCGGGGGGTGCGGGTAAGGTGGAGGAGCAGAATAATCAAACGGCCCCCAACCGACAAACGCATCATGCTCTACAAAAAGCTGACGGAAATAAGCACAAGTGTCGGACATGAGCACCCTCATCTCATCTCGCAACTCATCCCTCAATTCATCCTTTAATTGTCTAATGGCGGCGGCATCCATAGGTGGAAACTGTGGGGAGCTAGTAGACCGGGATGAAGATGGGCGAGGCCTCTTGGAAGTAGCTGGTGGTGGAGGAGCCTGGGAGTCGTCATCTACCACGGTGAGATAAGAACCAGGAAGCTCAGTACGCTCCATAGGAAATGTGGGAACCTTAGCCGCCTTGCATAAAGCTGTGATCAGTGACGGGAGAATGATGGGAATCTTCCGAGTGGGACCTTCTCCCTTTTGCTTAGCCAATTCTTTGTTAATCAACGGCCCTAACTCATTCTTCAACTTCCTAAAGTGGTCCGTCAAAGACTTGTGGATTACCCGGGCAAAGTCCACAGCTTTCTTGGACATAATAGCGTAGATGAGGGTGGCCCGTTCCTTGTTTGCCTCTGATCGATTGGTACTCGGTATTAAATTGAATCGGATGAAGTCGAGCCAGAAAGCAGCCTCGGGTAATAGAGCCCTACGGGGGACATGAGCTTCTTCGGGTACCCATTCCCACCCCTCTCGGCCAATAACCCGCAAAATATCCGACAGGCTAACTCGGAGGCGCCCTGCATTGTAAAGAGTGGTGAACTCGCATGTCTGAGGGGCCGTGGTGCCTATGCTCTCCCTAATCTGTCTCAACTCATAATTGACATGTTTGCCCCGGACCAAAAGGGTAGTCCCCAGCCATCCTCGTGTCTCAATCTCATCATAAACCCCGGAGCTGAAGAATTCCAGGACCCAAGGAAGATGAATGGCCTCGGGCTTTTGACAGAAAAACTGTAAGCGATGAAACTGTATCAATTCGTGCACAGAGGGCTGTCCCCGGGTGGTTAAATAGTGCTCCTTAATAAGGGTGCGAGGGGTGCTCAAACTCTGACACATAATTTGGACTTGGGGGTTTTCAAAACGGGTATTATCGGGAGTCTCGGGCTCATTAGAGGAACCCTCACCCACTTTTTTCTTACCCTTGGACGGTCTGTTGGTAGTTCTCGTCATTTGCAACAACAATGATCAACTTCTCAACTACTCAAATCAACCCAAATGCAACCAACCCAATACAACAATCGTCAACGCCCAACAACACACCAAAATCAGAGAGCAACCCACAATCTAGCAACAATCCACGGATTTAACCGATTCCTCAATTCTTTAAGCAATAATCCACAATTTAATCAACAAAATAGCATCCAATTTCAACAACAACAACCCACAAATTCAATTTCAACCCACAATTTGATAACAATAGATCATCCAATTCAACAACAACAACCCTCAAATTTTTTTTATTTATTTTTTTTTGATTACGATCCACAAATTCAATAGAAGTCCTCAAACCAAAAAAAATTCAATCCACAATCGGATGAAGCCCCAAATAATCCTCAAAATATAATGTAAGGCACCTACTCGTCTTTTATGAATCGGAAATGGAAGAAGGGTAAAGCCAAAACTCACCTTTTTCCCCAAAAATTTTTCGCACCGAGTTGGATGGGAAGGAGAGGCCACTGTGCAGCGAGTGATGTTGATGGAAAGTGGCGGTGAAACACGGTGGAGATGGCCGGAAAAGGTGAGAGTGTCGCCGGAAATCGCTTGGGAGAGGAGTTGTGAAGAGTTTGTGAAGAATTTTGACCGTTTGACCCACAAATTTGTTTAAATCAGAAACGGGCGCCTAGGCGCGCGACACAGCGTACCTGGAATTTTTTACTTGTAATGCCCGCGCCTAGGCGGGCGTTGTTTCGGCGCTTGGGCGCCCCTTTCAGAACCGGGCGCCTAGGCGCCTGTTTTCTCGGCGCTTGGGCGCCCCTTTCAGAATCGGGCGCCTAAGCGCCTGTTTTCTCGGCGCTTGGGCGCCCCTTTCAGAATCGGGCGCCTAGGCGCCTGTTTTCTCGGCGCTTGGGCGCCCCTTTCAGAATCGGGCGCCTAGGCGCCTGTTTTCTCGGCGCTTGGGCGCCCCGTTCGGAAATATTTTGTAAAGAATTTTATTTCCTGTTTCAAAAGGGAAGAGACAAAGCACTTAAAACACAAACTAACAAAGATGTAAGACTAGAAAATAAAGCAACAAACGGGATAATAAGGGAAAAAGAAAAGGAAACGGAAAGAAAACATGGGTTGCCTCCCAAGAAGCGCTAGTTTAGAGTCATTAGCTCGACTGAAAGCGAAGAATCACGAAGGGTCCGCGAGGATGAAGGACTCTTTGTCTCTTGGTCCATCCATCCCTAAGTAAGGTTTTAGACGTTGAGCGTTGACCAAGAAAGTATGTCCTTTATCTGTTGTAAGCTCAACGGCGCCGGATGGATAGACCTAGGAAATCAAAAATGGGCCCGACCATCGAGACTTAAGCTTCCCGGGGAAGAGTCGGAGTCGAGAGTTGTATAGCAACACCCGCTCTCCCTTGTGGAATTCCCGGGGGAGAATATGTTTGTCATGCCACATTTTGGTCCGCTCCTTATAGAGTTTTGCGTTCTCATAGGCAAGATGACGCCATTCTTCGAGCTCGTTGAGTTGTAGCAAACGTTGTGTACCTACACTTTGAGAGTCATTTCTCAAAATTTAGAAACTTAATGGCCCAATAAGCACGATGCTCGAGTTCAACGGGCAAGTGACATATTTTGCCAAAAACAAGACGATACGGGGACATGCCAATTGGGGTTTTATAGGCGGACCGATAAGCCCAAAGAGCATCATCCAATTTAAGGGACCAATCCTTTCTTGATGCGTTGACAGTTTTTTCTAAAATACGCTTAATCTCCCTATTCGAGACCTCCACTTGGCCACTAGTTTGTGGGTGATATGGGGTCGAAATTTTATGCTTCACCCCGTACTTGGTCAATAAAAGTTCAAACTGCCTGTTGCAGAAGTGGGTGCCCCCGTCACTAATGATGGCTCGGGGAGTTCCAAATCGAGTAAAAATATGCTTCTTCAGAAAACGAGTGACAACCCGAGCATCATTAGTAGGCAAGGTCACAGCTTCCACCCATTTGGAGACATAGTCTACCGCAACAAGGATATATTTATTTGAACAAGAACTGGGGAAAGGGCCCATGAAATCCACACCCCATACATCAAACAACTCACACTCTAACATGCTATTTAAGGGCGTTTCATGATGTTTAGAGAAGTTCCCCATTCGTTGACAGCGATCACAAGATTTGACATAATGATGTGCATCTTTAACAAGAGTAGGCCAGAAGAAACCTGATTGGAGGATCTTAGCTACCGTTTTGGAAGGCCCAAAATGGCCACCTACCACCATATCATGACAATGAGATAGGATAGCATGCACGTCCGTTTCGGGTATGCAACGTCGAATTAAACCATCTGCACAAACTTTGAATAAAAAGGGTTCGTCCCAAAGATATTGCTTTACATCAGATAGAAATTTCTTCTTTTGATGAAAAGTGATATCCGGGGGAAGACGGCCCGTAACAATGTAATTGGCAAAGTTAGCATACCAAGGTGAAATTTTTTCAGAAATAGCAAGGAGGTGTTCATCTGGGAATTCCTCATGAATTGGTGTCTCATCTAACGGATCATTCACTAGCTCTAATCGTGAGAGGTGGTCGGCTACTACATTTTCGGTGCCTTTCTTGTCTTTTATCTCTAAATCAAATTCTTGGAGTAACAAAATCCACCTAAGAAGTCTTGGTTTAGCATCTTTCTTGGCAAGCAAATATTTTAAAGCCGAATGATCGGTGTAAACTATCACTTTGTTTAGCACGAGGTAAGAGTGGAATTTATCGAATGCAAAGACTATGGCGAGTAATTCTTTTTCCGTGGTGGCATAATTCAATTGTGCATCGTTAAGAGTTTTACTAGCATAGTAAATGGTTCGAAATACCTTTTCCCTCCTTTGGCCAAGGACCGCTCCAACCGCGGTGTCACTCGCATCACACATCAATTCGAATGGTAAGCTCCAATCGGGGGATGACATGATAGGGGCGGAAACTAAACGTTCCTTCAAATCAAGAAAGGCCTGCATACAAGAAGAGTTGAAATCAAAAGGTGCATCTTTAACAAGCAAATTAGACAACGGTTTCGCAATTTTAGAGAAATTCAAGATGAATCGCCTATAGAAACCAGCATGTCCGAGGAAACTCCTAACAGCTTTTACCGATGTGGGCGGGGGAAGTTTTTCAATGACCTCAATCTTGGCTTGGTCCACTTCGATCCCTTTTTGAGAGATCTTGTGGCCAAGTACAATCCCCTCCCGGACCATTAAATGGCATTTTTCCCAATTCAAACAAGGTTGGTTTCTTCACAACGTTTAAGCACAACATTTAGATGAGCAAGACAATATCAAAAGTTGTTCCGAAAACAGAAAAGTCATCCATAAAAATTTCAAGGAAATCTTCAACCATATCATGAAAATAGCCATCATGCATCTTTGAAAAGTGGCCGGGGCATTACACAAGCCAAATGGCATCCTTCTATAAGCAAATGTGCCATAAGGACAAGTGAAAGTGGTTTTCTCTTGGTCCTCAGGATCTATGGCAATTTGATTATAGCCGGAGTAACCATCTAGAAAACAATAGAAATCATGCCCGGCTAATCGTTCAAGCATTTGGTCAATAAAGGGGAGGGGGAAATGATCCTTACGTGTGGCATCATTCAACTTACGGTAATCTATACATACACGCCACCCACTAATTATACGAGTTGGGATAAGCTCATTATTCGCATTCTCAATTACCGTTATCCCCCCTTTCTTAGGCACCACTTGGGTAGGGCTCACCCACACACTATCAGAAATAGGATAGATTATACCTGAGTCGAGCAGTTTAATCACTTCCTTCTTTACTACCTCTTGGATTTGTGGGTTTGATCTCCTTTGGGGTTGGCGTGTAGGCTTGGTGGAGTCCTCCATAAGTATTTTGTGCATACATATCGCTGGACTAATGCCTTTGATGTCCGCAAGTTTCCACCCAAAAGCCCGTTTGTGAGATCTCAACACCGTCATTAATTGCTCTTCTTGTGATCCTGAAAGAGATGAGGAAATGATCAATGGGAGTGTTTCGTCATCGTTCAAGTACACATATTTAAGGTGGGAGGGGAGGGGTTTGAGTTCGAGAGAGGGGGGTTCTTCAATAGATGGGCGAGGTGATCCTGACAATGATCTATCAACTTTGATGAATCCTCCCGAATGAGAGGAAGATTTGTACTCCAAGCTTAGAACCTTTTCCACTAGATCATCTTTCTCCGAGTCCACTTGCATGGATTTCATAAGATTCTGTTCGAGAGAATTTTCAATTGTATTGTCCTGTAAATACTCAACAATCAAATGGTCAAATGTATCAATTCGATAACACGAGTCATGATCAATAGGATGTTTAAGGACTTTGTAAACATCAAAGGTAACTTTGTCATCGCCCACATTCAAGGTAAGCTTACCATTAGCAATGTCAATTACCGCCTTACCCGTGGCTAGGAATGGTCTCCCTAGGATTAATGGTACCTCCACATCTTCTTCCATGTCGAGTACTACGAAATCAACGGGAAAATAAAACTTGTCGACTTGGACAATAACGTCTTCGATTATCCCCTTGGGCCTCTTGATCGATCGGTCGGCTAGTTGAAGGCTCATTGAGGTCGGCTTGGGATTTCCAAGGCCTAGCTTTTTAAACAGTGAGTATGGAAGAAGATTGATGCTGGCCCCCGAGTCACATAACACCTTCTTGAATGATAGGGATCCAATCGTGCATGGGATTGTGAGACTCCCGGGATCTTGGAGCTTAGTTGGCAATTTATTGAGTAATACGGCGGAGCATTCTTCCGTGAGGCACACCGTCTCATTCTCTTCCCACTTCTGCTTGTTGGAGAGTATGTCCTTGAAGAACTTCACATAATTCGGCATTTGGAGAATGGCGTCAATAAACGGAATATTAATTCTCACTTCCCGAAGGATTGCCAAAATTCGAAGAAAGCTCGGATCCATCTCCTTTTTCTTCTTTTTGTGAGCATTTGGGAAGGGGAGACGAACTTCGATAGGGGGAGAAAGCGTTGGATTAGACGGATGAAAACCCACTGAAACAGTAGGCGGCGCCTGGGCGCGTATATCGGCGCCTAGGCGCGGATCTGTTGGCGCCTGGGCTGCATTTCTGGGCGCTCGGGCGCGGTGCAGAACATATGCATCTGCAGGTTTGTGGGTGCGCCTGGGCGCGTATATTGGCGCCTAGGCGCGTATCTGTAGGCGCTGGCGTGCAGGTCGGGCGCTCGGGCGCGGAAACGAGAATTTTGTCCAGAACAGGGTAGATCAGGCGCCTGGGCGTGCATGTCGGGCGCTCGGGCGCGGATGTACTGGCAGTGTCATTCTCCAATTGTTTGCCACTTCTCAAGGCTATGGCATTGCATTGGGCCTTCGGGTTCTTTTCCGTGTCGCTTGGGGGAGTCCCCGGGCTCTACCGTTAACCGCATTAGAAAGTTGCCCTACTTGTGTTCGCAAATCCTTCATCTCCATACACATATCCTTTATCATACCCCGAAGTTCGTTGAAAGATGTATCGGACTTTTTCATGTGAGCATCTAGTTTCTCATCGATTGTGGGAGGTCGCATTTGCACTTGACCTTGACCTTGTCCATTGAAATTGCCTTGCCTCGGGGTGGGTTATTGAAGGGTGTTCGTGGAGCTTGATAGATCCCCGGTTTGTGCGTTCTGTGCGGGGTTGGGCCTTTTGGAAAATTCTCTCGGGTATATAGTTCACCCGAGGTTTATTTGATTCCCCACATAATTAACATTGCCAACCTCCGGTTCCAAGACTACTACTCCTCTCTACTTCCTCATAACAAGCAACCTTTTTAGAGGATGAGGCCTCTTCATCGTCGGGTAAAGCTCGTCTTCTCGGGCCAACTGTTCGACTTTGTCCCATACACTTTGACAGTCTAACCCAAGGACTTCTCCGCACCCCGTGAGTCTATGCCGAATACGTGACCTAACCCCCCTAGAAATGGAGTACTTTTCATTCAACCCAAATTATGATCGGGACATTTACGGAGCATGCCCTATATCTAGCCCAGCCTCGGCTAAAGATTCATTGCTCCTTTGCCTAAACCCTTTTATATTACTCCGTAGCTCATTATTTTTTGAGGGTGGAAAGAATAATTTAAAAAAGCATCGACCAACTCACTCCATGTTGTAATAGATTGTGGAGGTAGGATTTGTACCATGTTGTCGCCCTATCCTTCAATGAGAAATGGAAGACTCTTAGACGAATCGCATCAAGATCCGTGGGTGATATTGAATGGTCACAAGAGCCTCATCTATGGTTTCCAAATGAGCGTGTGTGATTCGTGCGGTTCTCCATAGAAAGGATCTCCTTGCACCATATTAAAAAATGGAGCCGGAATGTGGTAGTTTGGTGTGAAGAAATTAGCACGACTACGGGCCCCGGAATGGTATGGACCCTAGGTGTAAGCTACCCCGAACCGACGGAGTTGTGAGAGGTACCGCTTGCATGGCTTGTAGAACACCTGGTAACCACTCCCTAGTTTCCGGTGAGTTCATGTCCGGGAAATGTCCATTTGGGTTTTGGTTGAGATTATTGGCCATTTCTCTTGCTCGCCTACTAGTCCTAAGAACTCGTTCAATTTCGGGCTCCAACTCGTATAGAGCTTGTTTGAGGAGCGGGTCATGCACCTCAAGAACCTAACATTAAATACAAGAACAAAATTAGACTAATCACGAAATATAAAGAAAATCAAGAAATAAACGAAAACTAAGATTATAAAAAATGTAAACGAAAATAAAAAAAAACTAAAATAAAACAAGTCCCCCGGCAACGGCGCCAAAAACTTGACACGCTAAAAGCTAACGTGCTATGATAGCAAGTGCACTAGACGTGTGTAGTAATAAGTGGACAAAAAGTCCGGGTTGTCGAACCACAAGGACTTGAATTCTAGTTAATGATTTTCGATAAAAGATAGACAATTAAAGTAAAGTGCAAGAAAAGATTAACAAACGAAGAACCAAAGAGAAACGACTCGCGATTTTAATCTCACGTATGATAAAATGCTAAGGCACATGGAACAACCGAATCTACTCGTCAATATATATGATCTACTCTTCGAATATTAGACTCCTATTGCTTTGGTGGAAACTCCTAAATTAACTATTACCCGATGTCTCGGCACATAATAATCCTATGATTAATTGACGGTTCTCTAAATATGTCTATCCGAGAATCTAATCAAAAATCACGCATTAACGTTCTAGAGCTTCCCCGAACGAATCCGGCTAAAACAACCCGGAATCTTTACCTATTTCTAGGGCAATCCTCATTTGTTTCGGATGATGTGTTAATTCTTTGCACCCTAATCTATTTTCTCTCGAACAACTAGATTAGGCAAGATAGCAAGCATATGGTGATCAAACACATGATTGGAATAAAAGCTAGAATAATAACACACAAAGCAATAGGAGAATTAATACAAAGAGCAACTTCACATATATTGATTCATAATTTGGCCTTCACATGGCCTTAGTTCTACAATATTAGCCTCTCATCAAAGCCTAAGAAAATCTAATACAAACATATACATACTCATGGAAATAAACATGTAAATGCAAATAATTAAAAACCCTCAATTGATTGATGATGGATCTTTGCTCTTGATCTTCAATCCTTAGCTCCTCTCTCTCTTGTTCCCCTCCAAAAGTGATGAAGAAATGGTGATGAATGATGATGAGTGAAAGTGATGGCCAAAATGCCTCTCTCTCTCTCCTCCTCCAAGATGTGTCGGTCATTGTGCTCAAAAATGCCTTAAGAAGACCACAACAAAATCAGCTCCTAGTGTGTGTCTCCCCTAGTGTGTCCTCCACTACTCTTAAAGTGAGTAGTATAAATTCCCTAAAGTAGATCTAAGAAACATACTTATGACATCCTCCATACATGTGATGACCTCTTGGCTTTAAATGTTCCATTCCCCATCAAATGATGATCTTTTGGCTGAAAGGAATCTCAATCGGGTGTGGACACGCCTAGGCGGGCATTACGGCGCTTGGGCGCCGATTCAGAATGCTGAAATAAAGCAATGTATCTGCGCAGCAATCGTATTTCATTCATAACTTTCTCCACGAAACTCCGATTTGGATGATTCAAGTCCTCATTTGAAGCTAACACATAGTTCTACAACATGTAGAAGGGAACTTCATCCAATTCGGCCTCTAAACTACGGAATAAGCGCTCGAACGTGGGAAAAATGGTGTAGATATGGCGCCTCGGGCGTGGGCAAGATGGCGCCTAGGCGTGGGGTGCGTAGCAATTTGGCCTGCCTAAACTGTTTTATACGTCATTTTCATCCCGTTCTTTGATTGTATCCATTTAAGACCTGAAATCACTTAATGCACGAATTAAACGCACATGTGCAAGAATCAAGCGATAAATGAACCTAAGACATAAACGCAAGGGGCTTAAAACACGTAAAAATGTCTTATCGTCCCAATCTGCACCTTATCAATAAGATGGTAAGGTTTGCTGCTCTGTCATCTTCACAGGAAGGGTTCCCCAACAGGGAGGAGTACGTTTGGACTAGATGAGTCCTTAGTCATCTTTGATATGTTTCCAAATATGGATTTGGATTTTCCAAGGGACTATTTTAACCAAAAGAAAACCAACGTGAATGTTTACAAAACACAAGTATATTATAACCTTAGACAATGGTTATAATTTACTTAATGGTAGGTATTAATAAATTACTTACCGCTGACATCAATGACAGTGAGAAGATCTGTTGGCCAAGCCACACTGATCCCAAAGGCCTCAAAGACTGTGAACACTCCTCATCAACCCC